>VWZY01012548.1:6450-16515 GCA_013399075.1 Chloroceryle aenea
TATTTTTTTTTTTATCTCTTGAAAAGTCTAAATATAAGCTACATCATCTTCCTGAAACTCCTTAAAGGCAGGGGGAGAAAAAGTATTTGCTATTTTGAGTGTTACTGCCTGAAAGGAACTGGAATGGTGATGATCCATTTAGCTGTGATTACCACTGAAATTCCACAGTGGTTTTGTCTTGCATGGAGTGTATTGATTCGTGGATAAGAGCTACTCTGTGACTTAATATTAGAGAAGTCACTTATGAACATGTGAGGATAAACTATATTTGGCGTACTCAGGTGATCTCTAATATCTCTATACCCATGCAAATGTACAAGGAAACTTGTAAGAGCTCTTTAAATGGCTATATGTTAAGGGCATAACAGATATAGTAAGACATAGCAACATATCATTTCATACAATAGTGTCTTACAATAACTGTCAAAGCAATTTCAGTTGAACCTTGCAGCTGTGTACATTTTCTAAACCAACATTATTTTTAAAATCTTTACAAATGTGTTGACAAGCTCATTAATCACTCTGGACCTATTAGGAAAATGGCAGAGTAACCAGGAAAAAAGAAAAGACTTTGGAGCTGCATTCATGTAACTTTGTTCACAGAGATGTCATAGCTATCTGAAATTCATAACAGCATATTAATTGGTCAAATAATTTGGTTACACCTGTTTCTTTTGTTCTTTTACTCTCCCTTACTGCATGCAGCATTGTTAAAAGTCTTGTATTTTCAGGAAAGGTTACTGACTTGCAGTCCTTCAGTGTTTTCACTAAGGACGAGTTCTTCAAGATATTGTAACTATTTAAAAATCTAATCAAGTAGAATATTTAAAGCTTGAAGTGTTCAACATTGTTAGCTCTAACGGAACGATTAGGTGACGTATGCGCATGGGTGCATACACACTGTGTATAGTGTTATATAGCATAGCCTAGAATGCATGCAGGTTTCTTTATTATAACATTGTACCGGTCATGAGTGACAATACTTATATCAAGGTGGAGGTGGATATGGGTAAAGATGCCATTAACGAGATTTATCATGCCAGATCTGACAGCCGTATGGAAACAAAGCTGCTGCAGTTTCATGTTCCCAGGTCTAACCAGCAGCATGTCCGAAGATGTATTCACAGTAGGCATATGCACACAGTATGAATAACAGAGCACATATATACACATATATACATATATGACCAGCCTCACAGATCACAGACAGACATTCCTTCTCCTGCTCCTCTTTCTAGCTGAGTAGGCTGGATGTTCACTAGGGAGTATATATATGTGTATGTTTGTACACATACGTGGGGTGTGGATTTTGCAGTAAGTTTTGTTATTTCTCCATGAAGAATGTATTTCAGTCATTTAAAATAGTGTACAAAAGCAATTTAAGGCCAGCAAGCATCGTGCAGGTAGCTGAAAATTCACTGAGATGTTTTATTCTTAGGGACCAGAAAAAAAAAATGATATAGGTTTGTTTTAAACTGGAGCAGAATCGACACTGACAGCCTCATACCTGTTTCCTCCATTCATTCTTCCCCATGGCACAACACATTCATTCTGTTCTTACCATCCCTTTAACAAGGTATTTCTCTGCAGGTCAGATTTTGATCAGTAGTTCACCTCCCCAGGCTTCTTCTACTCCAGATTTTTTAAAAAAGACTCTCTGGGTAATCCTAGTCTGCCAAGACCAAGCCCAACAGGTGTGCTGCACAGCTCTCACTCAGCCTGCATAGGCTGGCACCAACATTGTCTCTAGTGTTTACCCATCCCTGATCAGTCTCCTTTTGCAGCCCTGACTCTGGTGGAAGAATAAAGAAAGAAGAAAACCGCAACAAAACCAAAACAAAACAGATCTGATCCTTCACCCAGGTAAAGAGTCATTGCTGGTAGAATTACAGGACAGTGTCGTTCTGGGATCTAGGAATATTTTCCACCAGATGCCTCAGTCAAGATTTTTTTGTTTGTGAGTGACAATAAATCAGGAATTCCTTATGGGAATTGTACATGAATGACAGGTTACACAGACTTTTGAGTTCCTATGTTTACAGCAAGAAGACTGGGATCAAGAAAGGCACAAGCAAATTCAACATTTGAGGCATACCATTTCTCAAGGCTCAGAGATCCACCTGCATGCCTCAAATACTCCATTTTCTCCAGAGGATAGTTCTCAACCTAGGTAAGAACACAGATTAAGGCATCTGAGATGGTGCCAATCACTGCTGTCAGGCATCAGCCCTGTTCTCTAAACCAACATTTCATGTTGTGGGTTTAACACATGATCTTAACCACAGTTACTGAAGCCTGACAACCTCAAATTTCCCACTCATTTGTACTTATTGGAGAAAAATGGTCTGGAAAACAGAGAAGCCATTCTTTCTTCCTCAGTGTGTTCTCAGTCTGAGCATCTGTCAGTTAAGCAGGCACTGTTTTTTCTCTGTTTTCCAAAAGAAGCTAAAATATTTCAAGACTGCTCATGTAACCTGTAAGGCTTTCTGGTGTCTTAAAACTGATAAGTGTATAGCACAAGAATGTTCTCAGACCCATCCCATATGCTCTTTTTCACCTGCTGTGGCTTGTCTTGCTTAGTCAGCTCATCCTAAAAGTGTTAGATTCTGCCTTTTGCAGGACCACTGCATGCCCACGTGTTTTTCTTCTCTCCTCCGTTCCCTGAACTACAGGCAGGCACTTTGGAGAGTGACACAACCTCATAAGTTGGTAATGACGTGAACAAGCATGGGAGCACACCATGGTCTGTTTTTTTTCTGTACTGTCTTAATGAATGTGTGAAGCTTGCCTTTCAGAAGAGCAAAGGACCCATCACTGGAGATATTTTCTGACTCTTCAGTTGATTTTGAAGGTGAATGACTAGACCTATGACATCACTTATATTAAGCAGCACTCAGTAGGGCAGAGTGACATTTCCTATTGTCCAGATTAAATATTCAGAATAACCAGAAGCAATATACCACATGGAGGAAGAATGAACTTTAGGGGACTGAGAACTGTTTGGCCTTCACACAGAGACTTGATAGATACCTGTCATTTCTCAGAAAATGCATGAGGAGAAGAGAAAAAAAGTGGAGCAGAAAAAAATACAGAGCAATATATGAAATAAAAGTGTACAAAGAGAAATTTTCCATTTGTCATCACTGACCAAAGTCAAATAATTCTTTGTGTTGAATACAACAGACTTTTCAGCTGCAGCAGGTCAGTGTCAAAAGCAATACCATGTCTGTTTCATGTTCAAGGACAACCTCTTAGCCAAGGAAAGCTATGTTTTGCATTTGAAATCTTCAAAACAGAGTATCTAGACATACAGCCATACAGCTGGTATGTTTGGATAGTTAGAGGACTTTGCATTTTTATCAGTGCATTTTTATTATTTTACTTTGGTGTTCAGAGGAATAACCTACAAATTTCTCATCCACAGAAATAACAAGTCTATGGAGTATCCTACAAAGTATTACTAGTTCATTTTGCATACAAATGAATTTTTGAAAATATTTCCCAACCTTTTGCATCACTTTATAAACAAAAAGAAAAGAAAAAAGAAAAAAAAAAGTTCAAATGCTGGACTGTTCAATGGTAGTAGTCCAGTTGCAACTTCATGACTGTGTAAGCAAGGACAGGAACTAGAACAATGTCTCATTAAAAGTAAAGTTGATATCTGCTTGGTTGTGTGTGCCAAATGTCAGCCCTCACAGCAAGATGAATCTGACAAAACAGACCTTAGAAATCTACAGCTTGTTTACAACACTTAAAAATCTTGGTAGACGAGGGTAGAGGCTAGATACTGGTGTTAATACAGAAGATCAGAAAAAAACCTTAATAATTGTGGTTACAGACAGAAAAATTTATGATAAACAAAGAATAATTTATTGCACTTGTGACTCTTACAATGCTTGTATTTGCATCAGACCAGATCAATATCTAACACATTACTTGATAGGGGTTTACACTCTTTTCAGTGACTTTTACAATGTACTCTTAGTGGCAATTCTAATTCAACAATATATGTCCTCTAAATGCACTCTGTAGCATTTCCCTCCCACGCCGTATGTGAACTACATTTTTATAACAAGAACAAAGAGGCAAAAAACCAGAGCTTTACTGCTCTTTAGTGAATGGAAATTTTCAGGGTTGCTGTATAGCAGCACTTCATTAGTGGTGGGAAATCAGGTTTTCCCAAAGGGGCTGAAATATTCTCACTAACAACTCTGGCATAAGGATTACTCAGGAAGGAAGCACACTGCATGTTAGAATACAATCCCAGTTATTACTATGGCACAGATGCTTTTCTGCAGGTATGTAATTCCCACTGGGTTTTATGAGTGTTTCAAGAACACTAGGTTAGATTTAGCCTCCTCTCTTACTAAAAAAAAAGGTAGAGGAAAGGCAAAGCAGCAGAACTGCAACCTTTTTCCTTAACTATCCAAAACCATACAGTCACTAAACAGGGAAGATTAATGAGGTCATGATACTGGAAGGTTGTCTTCCTTTCCTTTTAAATAAGTGACTGGACAAAAAGTAATACAGAATTGAGGTGTGACTGTTTTTCACCACACTATTCCATTAAGAGACACATGAGACTGTATCTATATTTCCTGGCAGATAATGGGATTTTCTTAAGCTGGAATGGTTTTGAATCATGGCATATCTATTTGGGAAATAAAGAAAAATAAATTGGTATTTTACATCTTCCATTTAGATTCTTACACAGCCATTAATTTATTCTTACAAAACTAGAATCATTAGAATAAACTGATTAGAGACCTATGGTCCGTAGTCTTCAGGCTACATGTTCATTAAACTTTGTAAGGAGTTTTGCCTGAGGAAGGCTGTAAAACATGGCCCTTATAAAATGCGGACTGATTTTAAGTTTCAAAGAGAGAAATTTTCTACAATCCTATGGTCATGGAAATAACAGGAATTCAGTTTGGGTGAAGTCAGAGCAGAAGCAGTTTATTGCTACAGCTATTGGAGAATTACAGGTTTTATATACCTTCAGGGTCTACGACCCGTTCTTCACCAAGTCCTGTCAACTAAGCGGGATTGTAGTACATTGCAGCAAAAAGCAGTACCATGCAACCTGGTTCATACAAGGAGGCTCTGGACAGTCAGATAAGGAATTTCTAGGCAGTAACTCTTTTCTACAAATAATTAATTCTTTTGTTAATTAATTTGTGTGAACTTGGTTAGGTCATGTTGACATGTATTTCTTAACTAGTGAGGCCTGTAAAGGATTTAAAGCCATTGTGAATTTCACAGCAACTTTGAGAGTAAATATTTCTGTTCTTGAAGGCTGACTTTCATGAAATCTTGTATTGGTCTCATCCTGATGTGCTGTTACACAGAAAAAGGTCCCTGCGGTACCAGTTTATATATGACAAGTTTTCTTGGCTATGGTGAAAGAAAATTGAGGTTCAGAGTTAAATTGATATATGTGCTTTAAATCAATTCAAAGCATATGTTGAAGAATTTTCCTGGAGATCTCTGCAGTAGTGTAAAACAACTAGAAAGAGCTCCTTCTGTCTTAATAAAAACTTGTGTCATTAATTCTGCAGTACAGGAGCGCAGGTATGGGATAAGCATGTGCCTAGACAACAGCCACCTGCCAACCTGCAGATACCATGCAATTTGGCAAATAGGACTGTTAAGGCATGAATAGAAATCAGTTTGTCAATTCCTTCCTTGAGCGACAGATTGTAAATGAGGGAAGGATTGAAAAACTACTGTGTGAATCCAACTTTCAGCATAAACAGTATCAAACCCCTAGCCTTTATCCTTCAAGTAAGATTCAAATATCATAATATTCAACTGAAAAATTTGTATAGGTCATGGGGCAAACAGAATGAGGGACATTTCAGGAAAAGGTGTAATTAATCCTCATTTTTTTTTCAATCAAAGGAACAAAAGTCCCAGTTAGCTTTGCTCAGCTGGTTGGGCACAGAACAAATTAATATTCAGTAAATATCTACACTACTTTTGTCATGAAATATTCCTTCCATACAACAGATTCTGACACAGGTCATCAGCCACTCTCCCTCGTTTTTTCTCAAAATGCTGTTTTAATGGTTGTCTTTTCTCTTCCCCTTAAATAGCTTTTAGCCAGCCATTATGTCTTAAACAGCACCTGAGACATGAAAAGCAAAGTAACTGTAGTGTGAAGGTTAGATCAAATGACAAACCATTGGCATCTCACTGCTGAATTTATTCTTTTATCACAAACTGCTGTTTTCATGTTACTACACTTTCCATACATTATTTTCAATGGAAAAGAAGGTTACTTGTGTAACTGGTAGTGTCTGGTCTTTGCAGTAGTTGTGGAATCATGCATTCTATGTATGGTTTCTGGACAGGAAATGTCCAAAAAACTAAGCTGCTACAAGCTTATTGAATAGGTTTGGAATAAAAAATTCCTTTGTTTTTCAGTGATTACTTAGGGGATTAAGAAGCTGTTAGGAAAGAAGTGAATCTGTGTTTTTACAGGCAACATACACAGTCATCTTCACCATTAGGAAAGTGTCCCATTTCTATTGCTTCTCTATGCGTTTGCAATATTACCAGTAAGATTTAGGTTTTAAATTCTCAAAGGAGGCTCGAAGATCTTACTTTGCTTGCCTAAACCTCTGCTATATTCTAACTATTTAGGTTAAAGTTGTCTGGACTGATAAGTGCTTTTGTTATCTCACTTGTTTAGCTAACAAACTCCTCAGAGGAGAAAGAACACACTTTCAGGTACCTGGCATGGGAAGACTGTTCTGTCCAGCCTTTCATTCCTGGCCATGGCAGCATCCAAATGTGCTTATTTCAGCTGAGAAAGACAACTAGATTTCCAAAGCTCAGCAAAATCAATTAGGAATCCAGCATCCTGAAAATATTCAGGCACTTTGGCAGCTTTTCTGACTGTATGACTATCAGCCTGTAGTCCCCCAAACCAGGACAGAGATCAATTAATTGAATCATTTCTCAGGGGTCCAAGAAAGACAAAAGTAGCAGTGATAATCAAATGTGATTNCAAATTAAATTGTACAAACTCCCTGCTTTTTTAGAGGTGGAGTTCACTCAAATCAGCATATGAAGCCAGCTGATCTACATACACACTTTGCCTATGAAACCCCATACACCTGGCAAAGAGGTGTGAATTAGATGTCAAGGTCACAGTCTAGAGCACCTATTTGAGCTGATAAATTTATGTCTTTAGCATGCAGTAATTTTGCTGCCAAAAGTAAGTCTGTATTTCAGTTGGCAGATTTCCACACATAAGGAATGATGTGCTTATGCTGCAACTGACTCATAAACACATCATGTTAACAGGGTAATTATAGACTTAGACAAGCAACACAATTTGCAAAACAATTACTTTACTTTTCAATACTAGATGGTTTTATTGTGTTCCAGAAAATAATTCCAAGTTTCAACACTTTCTATTCTGCATCTTTGAAGTGGAAATGTTGCAGAGACATGCATAGGATTCATTCATCATAGAAGGACTGTATAGAACTCTTACTGACACTTCAGGGGTAAATTGCATCCTAAATGCACATAAAAGAGTATTGTTAGTAAATAGTAGACATGTATGAATAACAGTCTATAGAATTCAGAATTTTGTCTAAATACGGACTCAAAAAATAACATTGAAAAAAATTTAAAACCCACGAGACATTCAAGAACATAAAGAACATCTTTCTGAAGAACTGAAAGATAGTTTTATGTAAACTAGTCTTTATAAAACTGTGGAAAATCGCTTTAAGAGAACAAAAATAAATCATAAATCTGGTAGATTAGAGTACAGAATCTTGATATACAACATGATCACTACTTGGAAACCGTGCTTGCTACTCAGCATGTATGGTAGTCATCAATTAGTGGCTGAATGAGCCCCTCCCATTACCAAACCAGCAGATCCCACACTAAAGCAAACCCCATCTGGCCAAATGTATCCCAACTATTTACTGTCTCTGCATGGAAAATCTGTTTCATTTTGCATATCATATTCAATAAAGCTTATCTAGACTTCACTTGGCTTAAAATCCTCAAATATCTTGTGTAAATACCACTTGTGGAATAATGCAGTAATGTAAAGTGAACAGATGGAGATTGTCAAATAGTTAATATAACATCTTAGTTAATATTTGTCTCAGGAGTTCAGTTGTTTACCAGAAATACAGTTTGGGCAAATGCCTGTTCAAAAGGCTAATATTCTGAAGTATAATTCTTCAGTTATCTGTCATAATATAGTCTTCTCAAAAGTGTCACAAAAAAGTGCAGCAGTAATGATGTAGAATTATCATCTGCATGAAAAGTCCTCAGTATAATATTTGTACCTTTTTATTCCAACAGAAGATACTGCAGAACTTGTGTACAATATTACTGATTTATTACAATGTTTAGGGCAGTGTAGTTTGTGCCTGACATGACTGGAAAACACAGCAGCATCTGAATGCTCACTGTGTGAAGGTGATACCTCCACCAGTGTTGGCATGACTTTAATACTTCTCAATTTCCCTGCTCTTTCTGCAGTCAGTGGAATAAAAACGGTGCTTCCTGCCTTGCTGTTATTGGTCACAGATAGGACAGTCTGCTCTCCTTTTTCTCAGGATAGCAAACAGGACCATATGCTCCACATTCTTGGGTTGTCACATAGCAGGGTTTGCATCATCATCTTCAGGCTCAGCCTATTTTTCTTTCTGGAGCATGACAACAGAAGGAGCTCTGGTGACAACTAAGTATAGGTGACAGCATCATACTGATCGAAGTTTCGAGTGGGGCTCAAACCCCATGCTTCTGCTGGTGAAGGAACACATCCTCTGTTCAAAGAATCCTAATACCTTTCCTTTCTTATTAAAGAATCATAGAATGTTAGGGTTTGGAAGGCATCTGTAGACATCATCTAGTCAAACCCCTCTACCAAAGCAGGATCGCTGAGGCCAGGCCACACAGGAACATATCCAGGCAATTTTGAAAGTCTCCAGAGAAGGAGACACCACAACCTGTCTGGGCAGCCTGTTCCAGTGCTCTGTCCCTTTCACAGTGAAGATGTTTCTCCTTATATTGCGGTGGAGCTTCCTATGTTTTATCTTATACCCATATTATTGTCTAGGCTTGCAACTGTTTGAGACCTCATACCACCAGGAGGTGACACCATCGCAAGAACTTTCCAGCAGCATGACCAGCTTCTTACCATCATCCTCCCAGATCCCATCCCTAATCCTGTGTCTGAGGTGGCACTCCCCTCTTTCACTTCCTTCACATCAGCATTAGGCTGTACATCTTTTTCACTCACCAGTCAAGCATTCTTCTTAAGTCCTGTGTCTTGAGACAAATGCCTAATTTTCAGGAGTCAATATAATTGGAAAGCTAATCCGTGGTGTCTTTTGGTCATACATAAATGGTCTCTTCTTCATTGTAACAGGTTGTCACTTACTGAGGTTTGTAATTTTGAGAAATTCTTGTAAGCATGACATACAGCTGTATTCAAGTCGAAAAGTGCAATGATATTAGTAGCAGAGTGCATGATACAGTGCCTCAAGAAATTACAGCCACAAATATACCAAAAAAATGTTTAATAGGCAAGACATTTGTATTTCTTTTTGTGCAACATTAAGCCTTCAGATAGTTCATATATATGTGTGGAAGAGTGGCTCGCTGAGCTAGGCCATGGTACAGGCCTAGTGAACCAAAGTTATGAAGAATCCTTAGCATGAGTGTGCTACGTGACAAGCAGCTCATCTCGCCTCCTTGCACATCCTTGAACCGGTGATAAGGAGGTATCTGGCAAGCCTCAGACTGTGAACAGGATGACGTATTCCTCCAAAAGTGAGAACATCNTCCGCAAGCCCGCGCCTCCGCATATATGTTTAACTTAAACCTTACTTTTCTTCCATATAAATTCAGACTATGTATTGATTTTTCTTTAATACCTAAAGTGAGATTCACGGAATACTCATGGTTGGAAAGGACCTCCTAGATCACTGAGTCCAACCATATCCATAACAAAAAAAAACCCCAACACCTAAAAAACCTCCAAACACCTAAATACCTACATACCCTGATCAAACATGACTTCAA
>VWZY01012548.1:18361-31953 GCA_013399075.1 Chloroceryle aenea
AAAGAAAAGAAAAAAAAAGAAAAGAAAAGAAAAGAAAAGAAAAGAAAAGAAAAGAAAAGAAAAGAAAAGAAAAGAAAAGAAAAGAAAAGAAAAGAAAAGGAAAAGAGAAAGGAGAACCTTTCTGTGAATGATTTCTTTAGGTATATTTTATCTTTTTTTGAGCTGTGAGTACTCAGTTTATTCCCAGAGAGTCAGAATTGATGAAGAGCTCAGCAGCCACAATGTCAGATAGACTTCCAAAGCAGCTCATTTCCCTTTTTAGACACCAGAATAATGACACCCTCATTCATAAAATTGTACAGCATGCTAGAGTCTAGTTTTTTTTTTTAAATGCAGCTGTATGTGTTCTACCTAAATGATAAATTGAAGTGTTTGGTTAGGTTTTTAAGTGAAAAAATGAAGAAGTAAAACTGAAATAACTGAGCACCTGAGAAAGAAAATGTCTTCCATCTCTGGAAAATCTTGTCATCAGTGGGAACAGTGAGCTTTTCTAACAGTGGAGCATGAACAAAATCCTTATTCTTAGCTTGTTCTAGTTTTCTACAAATTCAAATAAACCTTCATCTTAAATCATTTCTGTTCCATTATTAGTGCTTGATTCTGTGGCCAGCTGAATTCATCCTTCAGAGACGGGTCTCTCTCAAAAATGTCAAAAAAGCTAAACAAAATTTAAAAATTGAACCCAGAGTTTGAGGCAAATAATCTTCCAGATAAAAATAGCTGGGTTGTATCCTACTTGTGGAGGCAATAATGAAATGAGTGCAATGACAGATAGCTGTGATTTTATTCCTTTTTGAAACTATACACTTTTTGTTTGTTTGTTTTTTGTTTTGTTTTGTTTGTGTTGTTTGTTTGTTTTGGGGTTTTTTGTTGTTGTTGTTGCTAAACACCAGATACACAGCTCTGCCTAAATACTCTTATTTCTGTGCCGTAGCTGTCCTGGCACATCTTCACTTTTGTTCCTGCAAAACTGTCTCATATTATTTTGTAATGATGGCATCCCAGGAAATTCAAAAGTTAGAACTTTTTCAAACTCAGTATGGAGCTTCATATGCAGAAGCATATGAATATCAGCACTATTAGTAGAAGCATGTATGCTGGTCCTATTTTCTCAAGTCTTCATTGATCTGCCAGATTAATGGTCACCAGACTTGTGAATCTGGGGAAATAAAAGTTCTCTGACTTCAGTTGTCATACTCTATTGCTCAAAACCTGAGAATGTGTGATCTATTCTTAGCTTGGTGAAAAATTTTCTTTAGTTTTATTTTGGTAACTGTCCTGATTTGAGTGAGAACAGAACTTATTCTGCTCAGTGATTTTACTTTCTGTCACAGTTCTTCTAACTATCTGCATTGTCTGAAGTTAGCAGCCTGTTTTCACAGACAGTGTCTGCTGCTGGCAGGGATAACAGCCCATGGTTAGAGTTAGTACCAAGGATTGGTGTGCAGACCAAAGCCACTGCTGGATCTCATGTATCACATTGAGGGCTGCAGGAAAGTGAAAGGCCACACCTGCAGGGAGGAGTGGACAGGACAGGTGACACTAAGCTGACCAGTGAGGGATTCCATGCCATATACATCATATTTAGTAGAAAGCTGAGGGACCAGGAGGGTCTGTCCTCTTGGGGCTCCCTCTGTTTGTCCTCTTGGCCTGCTTTGATAGCTTTACTTGGCTTGGATAAGGTCCTCTTCTGGTTTCCACCTCAGAGCATCTGAGGAGGACTCTGTCTGTTCTGCCTTCGATCCCAATCTGTGTGTTCCTGAATCTGGTACCACAATCCAGCTTCTGAACAGAGCTCCCATCTGCTGTGAGGCTCAGTGCATGCTCCACAGCATCAGTATTGATGGTAACATAATTACCATCCAAGGTGGTTGGGTTTGATAATGGCTTTGTATATATTTGTATATTTATTGTTATTATTATTTTCATTNAAACACCAGATACACAGCTCTGCCTAAATACTCTTATTTCTGTGCCGTAGCTGTCCTGGCACATCTTCACTTTTGTTCCTGCAAAACTGTCTCATATTATTTTGTAATGATGGCATCCCAGGAAATTCAAAAGTTAGAACTTTTTCAAACTCAGTATGGAGCTTCATATGCAGAAGCATATGAATATCAGCACTATTAGTAGAAGCATGTATGCTGGTCCTATTTTCTCAAGTCTTCATTGATCTGCCAGATTAATGGTCACCAGACTTGTGAATCTGGGGAAATAAAAGTTCTCTGACTTCAGTTGTCATACTCTATTGCTCAAAACCTGAGAATGTGTGATCTATTCTTAGCTTGGTGAAAAATTTTCTTTAGTTTTATTTTGGTAACTGTCCTGATTTGAGTGAGTTCCTTTTATAATTGCTAAGTCTCTCCCTTAATCCCTATCTCTTCCTCCTTGGGGAGGGGTGTGGTGGTTTGAGAGCATCTGTTACAGGTCTAATGGGATGCCCTGACCCCAAACCGTGGCAGTAACAATGTAAAGGAATAGAGCCAAAGCCTAAATACACCATCCTAAATCCAGGTCCTCTCCATCTGAACAGAAATTCAACTGGGCGGGAAATCAAATCTGAAAAAATTATTTACAGCTGCATCAGTCTATTTTTTTTTTTCCCTTTGCTGTGAGTAACGTCCACACTATTTCACCATCATCATGATGAAAAGAATGAACAATGCAAAATCCTGCTATTATTAGCTTAAAACAAAAAATTCCTTGAAGGAGAAACAGCAACCTTACCTAATTGCTAGAATGGTCCCATTATTTCAGAGGTGCCAGAACAAATTCATCCTTGAGACACATAGCAGTTAGGGCCCTGAGAGGACTCACAGTCTTTAATGGATCTCACCAGCTTCCCATGGTTCCCTTCCAGCGTCACACTCCCACTAAACTTAGCTGTGGCCTGTAAGTGCTATTTCAGTATCCCTTGGGACTGCATGTTCAGGTGAACATGGCTGTCACCAGGATTGACCTGCATCCTGGGTCTCTATTCCTAAGTAAGTGGACAGTTCCCACTGTTTCTGGACAGTGACCTGCCTGGCTCATGCCCTTTGAGTTGTTAATTTCAGAATGTATGTGGAATTTCACTAACTGCTTTCTTTGGAAGAAATGTGAAATTATGGCACAGAAATAGAGTACAATATCATCAAGAAATTATAATAAAGCACCAATGTGAAAGTGTAAGGTATTAATTTGATGCATAACAATCTGGAATATATTAAGCAAGTACATATAAGCACTCACCTGAATATGTGTGTGATTGCTTGTGCATGCAAATAAACTTAACGAGGAACTGAAAGCATGCAGTATTTCAGTTCAATCATAATATCAATCTAAAGGTGAATGGCATAGGATGGCTCACTGAATGCATCTTAAAACTGATGCAGTGGATTCCTAACAACTGCTGTGAGAACTTCTACTCCTTCACCCTCTAATCACTGCTCATTAATGAGACTGTACTGAGGATGAACACAGGTGCCTCCGTCTCCCTGAGGAAGTGTAAACTAAATAGTAAGAGTTGTATTGCACTGCTAAAATTCTAACACAGAAACAAAAATTTTGCCATTGAAAAGGGTACATGATGGCCACACCTTATCATAAAATGTACATGGATTCCATATTAGCTTAGAGTTATATCTGCCTCAGAATGGTAAGAACATAGGTAGGTAGAAATTTAGATCAAAACAGCAATTGCATTAATAAAATAACAAAAATTATGATGGTGATAGTAATTCTTCATAATTTGTGTAAGAATTTTACATTAGTAATAGTACAATATAGTTGTCTAATTATGTTTATTATATTCACTTATCTTGGTAAGTTCAATTTATTAAAAATTTCTTGAGTAAAATTTCACAAGCTATAGTGCTTTAAAGAAAGAAAAGGTTAAAGGTTATTTTATTATGTTAGAAAAGGAAACATATGTCAGAATTAGTTTTCAGATTAGAAAATTTCAATAACGGGAGAGACAGCTTCTTTGTTGACTAGACTCTCAGGATGGGAATATTCAAAATAGTTGTTTGGAAAGGGAATTCTCTAGACAGCATACTTAGCAGGAGGTAAAACCAGCATGCTATATTCTTTACAACTGTAAAGTTTTGTTATATGGAGAAGCAGAGAAGAAGCAAACAATGTAACTCTGCATCCTTCTATTATTCAGAGAACATCTGGTGTTAAAGATTGAGTTTTGCTGTGTTTTAAAAAAAAAGGGAGGAACTGTTCAAAAAATTCCTCCACAAATACTTGAAGAACAGTGTCTTCTTGCTCTTAAGGACAAGACTTTCCACTGATAAATACTGTAGTAGCTGAACTGGAGTCAATGATAGTACATTAATTTATAATAGCTGGTTATTTGTGATGGTTTCCAAGCAAATGAAAATGCAGACATTCCACTCATCTGATGCTGTTGCTGTGGTGTTCCTTACAGACCTACATTCTCATTCAACAAAGCCACTGAGAACATGTTTGAACAAGAGGTCAGACAAACTTATGGAAGGGTATGAAAATCTTGTTATTACTTATGCAGTCCCACATGTATTCCAAGAGACTTCCTGTCACTGAAGAATAAATTATGAAAACAGAAAACATCATCCCTTGGTTCAAAGACTTTCATGCTTCTGAGTGCTAGAGGAGTACACACTGGACATGCAGTTGATGCAGATTTGGAAGTCCTCTTGTGAATAGATTATGAAAAGATTATTAAAAAAATATTTTTTTCACAGGCACATGATTTCAAGTAACTCAAAAAACAGGTGAGCTCACTCACTTTTTCTGTAGTGAATTTTCCAAAACAGACTGAAACGCTTTGAAAGTCCAAAAGCCATGTTTGACAGACTTCACAGACAACACACATGTTGATTAGGTCAGACAGAAAAGTGTTATTCTCTGTTCTTCCCCTACTTCCTTAGCTCTTCCGTGCAGGTTTACTCTTGCAGGCTTGATTTGAGTTGACCCACTTTACTAAGTGGCAGAAAACATTGTCCATTCGTATCTGGTCATCAGGTAGGTTTTTTTCATCCTTTTCAAAAGGCTGTCTGGATTCTCCCCAGGGTTTCCCTTTCTTTCTCAAAGAAAGGCAGTTTTCCATGCTGGATTGATCTCCATATGCTGTGCTTCACAAAACTTTCCCGCTGGGCCATACCCATGGCAAAGAGCACACTCTGGCCAGAGGGTGTACTTGGCCTCCTCTTCCTAAAAGAGTTTAAGCAAAACTAATAATCTGGTAGGTCAAGCATTATCTGGTCTGTTAGAAGTGTATGCACGGGAAATCTCCCTTCCTTTCTTTCACAGTGTTCATTACTACAGTCTCAGGGCAAATTTTGGTACCATCATGCTAGAACACAACCAGAGTCAAAAGAGAGGTAAGCTGTATAAAGAGAAAATATATCAGTTTGGGGCAAGAGTTATTTTAGTCATATCTCCATTCCAGGCCTAGTGATATTAAATCTTGGTTTTCATTAATGTCTGTATATGCTGCATGCAAACTTTCCACATCCCTTTATGACCAATTAATATAAAAAATAGCGTAGTTATCAACACGGGCTTTGCAAAATACAATTAAAAATACTCACTATATGAATTGCGTGCTATGATAGCACAAGTTGGATTCATAGTTTCTGAGAAAGGTAGTCAAGCTTCTAAAAAAAATCTGAAGTTCTAGGTAAAAGTTAAACCTATTTTTTCCTTGGGCAGATTAAATGTCTCATCTGTACTACAGTGGCTGAATGATTGATGGCTCATAGGATTTTGAATAAGGTCTTTGGTTTACTAATGGCATAATCTTTCAAAAACAGAGTGTCCATCATGTTTTTACCATTTAGGTTATTGATCTCAGTATGATTTACAAGGATAATTTCTCTGTATTTTCAAATCTGTACATGTGCCAGTGTATATTCCACTAAAGAGACTTTATTTATATGTCAGTAACTCAACCCAGCAACAGAACAAGAGGCAAAGGGCACAAATGGGAATTCTGGAAGTTTCACCTGAAGATAGCAAAATTCTTCTATACTGTGAGGGTGACAGAGCCTGGAACAGGCTGCCCAGAGAGTTTGTGGAGTCTCCTTCTCTGGAGGCTTTCAAAACCTTCCTGGATGCATTCCTCTGCCACCTGGTCTATATGAATTGACTTTAGCATGGGAGGTTGGACTAGATGATCTCCAGATGTCCCTTCCAACCCCTACTGATTTTGTGGTTCTGTAACTCCCACATTAGTACTGTAGCACCAAAAACCACTTTTGTAAATGATACTGGGCTTCTAGGGCAGCATCATGCCAAATACTGATAAAGACCCAGCACTTTAGAATCAACTCATTTCAGTTTCTAGTTATATTTAACTAACAAAAATAGAGGGCTAATAATAAGCATCTAAACCCAAGATGTTGTTAGCACCTTCCAGATTTCTCTGTTCTTATTGAAGCAATGCCTTCTTTACTGGGAAGAATTTGAGTGTTCGTTTTTTTCTGGTAGGAGCTAGAGGTGAAAAAGTATGAATGAATCATTCCTCATAGTTTTGTGGTCCAAGATCTCATTTCTAAAAGAGTTTGACAATGCAGATAAGAAACAAACAAAACAAAACAAAACAAAAAGGAAGATACAAACTATTTTGAAGCTAGAACAAAAAGTAAAAAAATCGAGGGAAAAAATTTAATACAAATCTTTGTAACAGTATGCATTATTAGACACTGAACAGTCTATCTAAAGCTGTAAGCCAGGGACTCTGGTTCTGGTTCTGAGTGTAAGCTTCTGTGTCTTGGCAGACTTTAGCCTTTAAAAATCTAGTAATCTTGTTTTACTTTAATCTAACTTTAAAAGATATGAGGAATTCAGAAAATCAGTTCATATCTTAAGACTCCAAAGAGACATGAAAACAGTGTCTACTGCATTGCTTGTTATTTTTCCATTTATTTTTCTGTTTTCTTATCTTTATGTTTTTGGGATGTGGTGTGGAAATAATTATTTTGTTCAAGCAAGGACATATGATCTGAATTTTTTTATCGGATAATGGTGTTCATTCTTAGTTGCCATTCCTTGCATGAGTTCTCTGTACAGACATTACCTGAATGATGTTTCTTTATTATGTGAGTAGAAAAGTTGCTAAATGCAATGAGGAACCAAAGATGTAGTGGAGACATTCAGTAAAACTTTGAAAGAAGTCCCTGGACAACTAGTGAATGCATATCATTTCTTACCACAATCCATAGCAATGAACGACTCACAAATATTTGAACTATTTGCAAGCAGGACCATGTTAGAAGACATTAGGAGCTCAACATTGCCTTCCATTTACTGAGAAACAGGTTACTGCATAAGAACTCTTAAAAGAGGTGTCACGAGAGTCTGGCACAAAGGTAGATTTTATCATATGTATACTGAATTGAATGGCAAAAGCATCATTGCAAAACATCATATATGGACTTGAATTTTAGCACTGATTAAAAGGGGGCCAATACAGAAGTAGGAATAGGTGTTCAGCTACTTACATTTACAAAAAAAAAAAAAAAAAAGGAGATTAACATATATGCTGCTATGTTTAAAATGCTGAACTTTGGGTTGAGTTAAAAAATGGGTAATTTTAACAAGACACACGTGTTTGGAAATAGAAGAAAACACAGTGTAAACTGTATAGAATTCCAGCTTCAGCAGCCATCATGTAACACAGCAGTTCTGTCTGCTACATGGTGTTACTTCTAAATGGGATTGATTATTCATGAATTTACAGTGTTCTTCAGTTTGCTCCAGGAGCTCCTCCTTGTTGCATTCCAAAAGTGTGTTGACTCTAGCATCACACTGCACCATACTTTCTTCTTAGCCACATTCTTCCTGCAAATTAAGGTTGTCTTTACTGCTTTAGTGTGATGCAGTATTGCAAATTCAGAGTGCAAAGTATCATACACTGACTTCTTAATGTTGGAAAAATCTTAGACTTCTGAAAAAAATAATTGGCCATCACACCAGGTATTTTAAAGTTCTTTAAGCAGGGTTTGAAAATGTATAAACAAAATTCAGAATTATACTTGGAAGAGACCAGAAGTTTATTCTTAACTTTTCTGAGATGTGACGATTTTAAGTTATTTTAGGAATTTTTTTTTTAATTATCTGTCATTGTCAGGGTTGTAGACATACATTGTAAATCCATTTGACCACAACAAAAAAATTCACTACTTGAATGGCACTTGTTATTCAATTCCTGTATTTTTCCATCATTGAACTCAGTAACAATTGTGTGTGCTATGTCTTTTTGCATTGAAGGTCTGTGCACGGGGACATACTAGCCTCTCTTAATAAGTGCAAATAGACCAAGATTCTGGAACTTGGAGATTCTGCTAGCTGTATAGCTGTTGATATATGTATGTTAAAAATCCCATTCTATTTCACAGAACACTAGTAAGATTGCATAGTGGATGCCCAGTCTTTGTAAAAATAAGGTGCAGTCATGTCGAGTGCTGTACTAAAGTATTTTACCCATATTTCTGCTTTGCTGAATATTTGAGACAAGAGGTTTGTTTCTTCCTAGCTGCTTGCAGTTTAACAAAGAATTAAGTATTAGTTGAAGATACCATTGTTCTTCAACATCACATCTACTGTTCTGGAAACAGTAGTTGAACAGTTCTGCATTGACAAATGTGCCCACCAGGTGCTTGCAGTTCTTTACCTGTACAGAGATATACTGACAGTGATACCAGAGCCTTTTCCTATGGGAACTGTGGTGTGTCTGTAAGGTCACGTATTTCTTAAATACAGCATGAAATATTGTTTTCCATCATTTTTTATCACAGCCATGAAGAAGTAAAACAGCAAAAAATGTAGGCACTGTCTACTCTCTGTCTAGGAGAGAGGAGAGAATTTAGATATTGCAGAAAGTGCTTCTTCGTTAACATTCAGAGAACACATATGTAAAGTTATGACATTTGTATAAAAGTAGAAATTGAGATTTCAAGAAAAATTCTTTGCCTATGTTACAGCAATACTGTAAATTTAGGATTTAAAATGAATGTAAGAAGATGGGGGGGCTTGTGCAATGAGCATGAAAATGTAAAATCAAAAAAAGATAAAACCAGTACAATTGTCCTGAATCACTAACTTCAGACTTGTAAAAATGGTACTACACAATGTTATTATGTTTTGTTTGGAAGGATACAGCCCTTCTAGGATCAAAAAAATGTCTCTGTTCTCCAAGTATTCCAATCCTGAACTCTTTTTCATTCACTTGTGTAATTTTGTAATCAAATGACAGCTTTAATAAGAGAAAACTCACACTCAATGTTATTTTTTTTTCCCCAAAAAATATGATACTTTTTTTGATTTGTTTGTTAAGTTTAAAAAAGTATGTGTATGTTGACTGATACTGGCTTTGAAAGACACTAGATCTAATTTCAACCATTTACTTTTCTTTGTCTATATTTGATCAAAATAAAACATCAGTTGAGATTTTAACTGAAATTATTCCACTCAGTCAAGTGATAAGCAAGCAATTTAAATTTCTGCACACTCATTTTTATGCACACTTGTCTTCAAAGAGTTGCTTTGTCTTCTTGTTCATTTGTCAAGAGACCAGTAATTTAAAATCATGAGTCTGAATTAGCGTGCTACCTTATTGTTTGCTTTCATTTCAAAACAATCAGGCAGCAATATACTCTTAACACGCACACATACACAAAGACACATATGCAGCTAGCAGCATGAATGGTAACACTGGGAACAGCCAAGATTTGAGTATGTGGATGATCACTTGACCAAGAAGTTTCTAAATCATTGTTCCTCTGCCTGGCTCACAGGAGCTCAGCTGAGTACAGGATTTCTTTTAAAAGATGAGAACAAGGCAATTCCATTAAGTAAACTATGTGACAAACACCGCTGAAATCATAATCAAGGAAGCAAGCAATACTACCTGACAAATCAACCTTTAAGAAGATTTTGACAGAAAACTGTTCTTTATGCATGACAGGCAGACTGAATAAAGTAGTATCAGTCTGCACTGGCTGAAAGGAGACTGTGCTAGATGAGAAGGAAAGGTTATAAGGCCAAATCCTTCAGCTGACAATGTTCTGAGAAATGAGACATTATCTGTGATGTCATCCATTCAAAAAAAAACCCAAGCCACCAACCCAAAACTGAAAAATCACAAGCTTTGTCTTATCAGAAAGATTTTCTGAGGAGCATTGGACAAACTAACATCTGTCAGGACTGACTTACCACTATCTGAAAAGGTAACTATGACAGCGAAAGCGTAAAAATAACATCTTCTGCTTCAGTTCTACTACTTTGAGAAAAGGTTAATGGGAATTCCTCTAGAACAATCATTTATATTGGCTTTAAGAGTCCTAGGTTTGTGCAGCTTTTATCTTACAACAGCACAGCATATGAGAGTTTTGAAGTTTTGCTTTTCTACTTTTTTTCAGTGAGCTCCCACGTTAATGAAACATATAGAAATATCTATGACATTAAAACATGTATATAATAAAAGAGTTAAAAATACAGCTTGAGTACAAAAAGTACAAGAGTTTTTTGCATTTTAACATTATGTAAACATTTTTAATACACTCTTTCAGGGTGGCTTTTCCTCATAGGAGAGAGTAATAGCTGTGAGAAACAAGAATTAAAGATAATCAAAGTGATAAAAGACATATTGTGTTTTATGTCAATTGCAGGATAAAGTAACATATTATAGAATCATAGAATCATAATGCTTGTGGCTAGAAGGGACCTTTAAAGGTCATCTAGTCCTATTGCCCTGCAGCAAGAAGGGTCATACTTAACTAGGTCAGGTTGCTCAAAGCCCTCTCCAACTTGACCTTGAATGTTTCCAGGGACAGGGCATCTACCACTTCTCTGGACAACCTGTGCCAGTGTTTCACCACCCTCATTGTAAAACATTTATTCCTTCTATCAAGTCTAGATATACCATTTTTTAGTCAAAATTATTACACCTTTTCATATNTTGAGTGGGCAGCCCTTAGCAGAGACCAACCACAAGGTTCCCTATGTTGTCTCGGTCTCTAGTTCCTACCCATAAGCTTTGAACCTGCTCATGACTATTCTTCAGAGACAGCTCTTTGCAATGTCTCCATTTCTTGATGTAGAAGACAATGGCCTTTACAAACAAGTAATCTACAAAACCAACAAATCTTGAAGCTGTTAAAAGTTTTCTCTGTGTCCTTCATTTTGAATCTGTTACATGGAGACATTGCATGGAGACATTACATGGAGACATCTGTTACATCTTTTACATTACACACAGGAGGCCCAAGATTTTTAAGAAGCAAGGCAGCACAGCAACACTTTGCATTTAGTCATGCTTCTTTCCCTGACACAAGCCAATTCAACTACTTCTCTTCAAGACTTTAAGAGTAGAGGTTTGGGAGTCATACTGGACTCCATTGTGGCTACATATCATCAATGTTACCACCTTAGTTACAACCACAAAAATCCTTTCTGTGGGCGTTGGTGTTTGAACCAGGATTAATCTTGGTAGCTAAAGAAACCATAACTTCACTGCTAGTCTGAAAATTTTCTCTGCCACTTGTATTTCAAAGTATGATGGATGCGAACCAGCATGGCAATCTTCAGGAAATTATATTTTAGGTGCCACAGTTCAACAATCTGAAAAGATCACTTGCCTATCCACTGAACAAACCCAAATACAATAAGAAACTGTCCAAAATGTGAAAATCACAGTTTGACTGTTTCTTGTGGTTCTACATGAGTGTTTCAGGAAGTGAATGAGCATTGATATATTTAATCCAGTAGAGTGTTGAGGTCTAGTTTGAGTCTGAGGATGTCAAGGCAAAGAGTGAGATCATAGCTCCATCCCCATCTGAAGAACTGACCACTATGGAGATGGATAGCGTCAGTCATTCTTTCCTAAGGTCCTAAAGACATATTCATGCACATGTAAAGAGGAGGACTTCCATGAGGACTCAGCCTGAACTTCAGCTACAGTAGATGAGTGTTTTGAAACTCCAGCTTTTCAGTTCATCAAAACCAAAACCATCCCTGCTTTTGCTTATCATTTTCAGAAATGAAGTCATTTACTCTATAATACATAAAGGGTATTTTATTTATTTAGGTCTTTTATTTCTACTTGTGCCAATGTAACACAATATATCAGTGTTTTTAAAAGGTCAGCGCTTCAAGTCTTCAACCTCTGACTGTAAAAATAATTGCAGATTTTGTGGATGGAATTTTGAATAGAATCTCAAGAACTTTTACATCATTCTACTTTCAGCTTGAGATAAAGAGCCTAAGTTTCAGAGGGCATTTCCTGACCCTCTGAAGATTTTAAAGCATGTATTATCCAGTTTTCATTTCATTAAAGATCACACTCAAAGGTGTTCTAGCTAAATGCTTCATGAAATAAACTCGGTCTAGCATCCCTCTGAAGAGGGAGAGAATTATTTTATACTTGGGTACTGTTACACTAAGGAATTAATCATGATAATGAAGACAACACATGAGGTCTTAAAAATATTTTCTGCACTCTTCAACATCAAACATTCGGACTTGAATTTAATAGTTCGTGACTTCCTTCTGTGGTCTGGATATACAAATATACTTGCAAATGAAAAAACTGATTTGTAGAACATGTAAGAGCAATATATCATAAGTCATGAGTAATAGTTCCAAATTTTGTAAACTTGTCTCTGAGTTGTGTCCTGGTGCACTGAGTTTCAGTGTTGTTACATAGATTTTTCTCACATTTAGGCTTGTGAACCCTGATACTGTCCAGTTTTCCAGTTGAGTGCTACATTTGTATATTCTTCAAACATACAGCCACGAGATGGTAACAATATTAAGTTTTCAGCAGACATCATTATGCAAAGAAAACCGGACAGACATATTAAAGACAATAAAAGATTTTCTGAAACATAGGTAACATGTATATATGTGCACAAGGTCACAGTCTTGAGTTCAGTAGATTTTTGAGCCCAGAGCCTACATAAAAGAAGTAGAACCAAAGATGAGAAAGCTCAAAGTAGATATATGTGGTTTAGCACTCAGCTTCACTTAAAACCTTTACAAAGGGCATCTCCTGATGCATCTTCCTACCTGAAAATGTAGGAAACTCACTGTTTATGAAAGCAATTTTTCAAAATTAGCATTTCATGTTACATTATTCAGTCTTTATCATATGTTTAGGTGAACTTCTGTCAGTCTTTACCTAAGATTCCTTGCCTTCTTCCTTATCTAAAATAATTAAAGTCTGAGTTACTATGAAGTATTGTTAACTTGGAAGCATATGTAGATGTGGATATATCAGCATTCTGTAGACATTGAGTTTTTACTCCCGTGTTTAGGATGAGAAGTGGCCTAGCTGAGTAACAGTGTGACAGNACATTATTCAGTCTTTATCATATGTTTAGGTGAACTTCTGTCAGTCTTTACCTAAGATTCCTTGCCTTCTTCCTTATCTAAAATAATTAAAGTCTGAGTTACTATGAAGTATTGTTAACTTGGAAGCATATGTAGATGTGGATATATCAGCATTCTGTAGACATTGAGTTTTTACTCCCGTGTTTAGGATGAGAAGTGGCCTAGCTGAGTAACAGTGTGACAGAAACTAATTCAGCCTCAGGGGAGTAGTCTGAGCCAGACATTTTGCCACT
>VWZY01012549.1:7270-37484 GCA_013399075.1 Chloroceryle aenea
TGCAAGGCGTTCTGTCACGATTCCTTCCGCAAGTAGGTTTTTGGTTTCCTCTTCCTGTGGTGTGGGGTTTGTTTTGGTGGTTTTTTTTTTCTTTGTTTGTTTCTGGTTTTTAATATGTTTTGCTTTGGTTTTCCTCAGTGTGGAAACTCGTTTTGTGAGGCTTGTGTTTCAGCGGCCGTGTTCCTAGGACCGCGCGGCGGGAGCGAAATGTGATCTGCGCTCTGTTGTGTGTACGTTTGTCGGGGGGTAAAATGAAGTAAACAACAAACCTCTTCGGCAGCGCTCTGCTAGAGCTCAGTGGGCTGGCTCGTACGGTTCGGGAGGCGGGGGGGCTCATAGAACTTGCGGTGTGCTCCTGGGTTGATTGTGAACTTTGAAGAAAAGAAGTTGGGGGAAGAACTGTGCTTTGTGTGGTTATGTAGTAACACTTGGCGTACACGGAGAAATTGAAAAGATCTGCAGATAAGGAATTTTGTCAGTATGAGCTTTATTTTCTGTGATCGTTAACGGAGGGCTTGAGGCAGAGTTCATGAGCTTTGTGAAGTCACTTTTCAGCAAAGGAACATTTTTTATTTGTTTGTGTTGTGGTGGATTTTTTTTCAAAGAAAGGATGACTGGAACACATATAATTGCTCACGACGTACAAAAACTTTGTCCAGGCTGATTGTTTTTACTCCCTCGAAGAGATCCTAGTAACGTTATAGCAGCATTAAATTTCCTTTCAAACGCATGAAAAATAAATTGACTTCATAAACATATGTCTTTCCTGAACAAAGACTATCACAGAGTTTTCCAGCTTTCTTGCTTAATGAGAAAAATGCTGTATTGTGCCACTAGCACTGGCAGAGTAATTCTAATTCAGTCAGTACATGTAAAATATTCTTGCTTTCTAACTCCAGATCTGAATTTTCCATCAAAATATAATACATTTATTATTATTTATTATTATTATGGTAACAGCAAACTATTTCATGGTATAATGTGCAGGATGTACCAGAATACTTTAAATAGTCTGATTCTTAGAGCCTTAATGCATTTTTTTTTTCTATTAAATCATCATCAGAAGGTGCTTGTTTAAGGGCTGCAGCCCAAAAAGGAGATTTACTGAATCACAATTCTTAAGAGACAGATAGAGAAAAAAACTAATAGCCTGACTTCTCAGTCCTGTTAGCTGATACAGAAAACCACTAAAATTAAACAGAACTGAGGTGGGGTTTTTTTACCTGTTTCAATTCCAGATTATTAAATTAGTTTCTGAAAAATAAGTTCCTTTTCTGGTTCAAAAATTAAAATGGTTTAGGTATACTACTTCAAAGCTAGAAAGTAGCCCTTTTGGCATTCAGGCTGCAGTGAGCTGGATTCAGCCATTTGTTACAGACTTAGAAAAGTGAACAGGTTGAAGAGGCATAATTTTTTCTGACAGTAGAAATGCAGGACCAAAGTGTGACTTTTGGTAGAAGGTCCGAAGGTCACTCAGACTGCTTCCTTTCCTGCTGCTAGGTAAGTGCTCCTCAGACATCAAAAGCCGCATACTTGGAACTTTCTGGCGCCTGCTAACAGTAGGGAACTGTACTGATAGGAAAAGCGGAGTTCAAACTCTCTCTTCCTCCTTCTTCACCTTAAGAAGTGTAGGTCGTATCATACCATGAAATTAAAAATTTCACCGATGTCTTGGTGCTTGCTTTCCAGGAATACCAGAAAGTCAGCCCCAAGCTCAGTCCCTTCTTCAGTCACTCAGTACTTGCTCTGGTTTGCTCCCGCCTATCCCCACCCTTGCCACTTAAAATTTCTTTTCAGTGGGTCTCTCAGTAGATGTGAGTTGCCTTTTTCAGCACAGACAACCTGGACCTGCATCTCCCACATCTCAAGCAATTTTAATAGCTAATGTACTTTGGAGCACAGGGTCGACACTGTATTCTCACTTTTCTTGGTTTTGCAGAGCATTCTACCTGAAAAAGTATTCATCCTCTTTTGAAGGTACCAGTTCATACATTTGTGATTCTTAGTGTCTTTTTCCTCTCTGAATCTATTGCAATTTTATTTTAGAATTTGATTAAAAATGACATATTCAGCAGTGTGAATATCTGAAATTCCATTATGACGTAAACCACAATAAGAATGGAATTGTCTGTCTCTAAAGCCATTTAATTAATTTGCTGTGAAAACTTTGTGCAGCTATGTTAATAATTATATTCTAATAGTTTTGTTGGATTAGGTTTTGTTCATTTCTGAATGATCCACTGCACTTAAAGGCAGAATAGTAGTGTTCTTGTTTATGCATTATGGACTGACAGTGGCTGTCTTGAAAGAGTGTTTTAATAAATGTCACATGTGACCTTGATGGCTTGCAGAGATGCCTCCACAAATGATTTGCATTCCTAAGACAGCGTAGCTACACTTAAAGTCAAGAGCAGAGCATCTGATAGATAGATCTTTTAAAATACATGACAAGACACGTGCAACTGGTTGCTTTAGTCCCTGGGGAAGATTTTAATTTTTTTCTGGTACTCTTTTGGTAAATAAGGTTAGTATAAGAAAGTTCTTCAGAAAAGCATGGCTAAGAATTTTACTGCTTTGAAGACACTGTATTGCAAATTTTATTCAGCAAATAATTTTTATTTGTATTTTGGTATTTTTTTATGAATGTGTGATACCAAGCATCTGTAAAATGGTGTAAGTGTATGTCAGTGGAATGGCTATTTTCAGGGCAAGGACTCTGGATAGGGGACGTGGGGTCTGATAAATCATCCTTTTGATACTTATCCCTGTGCAGACAGGGGCAGAGAGAAAGTCCAGTTAATTCCCTGATCCTAGGGTTGCCTGGAGATAATCTGACCCCTGGCACAGCTTCAGAGGCTGCTTTTGTTTGTTACTGGCAGGAGCCTCTGTGGGCTTTTATGGGAGCTAAAAGTTGCCAGAACACAAGAATGTCACAGCATGCACCCACTCTTGTCATGCATCTTACTAGCAGGCCAGAATCTCCCATGGAGGTGGCAACATTCCATCCTTGCTCACCCAGTGCTTGCTGGGGAGGGCTGTTGTGTTAAGGACATTTCCTCAAGGGACAACCACGGATGTTTTACAGCCTTCTTTAGTCATAAGGCAAGAATGGATTTTTAAATTCTAAATACATTTGAAATGTTCCCCAAAAGTGAACACCTTCTAAATGCGCACATTAAATAATCACATGAGTTTAGAAGCCTTCAATACTGCAGTGTAGCTTACCTTTAATTACTGGCAGTTTGGGTTAAAATTTTGAGTGTGTTATTTTTTCCACCAAATAAATGTTTCTGAGAAACACTTTACCATCTTTCCAGCTTTGTTGTTTTATTTCCCTTATTGTCATTCAACACATTGTTGCATTTTCTGTAAGAGCCAAAAATGTAATACATATTCCACTGAGATCTTCATCAGTATGTGTTAAAAAAATTGTTAGTGATGGGGTATGCAACTAAAAGGGTTTGGAAATGACCATGTTAGACTCTTCTGCATGAAGAAATCAGTATTACCATAGAAAGAAACAATGTTTGGTAAGCATCTCCTGGATTGTGTAGTTAAACCTGTGACTCAGAACAGGACCATCATGAGTACTGGATCCTGATTTTTCTGTGTCAGGACAGCCCCTCATGATGGAGATTCCACCACAGCCTTGATTAAACTCTTCCAGTGTTGCACTGTCCATAGTGACAAAGCTCTCTCTAATTTCCAGTGAGAATTTCCCAAGACTTTTTTGTGTATCCTTACTGAGAAGAATGTGTCTCTTTTGTCTCTTCTGATATAGAAGAGATGCTCCTCTAGTAGTGTTAGACTGCTTTTACATTCCCTACCTAGTTGCTTTTCTTCTCCAGACTAAGCAATCCCAGTTGATCATCCTTTCACCATAATTTGTGTCAGCAAGGCCCCATGTCATCTTGGTAACCTTCCACTGGATCCCTTCCAGTTTCTCATGTTCCTGAACTGGTGTCTTAAAACTGAGTTTAGTATTCCAAGTGAAGCCTTCCAAGCATCACATACTGAGCGAGTAATAACCAACTTCCTTTCATCCTGCTATAAGTCAGTATGTCTTACTTGGGATGAGAGCAAAGTGAAGACTCTCTTTCAGACAGATACCCACTGCAAACCCTGATCCTTTTCAGTAGGGTTGCTAATTACCAATTGGATCCTAGCCTGTATTGTTGCAAGTTCCTGTTCTGCCTATTGACTGTATTTCTGTGAAATTGAAAGCAAAATATAGCAAGTATGAAAGGTCAAAATTTCAGTAAAGTAAATGGTTTGCAGACTGACTGAGAGCAAGAGAGAGTTCCAACATTATCTCAGTCTCTTACACATTTTGGACCCAGACACTTTGGAAAAGCAGGAGAGTGAGTGAAAGGAACATGTCTACCCCTCAAGAAACTCACTGCCAATGAGACTTGAAAAGGTGGTAGTTAGTAAACTGGTTCAAGTGGGTCATCTTGCAGTCTTCATATACAGGGGGTTTAATTCTGGCCTCCTCCATGAGTTCTGCAGAGATTGCTAAGGAGCTCCTAGCCCCTTAGCTTCACTGGTTCTAATTGGGTTGTTAGCATTCTGACAGCTGCTGGAGGGACTGATCTTCCAGGCAGCCAAATCCTTTTTTCATTAATTCACTGTTTCCAGTGTTTCTGTCTTTACGTAGTAGTGTAAGCCTCTACTACTGCATACTCCCCCGGGCAGTTGGAATTGTATGCTTCTTTTCACTTCATCTAGTCTAATAAGCTGTCACTGCACATCAGTACCTCTCTTCCACTGAAGCTCGCTTCCTTGCTCCATCATTTACTTCAAAACTGTGATTTTCCAACTAAACTTTCCATCAACATTTCCCTTGATGAAATATTGGCAAAATCTCTTAGAAGACCTTAAATTGTGTCTACCCAGTATCCTTAGATCTGTACTTTGCTTGTTGTTTGTTCTGCTTTCATTGATTATTTTCCTGGTAAGGCTTTCTTAACTTTTTTCCTTCTGTAGACTTTAAAGGTTTGGGAAGAAAGACATCTAAACAAATCTCTTTCATAAAATGTGCTTAAGATATTCCTCTGCTACTTTTTATCTTACTGTTATACTTCAAGCTATGGAGACATCCACTGTGTATCTGGATAGGTTTTTCTGATGCTTCATACTGCAGGCTAGGGTTTTCTTCAATACTTACTTTACACTTAATTTCCTTGTACATTTCCTAATATCTCAGCTCTGAGCTGAGCCAAAATCTGCAAAACATTTGAGTTAATGTCATAATAACTTGCTTAATGAGTAATAAAATTTAATGCTGGAACAGGCAAGTGACCATCTTTTGACCTGCAGTCTCCTGGATAAAATAAAGTTACAAGAGCAGAGACTATTGTCATGGAAACTGTTACAGTTCCCTAGATGTGGGAAGGTGTGGGAAGGTGAGATGAACAGCTCATCACTGTTTACATTGGCAGTGATGTAAACTGCAAATGGTAGTTGAAGCCAGCTAGATGCCAAGCTGCAAAGTGCTGCAGTTTTTGGTGAATGCTGGGGAGTACTGGTGATTTTTTTTTTTTTTTTTTCAGAGATGCCTCAAAGGCAAGAAGATCTTGAGAATGTTTTTCTGTTAGGACAAGTACTTACTGAAATGCAGCTATTCAAAACAACAACAACAAAAAATACTTCTGCTATGTAGAGAAGGTACTAGACACTTTTCCATTACATTCGTAGATACCTCATTTCTGTTCTTGTAGATGAGTTTGTCAGGAAATCTGTCTAAAGGATATCGACTCATCAGCTGTTTGTGTGAGCAGCGAGAGGTGGAAGTGCAAGGACCAATACAATGAGAGTGTCTATATGAGGAATGTTTCACAGCCACATGTGATGTGTCTTCTTGTGCATCTTTCATTAGGCTGGATTTTTTCATCATTACTGAAGCCAGCAAAGGATAGATCAAGAAGTAGACTATGAAATTTGAAAGTAGTGCCGAAGGCTCTTAGCTTTCTGCTGCTGTTTAGGGGTTGGCAGTGGCTTGGTTACTTTGATTTACTTTACAGCAGTATGGTTTTCTGTGTCCAGTCAGCTTTTAGGCTGGCCAGAGATAGTTTGGAAGTGGTCATGTCAGAGTTTGGGGAGCTGAACAGTGACTTAGAGCTCCCTTTCCCCAAAAGATACAACAGGATCTTGATTGTCATTTTCAAGATCTTGCAATGCAGCTTAGCTATCACCTTCTCAAAAAAAGGACAACAAAAGTCAGAATGTATGAGAAGCTGATAAAATACAGGTTATGATAGTGGAATGACTGCTCCTTCCATTTCCCCGCCATAGTTGGAACCATTGTCCCAAAGCTGTGAGGTGATTTTGTCCTTCAGCTGCTACAAGAAAGAGGAAAATGAACATTTTTACACATCTTTTATCAGGACCATGGAGTGGGTTAAGCTATGCTGGAGTTTTTTGGTGGATTTTTTTTTTTGTCAGCATTCCTTTTTCTTCTTTTTTTTTTTTTAATAGATTAAGTGGATTAAAATCATAGAATCATGCAATAGTTAGTGTTAGAAGGGACATTAAAAATCATCTAGTTAACACCCCTTCCATGTCAGGGACACTTACCACTAGACCAGGTTGCTCAAGGCCCCATCCAACCTGAATTTGAATACATCCAGTAATGGAGCATCCACAATTTCCCTGGGCAACCTATTCCAGTGTTTTACCACTCTCAGAATGAAGAATTTCCTTCTTATTTCTGATGTAAATCTACCCTCTCCCAGTTTAAAACCATTACCCCTCATCCTATCACTGCAGGCCTTTGTAAAATGTCCCCAGTTTTATAGTAGACCCCCTTCAGATACTTGTAGGCCACATTAAGGTCTCCTCAAAGCCTTCTCTTCTCCAGGCTGAACAAGCCTACCTCTCTCAGCCTGTCCTAGGTGTTCTAGCCCTCTGGTCATCTTCATAGCATTCCTCTGGACCAGCTCAAACAAATAGATCTATGTCCTTCTTTTGTTTGGGGCTCCAGAACTGGATGCAGTACTCCAGATGGGGTCTTACAAGATCAGAGTAGAGGGGCAGGATTCACCTCCACCTGCTGGCCACACTTCTTTTGATGCAGCCCAGGTTACAGTTTGCTTTCTGGGATGCAAAGCTCATGCTGAGCTTTTCGTCAACCAGCACGCCCAAGTCTTTCTCCTCAGGACTGCTCTCAATCCATACTCTGCCCAGCCTGTACCTGTGCTTGGGATTGCCTCAACCCAGGTACAGAACCTTGCACTTGGCCTTGTGGAACTTCATGAGGTTGGCATGGGTCCACTTCTCAAGTTCATCCAGGTCCTGCTGGGTGGCATCTGTCCCTCCAGTATGTCAACTGCACCACACAGCTTGGTGTCATCTGTAAACTTGCTGAGAGCACACTCAATCCCACTGTCCATGTTGCCAACAAAGATCTTAAACAGCATCAGTTCCAGTACCAATCCCTGAGGAATACCACTCATTACTGATGTCCCCTTGGATATTGAGCCATTGAATGCAACTCTTTGACTGTGACCATCCAGCCAATTCCTTATCCATGAAGTGGTCCATCCATCAAATTCATGTCTCTTCAGTTTAGAGAATAGGTTGTCATGTGGGACAGTGTTGAAGGCTTTGCAGAGGTCCAAGCAGATAACATCAGTTGCTCTTGCCTTGTCCACTGATGCTGTTACTTTAGTGTAAAAGGCCACCAGATTTGTCAGGCATGATTTGCCCTTGGTGAAGACATGTTGGCGACCACCAATTGCCTCCTTCTTTTACATGTGCCTTTAGCAGCGCCTTCAGGAGGATCTGCCCCATGATCTTGCCAAGTACAGAGGTGAGACTGACCAGCCTGTAGTTCCCTGGGTCTTCTTTTTTTTTCCTTTATGAAAATGGGAGTGATGTTTCCCATTTTCCAGTCAGTGAGAACTTCACCAGGCTGCTGTGACTTTTCAGATATGATGGAAAGTGTCATAGCAGGTTCATGTACCAGTTGCCTCAGGACCCATGGATGGATTTCATTGGTCTCATGGACTTGTTCACCTTCAGGTTCTTTAGATGTTATAGAACCTGATCTTCACTTACAGTGGGTGGATCTTCTCCAAGTTCCTGACTTTGGCTTCTGGAAATTGGACAATGCAGCTAGAGCCCTTGCCAGTGAAAACTGAGGCAAAGAAGTCCTTGAGTACCTCAGCCTTCTCCATGTCCCTCATGTCCAGGTCTCCTTCCTTCTGGAGATGATCCACATCTTCCCTAGCCTTCCTTTTATCACTGACATACCTGTAGAAGTTTTTCTTGTTGCCCTTGATGTCCCTGGCCCAATTTAATCTCCTTGGGCTTTAGCTTTCCTAACCTGATCCCTGACTGCTTGGACAGCTTTTTTGTAGTCCCCACAGTCTACCTGTCCTTGATTCCACTCTCTGTAGATTCTCTTTTTGCCTTTGTGTCCAGGAGCACCTTGTTTATCCACACAGACCTTCTGACATTCTCACCTGCCTTCCTCTTTCTGGGAGACTTCACTTCTGGGCTTGGAGGAAGTCATCCTTAATTACTCACCAGATTTCTTGGGCCCCTCTCACCTTCAGGGATCCATCACATGATACTCTGGCCAAGCAGAACTCTGATGAGGTCAGAGTCTGCTCTCCTGAATTCCATAGTAGTGAGGTTGCTGTGCACGCTCCTTGCTGCCCTGAGGATCTTGGATTCCACCATTTAATGGTCACTGCAACTAGTGGCTTCTGTTAGCCGCCAGCCCCTCCTTGTTGGTGAGCACAAGGTCCCGCATAGCACCTCTTCTTCTTAATACAAGTTAATCTAAAGCATTAGATTATATATTATATATATATTATATATAAATATGCTTTATATAACTGTGTCCTAGGCACATCCACTAGTTTCTGTTTACAACTGAAAGAATCTTGCAACTTTTACAAGTATTTGCCTTTTGCTGACAAGTGAAAGAGTAGAAGAGTTAGCTGGATATTTTTCTGCCTTTCATGTAGACACAGTAGTATCCTTTTTCTTCCCAAATGTCATTTTTTATTAGTGCATGATTCAGAGTCCAGTTTCTCTCTTGGGTGTTGCTTGTAAAGTTGGTGATCAATGATAGTAAACATATATATGCAGATCTGACATGGGTACATGAAGAGAAATGTACATGAATGATCCTGTTTTTGTCATGTTGCTTTTTTAATTAGGGAGGTGCATTTTAACGTAGTCATTGTTCTCACAGATGTAGTGGTGTAGATTTAGTAGGGACCTGCAACAAGAAGCAGTGATACTTTGCAGCAAACATGCCAGTGGGCTCGTACCATGTATATACAGAAATCCTGTAGGGCCTATGAGATTGCACTGAGTTAATAATTCTGGGAACTAAAAGGTTAACAGCTGACCAGTGAGTGTGTACTGTGCAGCAGACAATAGAGAGGACATAGCTGAAATACGCAGCAAGCCTGTTTTTAGTTTAAATATAAACTACACTGCTTTCATGGGAAGTGCCTGTCAGACAAACTTGTTTCTAGCCAGGGAAGAACTGTACAAAGTCTGTGTTCTTTCTACAGATTACATGCCTGTCTTCCCATGGCTTTTCACTCTTAGTATTATACACCTGTGAAAATTTGGTGTGAAAAGCAATACTGCATCAGTGAATGTTAACAGTAGTCCTTGCCCCATGCAATGCTCAGTATTCTAAAGGTAATAGCAATGGAAGAATCAAGTCTTGGTCTGTTTCTTCAAGTAAGTGCTATTATTGGTGGGAGGAGAGGACTTCGCTGAGTAAACGCTTTCAATTAACATTTACGCACATAGCTGAGATTGTGTTAGAGTGGGAGAAGATTTTAAGTTATTTCAGGAGGAGTTCCGCTCCCCTTCCTGCTCCCAGGTTCTTAGTGACTGGAATCCAGTGACTCTCCTATATAGTCAGGGTAACAGACATAGAGGCATGAAAACAAACAAGCATATGGAGTTAAGCTTTTAAACATAATTCCTGTGCTTGCAGGGAATGCATTAACTTCTCCCATGCAGTAGCAGAGTCATTTGAACCTGCAGTATAATTGGAAAGCATCTGAAGGTTCATGCACAGAGGTAAGATGTCTGTTGAACTTAGGGTATTTTATCTTACAAATGCTGCTTTTGGTAGTTTCATCTGCTTTTAGCCTAGTGAATGTTGTGGTTTTGGAGAGGCTCTAGTAGTCTTCAGATGTACAATATTAGTTTTGACCAATCCACTTTCAACTAATCAGCTTTTTCTCAGATAATAGTTAAGACAAGATAATACTATTTTATTATATATTGAAATCATTGCTCAAGGCTTTATAATACTCAGGAAATCACTCAATCTTTGTAATACTTGCATAAACAAGCACAACTGATTTCAGTAGGAATATGACCTAAATCACTGAATCACAAAATGTCAGAATCCTTAAGGTTGGAAAAGACCTCCCAGTTAATCACGGGTTTATACAGCCAGCTTTTTCTGACTGTGTGTGCACTGGTATGAGAATGACTGTAATAAATTTGATGTATTATGTAGATAGAGATTCAGATTTCTCCAGCTCTTCCACACATATTTCTGCTCTTTTTACTTAAAGTTCACTTCTATGGCTGTCATGGATGTAGATAAAGTAAAGGGTATAGCTAAAATATAGTGTTGTAGTTTTCTAATGTTTCCTTCATCCAATTAAATATTATTACAGTATGTGTGCTATGTGGGGAATTCAAATGGTGTTCTCTCAGGGCACTGATTTGCAGATTTTCTTATCATGAGCATTTCTTTCAAGTACCTTGCACCTTCCTCATTCAAATAATAGCAGAGCCAAGCTTGGCCATGAATTGAAGTGAAAATAAGATTAATTTAGACTTATGTCAGTGATGCTAACAGAAATAATGAGAAACTTCCTCCTTTTTAGCAAGAATTCCATATGGAAAAGATGCATTAGTATGATTTTAATTCTTTGTAAGACTGGAATTGAATTTTTCTGTGACTTTCTTCATTTTTTTTTGTCTCTCTCTTTTTTTTTTTTTCTCTTCCAATCTTTTGGAGTTTATCTATTCAAGAGATAGTAATTAGAGATGGTATCATCTGTGATCATCTTATCAGGTTCCAGTCTTGCAAGTGTTGAGATCAGTGAAACTATTCAAGTGTATGAAGCTATTCAAGTGTGTAGGCATTTGCAGTATTTTAGTGCATGGCCTTTTTTGTGGTAGAAAATAGTGCCACTGAACCTGGATTTATGTGACTAGGTATTGGATTGCTTTAGATTATACCAGAAAAATTAAATGTAATCCTCATTAGCGCTTGACTAGTTATTAGAATGTACCTGTAGAAAGGGGGATTAAACTGTTCCTGTATAAAACATCCACATTATTCCTCAGTCAACTGCAGCTGTTTAATTTAGTATTTATGTCCAGTATAATTAATCTGAGCATAGTTCAGACTTGGATCAATTTAGAAAACAATTACTCTGATGCTATTTGCAAGCTATTAGAAATGTTTACAGTTGCTTTATTTTTTTATCTGTGTGGTATGAATAAAATTACACCTGAAATGTTTAGCTGCACTGGTAACTAAACCTTGTTCTGCTCCATTGTGTTTCAGCCCCAATTTTGTTCTTTTCTCCTCGTGTGAGCAGAAGACTGAGTGAAGACTGGCCTCCTCATGTTAATTCCCTTCCATCAAGGTTTTATACAGTGATAATAAACACCTGAGCTTTCTCTTCTCCAGGCTGAACAGTACCACCTCTCTCAGCCCCCATATCTGTGAAAGATGCTCCAGTCACAGTGATGCTCCAAGCATCTTTGTGGGCTTGTACTGGACTTGCTCAAGTTAAGTCCATGTCTCTCTTGTACTGGGGAGCCCAGAAATGAGCACAGACCTCACTAGTACTAAGCAGAGAGGAAGGATCACCATCCTTGACCTGCTGACAGCACTCTTTCTGATGCAGCCCAGGATACTGTTGACCACCTTTGCCATTAGGTTGCATTACAGGCTCATGGTCAGTTTTCTGTCCACCAGAAGCCCAAGGTCTTTCTCTGCAGAGCTGTCTTTCAGCTCCAGCACATACTGATGCCTGGGATTATTCCTTCCCAGGTGCAGGAGTTAGCATTTCCCCTTGTTGAACTTCAGATTCCTCTTGGCCTATTTTATCCACTTCTTAATGTCAGTACAACGATCTGATTTATCAGCCACTTCTCACAGTTTTCTGTTGTCTGCAAACTTGCTGATGAAATTTTATCCTATCATCCAGTTTGTTAATTAAGGTGTTGAACCATATTGGCTCCAGTATCAACGCCTGGGGTATAATGCTAGTGACTTTCCTCCTAGAGGACTTGGTGAACCTGATCACAAGCCTCTGGGCCCAGCCATTCAGCTGGTTTTCAGTCCACTGCACTGTCCACTTTGTCAATTTGGTTCTGAGAATGTTATGGGAGACTATGATAAATGTTTTACCAAAGTCGAGATAAGCAAAATCCACTTCTCTTAGCCACTTAACTAGTCAGTTCACCGAAGAAGGCTATCAGGATGGATAAACATGATTTCTCCTTTCTAAATCCATACTGACAACTCTCAATCATCTTTTTTCATGTGTTTGGAAATTTTTTTCCAGGGTTAGTTGCTCCATTACCTTTCCAGGTTAGGCTAGTCAAGTCTGGAGCTCCCTGCATCATCTTTCATGTCCTTCTTGAAATTGGAGTCTTCAGGAATCTCTCCAATCATTGTGACCTTTTAAAAATTATTGAGAGTGGCCTTGCAGTGGTATCACCCAGCTTCCTCATTTGAGTGCAGCCTGTCAGGTTCCAATGGATTTACGTATGTCCAGTTCATTTAAGTGTTCCTTTGCTTGGTCCTTCTCCACCAGCAGTAAGTCTTCCTTGGTCTAGATTTTTCCTATGATCTCAGGGGCTTGAGATTCCCAAAGGTTTGTCTTACTGGTGAAGACTGAGGGGAAGAAGGTTTTGACTACCTCAGCATTTTTCATGCCTTTTCTGCCAGGTCCCTTGCCCCATTCATCAGTGGGCTGAATGTGTCAAAAAGAGACTAGACTGCAAGGTTCAAGCAAATGGTTTATTTTAATTTCACTCACTGGTTTAACTGCAAGGCTCAAGCAAACGCTTTATTTGAACTTTACTTACAGATCTAATATGCCACTAATGCTGGTTTCTACAAATACAATGGAAGAATGCATTATTACAACTTAAAAGTGAGAATACACTATAACAACCTATTATACATATGTTAGTTAATTGCCAACAGTTGCAAATTTACAACATGCTAATACTGACTTATGCCTCCAGGTGAGAGCTCTCAATACCAGAAAAGTGACCCTGGCCAATCTCCTGACCAAGGGAGAAGCATCTCCACAGAGGCGAGATGTTATTGGAGAGGTGACTCCCAATGCCTAACCTGAACCTTAGGGTTTTATCCCCAAATTTATATGACTGTGGCAAGGCAATGCCTGATTGGATTATACCATCTGGATAGAAAAGGGTTTTGGCTGAAACTGACTCCGAAGTCTTCCAGGTTCTCTTTATCTTACTTTCTCAGGCAATGGAATAGTGGTTTGAGTTGAGACTCAGGACATAGTATTTGTGGAGGGATTTCAAGGCCTAGCTCAGGTTTCGGTTCTTTGCATGGTGCAGCACTATGCTGTTTGGCCTATGGCTTATGGACAGCGCCAGGCTGAGCTATCTGCATAGCTCCTCATGGGTCATCCCTTCATAGATAGGGCCTTAAGGCAATCCAGGGCTGAGTTGCTTCAACAACCACCTGTGAGTCACCTTGCTTGCACTAGACATTACTGAAACCTGTTCGTGAGCTATGAGCCATATGACCCATACATTACACCCCGTGACCCTAGTCACAATTACATGTCACTTACATGTCCTTATTGTCTGATGTGTTGGTATAAGTTTCATTTGCATGTACTCATCAGTTTTGAGGTGAATTTCCTACAATGATTATTTTAATGTAACTAACAGCAATACATACTAAAATAATACAAATAATAACTGTCGGTGCTTGTAATGTGTTGGTAATCCATCCAGACAATATCCATCCCATCTCACTAAGAATACTTCCCAACCAAGGGTCCTTTATTTGGTCCTGCAGCTCATGTGGATCTTCAACTATCTTCTTCATCTTCTGGAGTTTTTCCCACATTAGGAATTGTAACACAGTATTTTTCTTGTTCATGGTGTGCCTTCAAGTATCCACATACCCCTTGTTCCTTAAGTAGTATCTAACACAAGTTGGTTTTGGCATGCAACTTTCAAGACATTTTGTACTTGTGTATTGAGCAATTCAAAATTGTTATTTAGTAAGGGTAGTCAAAGCTTCCGCTTGTACAGTTGAAATGGACATCATAATTATAATTTTAATTCTAAGGTGACCTGTTCCTAATCCAAAGAATCCTTTGCCCCATGCCACTAAGTTCTGCAATATGGTCCAACTGGTAATGACTATACTTCATTTGATGTGGTAATGCCACAACCCTAGGGAATTAAATTTCTCAGAGTGATAGGAAGGGCATAATGATGCTACTCCCAAAGTACATCACAAAGTGGGATGCATATGGTTTAACAGATTTGCAGTAGTCCTGTCTTTGCTTATCCAAGTTAACTGACATGGAGCATATACCATGGTGATGGTGAATCATCACAGTTAGTGAGTCATCACAATTGCCCATGGCTCAAGGGATGAGACAGGAGGGTTTCTTAGGATATTTTAAGTTTTTATACTCATACTGGTATCACATCCCATTGCTGGAGGATATGGCTTTGTGTAATTTTGGTGCAAGCTGGCAAAGGTGATTAAATGCTGTAATAAAGGAATTAGCCACACCCATCTGTTTTCCATATCCTCAGCAGTGGTAAAATTTATAACATTTGTACAGTTCCACAAGCTGTTTTTTACATCGGGTTTTGTTGAAGTCTTTCAGTGAGACCACCATGAATAGTAATCTTTCCTGTCAGATATTCTCTTCTCATGGTCTTGAGACCATAGACAATTAGCAGATGGCCCTTGTGTTACATTAACCCATCTACATGAATTACTGGGTGTTGAAGAAAACTCAAAAGCATGGACGTGGTTCCACATATCTTGGGACTAAGCACTTACTGCAGTACAGCTTGTCCCCATATCATATAACTGCCCAAGGGTGTCTGGAACATGGGTGTTGGGAGGTTCAGGGTTCTTTACATCCCAAAGTCCTATTGTCCAAAGGGGGACGTAGGAACAATTTAGGCTCCAAATGGAGGTGCAATTTAAATGGCCACTTTCATTCAAATCTTGTCCATATGATAGACTTGTTTTGATTCCAGAGTCAATCCAAATTTTTACCTATATCCATGGGGAGAGCTGTGTTGGGGATCCCTTGAGTGGGGGTATGTGGTAAAGGCAAACAGGTAGTCACATGAGAAAGTTAAGTATGGGAGCAAAACCTTTTACTGATTTCATCGTCTGGTTTGGTGTCATTTACAATTAGGGAACTATCAAGATTTTCAAAAGCCCAAGGCTATCTATTCCATATTCTAGGCTGTCTACTCATGCCTATGGTTATTATAGAACTAACAACCAAAAAAACCAGCCATATTACTTGCTATTAAAACTCAGGTTTATAAACAATTATCCCTATCAAAACAAACATACAAAACTCCTGAACTCCCCAGACTGCTCAAACAGCTTGAGTGGTGCATTTCTGTAATGTTTATTCTCTCTGCCATTTGTCCTGCTGGATGTTTTCATCAGCAGCATAATGTGAAATAAAGTGTTCCTGCTAAAATAAATGAAAAGTCTACTTTATAGTCCTATGGAGAGAAAATCAGATTATTTTACAGTTCTTTCAGTACAAGGTCCATAAAAATGTGAGTTGCTTTCTCACTTGTCTTTTACTTTGTTTCCTTTGCTGCAGAGTCTCGAAGTTACACAGATGCCATTAACCGCTCTATGGTGATGTCTGACAGCACTGTGGGCACTAACTCTGCTTTGCTGAGAGACAACATGCAGACAGATCCCTCCCTTCAGCGTTGTTTTGCATCTTCATGCACTGTTTTAAGTAACAGTCCTATCCCAGTGGGAGAAAGGTAGGAAAAGCTTCTCATACCTTATTGTTTAGCTCTCATAACTGTAGTTTTCCATGATGTTATCCTTGCATCTTCATTGCAGAGCATTTGTCGAAGAACTTCAAATTAATTGTGACATTTAATGATGATGCCCACCAGCTGGAATTTACTGCATACACAGCTGTTATTTATATATCAGGGACACAATTAGCTTTGAAGATAAAAAGGAACACAAAAATAAATAGGACGTTTTAGCTCAGTTAGTTTATTACATGCTGGCACAAGCTCATTCCTATTTTCCTGTGTGCTTAACCATCTTCTCTAATGCTTTACTGAAAATCATTTCAAGAAATTTCACCTTGGAGTAAGTTGTATATGAGAGAGAGTGCGTTCTTTTCACTGCAGTGCATGCATTTCAGGTTGGTAAGATGTCAGAGGATTTGGTTTTGGTAACGAATAGCTGACTCTTTTTCAACTGCTCATCAGGCCGAGAGATTTTTTTATTTCATGTTTGTATTGTGGTAAATATGTAGGGCTCTGCACCAGAGCTTGAGAGTATAAATCTACAAAATAATCCTTTTCCTGAGCAGCTTACATCATAAGGTGAGAAAAAAATAGCAGGAAACAGCACACAAACAAGTCCGAGGTCTCTGTTAGAAGGCTCAGAAGACCATGAAAATGAATAAGTATTCATTAGCTGGCCCTATATTTCCTTAATAGATGAGGTGTCACATTACAGCTGATTACGTTTTCTTCTCTATCACTCTGCAGCACATTCCTTTTGGCTAATTATCCTATTCTTGTTCTTGGATAATTGGCTCTTTTTTCACAGTAAGTATTTGAAATGCTACAGGTTAGTGTGTCAGCCTCTCACTGAGGACTTCAAGAATGTTGGCACCTATTTATCATTTTTTATTTTTCCATCTAATTGATTTAATTTTCAATCAGTACTTGGACTGTGAAATTATGTTTTTGTTTTGTGACTATGAATATGAATTATAAGACTGGATAACATATGTTAGTATTTTCTGAAGAGACAGCAATGTAACATTTCACTATAGGTGAATATGAATTAAAAGCTTATCAGACAATGCATTCATCAAATTTACGTTCCTACTTCAAACTATCTAGAAAATTTTATTCCCTTCTTTCTATTTTTTTTTTCCTGTCATTTTTCATTTAATCTAGCAGATACCTACAGCTGTGGGTTGTGTGTTTTCTTCCAGTGATATCTTCTTCTGTTTGTTTCCTTTCCATTTCTTTATGGTCCTTCTCCTTTGATCTGTTCAGATCTACTGGTATCCATTTCCACAGTTCCCTCTTTTTATATATATATATATATATATATATCTTTTGTCAACTCTTTTCCTTTTGCTTCTCACAATCAGTTTTGTTTTCTGTACATTTGATATTTCTGGTAATGTTTTCATCTACAGTCTAAGAGCATTTAACTTCTAGAAGTAAGGAGACAATTTAAACTTTATTCAGAAGCTTATATTACCTTGTTTAGAAGGATATCTGTTACTCTTCACTTCAGCAGGTGGCATTGTTACACAGTAGAAAAATCTAATGTTTACTGTTGACATATTTAATTCTAGCAATAATTGTATTAATTAATAACTGGACTGACCTCCATTTCTTTTTTAATATAAATTATATTAAAAAGAACCTGGTCTAAGAGTTGGGTCTTGTGAACTGTGTTCTTACTATAGCTAATTATTTATTATGTGATGGTGCTCAACTACCACCTTAACCCTTTCTCTTCTCTTCTCTTCTCTTCTCTTCTCTTCTCTTCTCTTTTCTCTTCTCTTCTTTCTCTCCTTCTTCTGTGGCAGTTTCAGTTTTCTTCCATAAATTTCTGTCTTTGATGGCAGCCTTGGCTTAAGAAATTCTTGTTTCTTACTGCTTGTTTCCATGTAGCACTTCAGCTCACCATGTACGGATTTCCAGGACCTCTGTATGTGAAGCAATGCTGCGAACAGCCTCACTGAGTTGATTCATATTAAAAGTAACCCTGTCAAACAGGGAGAAGGAGAAGTACTTTTTAACTGTGATTAATTTGATGGCCTGGTTTACAGTGCAAACTCAGAAACTGTCACATCAGCATGCCTAGGTGGAGGTTGAGATGAGACAGAAAGTAATGATATGCACTGAAGAAATGAGTGGTCAGGCAAGGGCTGGAATCCATTGATCCAGCTGCATGAGCAGGTCCGGCATGTTGTCAAAGAGCATGTTCAGGTATTGTCCATGGTGAGGTGATTTATTGCTTTCAGTGGTCACTACAGTATGGGTTGTATAGTGATGTATTAAGGGAATGATTTGGCTGTTGTTTTATTTCTGTGCTCTGGCTTTTTTTGACAGCTCTTCTGCAACAGAACATCTTTGGCATGAAAGCAGTCCTAAAGCTTCCCTGTCGCTCCAGCTTTCAGTGGGAAACAGCAGGCAGATGGGAGGTTATCTTATGCCCTCTGAATTTTCAAATGCTGTGGAAGAGGTCTCTCTCTTGTCTCATTTCCAAACTCCAGGACTGCAAGACGTCACCATAAGCAATCTGAACAATTCACCAGCAGAGCCACAGCCAGAGCCTGCTGTCAGCAGTAGTGTAGCCTACCTGAACTGCAGTGGAGGCAATAGGGGCAGTAGCTCCCCCACGGAGGAGAAACAAGCTACTTTCATAGCTAGTACTAGCACCTTTTCTAAATCCATGAGCTCCTCAGGGGCAAGTGCTGAGGACAGTGGCTTTTCGACACAAAACTTTATTACAGTGGTTTCTGGACACAGCAGCCAGAACAGCGAAGTTCAGCAGCACCATGGAGGGAACCTACATGCTCAACCACCTCTTCCAGAGAAAAAGAGGTCTTCTGAAGGAGACCATTCCTTTGTCTCTGCATCACCTTCTTCAAGTGGGTTCTCGAGCCCCCACAGTGGAAGCACAATCAGCATCCCTTTCCCAAATGTCCTCCCAGATTTTTCAAAAATGTTAAGTACTTCCTCAGTGCCAGGTAGGTTCTGCATCAGACAAAGGCAAAATACATCAGCTTTATTTGAATTTATAAAAAGCATTTAGGGGATTTTAAAAGTGGAGAATGGGGAAAAAAACAGGCAACAGTATGAAAATTGCATGGAATACTCAAATGTTTGCAGTAAGTGGTACCAATTCACTGGCTTTGGTTGTATTATTCAGAAAACAAGGCTGCAGAATTCTTTCTGCACTTCCCTAGATGTCAGCCAGCAGCAGCTTACCTTTTGGACTGCCAGACCACAACCAAGTAGTGTGGAATCCAACTTCTTTTAATGGGGGCTGGCTTCATTCTGTACTTTCCTAGACTTGTGTCAAGAATATTTAAAAATGTAGATGGGTATTCTCTGGACCCCATTAAGAAGCTTTGTATTTAATACTGCTTTATAAATGAAAGAGTTTTGTTTATTTTCTGAGTTTTGCAAAAGGAAACTTCAAGAATCCTTTCAGAATCTTAGTGTACAGTATTGTATTTACTGATTCTAAAACAGTTCAGAGTTCTCTAAATTAGAAACACAGAAACAGAAATGTCTGGGTTGGAAGGGACTTAATCATGAGGGGGTTTTTATAATTAAAGTGATTGGAAGTTGGGAAAAAAAGTTTAAATGACATTGTATTTTTAAAAAATCTTGACTTTTTTTCTCTTTTATTTCACAGAAAACACAACAGATAAACATGTGACTGTAAAGTTTGTCCAGGACACATCCAAGTTCTGGTATAAACCAGATATTTCAAGAGAACAAGGTATAGAAACTGAGATATATATTCTGACATATCCATTCATGGGAAAGCTAGTTGGTGAATTCTCTTTATTTTTTTTTTTTTATGCATACCTAATATCTGAAAGAAATACAAGAAGAAATGTATAACCTATAAGGGCTACAAACAACCTCACTTAATTTCTCTTGTCCAATGACTGTATTTAAGAGTGGAAGGCAGTTGAGTAACCCTTTAAAAAAATGCTCAGTCAATCAGCCAAATTATTAACATAACTGAACTAACTACAGAGTAATTTAAATCTGCCTCTAGTAGCTTCTGCAAATGTACTTCAGTGAAATGCTCCAGATTTTGGAATGACAAATACATGTGATGCAACAACTATCTCTTCTCAGAAAACTTTTGAGTGTGCTACTCTGGCATGATCTCAGCCCTGTGTTTTTCCCTGCACAGATAACAGGTTGAGAGATGCTAAAAATCAGAGAATAATTAGTTAACAAGAAATCATAATAAAAGTATACTCTTCTATTAGTTATTCTGTAGCCTGAATTTCATTGTCAGATGCAAGTGACATGCATTATTTCTTAAAGGTCACAAATAACACTCCCATTGAACAACAGCTTTATAATATACAATATAGATATAATACATCTATATGTGGATGTATTATTGAATGAGATGGACAAAGCTTTTATTAAGTATGTGAAAAATATATATATATGAACTTTTATCTTGTCCCTGCAACAGTGTGTAAATGAAGCATGCTGGGTGCTTTGCAAATGCAATTGATTTGATGGTCCTTGTGTCCACATTGTAATACTAATTATACTGAATTGTATTTAGTGAGTTATTGCAGGATTTTAAACTGTGACTCTTAAATAGTGGTTGTGAAACAGAAAAATGACAAATTTAGTTCCACATCAGAAAGAAAGTTCACACTAAACCAAAGTAGCCTTCCACTATTGGCAAATGATGAATTGCTATGTCTGTCTAGTTTATAGTTTCTCAAAGGGTCATGATGCCTCTTATAGTGCAGTGGTAAATATTCCCAGAGGAATAACAATCATAGAAAACAAATCATTAATTCATTGTTGGATGATGCTTCACTGGCCCTTTCATTCCAGTTCACTCCCCCTTGACTGCTCCCCACCTATAATGAGAACTGAGTCTTTAAACATGCAAAAAAAATTTCCTACCTTGATGTGAGTCCAGAGAGGGATGTAGATAAATAATGGAAGTTTAAACCTAGAGGTTCTTCCCAAACTTTTAGTATGCCTTTTTTTCACCCTACCAAGTAAAATTCCTTTTAAAAAGTGGTGTAGGATACTGTTGCTGAAGGGGCTGAGCACTTGTTCTTTTTTCTTGTGCTTAATAGACTTCTACTGTAACAAGTCATTACTGTGGCCCTGCAGATTTGGAAGTGTTATGTGAGTACAGATGATGGCAGGGTTTTATATACTCATCCTCCTCCTTTCAACAAAACAGGTCATTGTAAAAATAGTTGTTTTCTTCACCATCTGATAGAACAGAACAGAATATATATGCATTTACTTTACTTAAGCAAGAGAGACAGACTTAGTGGTGGACAAAACCAGATCTCTACCCATTGAAGCTTCACTGGAAAAGAAAAACTGTGCTGTCTAGTTACCCTGGGAATTAGAGGGAGCTGTGCTCTCTGTCATGCTTCTAACAAGTTGACAGAATGTAAGGAGGAATCAGTTTGCTTATCCTCTTGCTGTAGGAATCCTGATGGGACTTGCACATCTTCAGGTTGAAAATCAGTAAGGATCTGTACTTCAGGTGTCTCTTCAAATAAGTATCTGTGAGATGTGCACAAGGTGTTTTTGCTTAGATAGAAACAGAGAAGGATCTTATTTCCTTTACTCTCCTATTAATTTTAGGTTTGCACTTCTGTACTTTTTGGGTGTGTGCATTATTCTGAAGCCATTTTTCTTACTCATTCCTGGAATCCCTTGCAGCCATTGCTGTTCTCAAGGACAAGGAACCTGGGTCATTCATTGTTCGAGATAGTCATTCTTTCCGGGGAGCCTATGGGTTAGCAGTAAAGGTTGCTACACCACCTCCTTCTGTGCTGCAGCTAAACAGGAAAGGTACTGTATGCCTTTTATCATTTAACAAGCCATATGTAGTAGGAAGTCCTTATTACTGGGTAGTAAACTGGAGCGATCTACCCCCTTCTAGTACATGTAACTTGAATTACAGGCTCCATTTGGTACTTTGTTAAATGAGGCTGGATAAGATGCCTGTTGTACTTCACAGTTTCACCATGGCTTGTAAATTGACGTTCATTGTGGCTGTGTATGTGTTGTACCTTATCAACCTAATAAAAAAATAGTGTCATCTCAGTAATGCATCCTTCTTAGCAACCAGAAGTCTGCATTTCATCCACTTACCACCAGGTAAAGCTTTCACTTGTCTAGAATGTTGAATATTTTTAACACCAAGGTTTTGTTTTGAGAGAGTTCTACATTAGTTACAAGTCTGAGGAGGATCCCTAAGGAAAGTAGATAGTTGTTTAAAAGAAGTGATGAAATAAACCTATTCTTCCAGCTTCAGTGCTTCCATGTATAACTCATGCCTGTAGTTGTGAAAGGTAAAATGAGAAGAACATACAGAAAGCATTAATCAATGTATGGAAAATCAGCAGCTAGTATCTGTGGTATTACTGGCTCCATTTGTGTTACTGCAGGGTTAGTGGGGTGGTTTTCATTGCTGTTTTCTTTTTACAAAGCTTTCATTAGTACATGCTGCCCATGAGATAGAAACTGAGATCACAGGAAAGCAGCAGTTAGTGTTGTGGTTACAGAAGTGTGTTTTTTCTCTGGGTTTGTTTGTTTGGCTGTTGGGTCTGTTTGTTCCTTTGTTATTTTAAGGTGTCATGCTTACTCTTGGGCAAGATTGGCTGTCCATTACAGTAGCACTTTCAAAGTTTGTACATGTAATCTGGTATCTTGAGACAATTTCAAATAAAAATTTGCCATATAATCCTTCTTTTTATTGCCAAGAAGTATCATCAGAACCACTGCAGTGTCTTAATTAATGAAGACAACAAAGATTCACCGAGTTGGTGATGGCAACAACAAGGAGGCTAGAGGAGAGTGGCTGTAGATATTTGCAGTAATCTTTTTTTACTATCAGACCAGTGAAGTCCAGGAAGACATAAAAGTTCAAAATCTACTAGCTAGATTATGTTAATTGTACCACAGGCAAGTAGTACTAAGAGAAAATTTTTGCAGGTTTTCTTGTTCCAGGCCTTCCCTTCTCCCTTCTTCCCTTGTAGTCATTTAGTTTGAATATTGTGAGAGCACAATGGCAAACAGATGTTTGTAAAGGTGATCTTTGAAATATTTGCTTGCATAGAAGTTTTTGCTGTCCAGATTAATGTGATCATCTGAAAGTCAGACACTGGTGTCATACATTTCCTGAACCGTGGCTGATAACTAAGAGTTAAAGGGAGCATTTGTGTTTGTGTCCCTTTTGTTAAGGCTTGAATGGTTGCTTTGTCCCGTTGCTATGAAATAACCCTTTATTTAGAGAGACATTCAGTTTGTAGTCAGGTGTAAAATACTGTCGGCCAGTCTTTCAAGAAATAGTGGAGTTGTCTTAATTATGTATGTGTGCATATGTATATATATTTTTTTTAAAATGATAAATCTGAAATGAATTTTTATATGCCTCTCGGACTTTGAATCTCAGTATATCCAACTTAACAATTTTGATTTGTCCTAGATTCCTGAGAGACAAAAACTGTCTTTAAAAATCTAATGAAACCTGAGTGTTTCATGTAGTTACTTGTTTTGAGGAGCAAAGTTGTAGTGTGAAACTGCAAACATTGTGAAACTTAGAAGCTCACTGAGAGACTTGGCATCATTACCTTTGTGTAGATAAATCTACCATTCACTTACCAAATTTCTGTTTCTATGTGTAGTTGGGACCATGCTTTGACATTTTGGACAAAAGTGTATATTTGGATGTCAGTCACTTATGATTATAAAACCTTTTCCCTCATTTATCTGAAGTGAGCTGTTGGCTTGTTTGGGTTTTTTTGCAAAATGACCTTTTTACTACAGATTGTGACATTGCAGCAGAGCAGGTCTAATGTATTCTTTGTGTGCTGTGTATAAAACATTTGGTGTTAATGTGGAAAACTGCTTCATAAAGAACTGCTAATTTGTGAGACTGTTGTCTGTTCATTGCTTCTCTTAATGAGCTTTCTTTTTATTTTTAAACACAGTAGGAGATTTGTCAAATGAACTTGTAAGACATTTTCTGATTGAATGCACTCACAAGGGGGTGCGCTTGAAAGGATGCCCAAATGAACCATACTTTGGTAAGCATTGTGCATTGCAGCGTCACAGAAAATGTAAACAGTTTTCATTTGCCAGAGCTGTTTTATAGACTTGAATGGAGTGTATATGAGAGAATACTTTGCTCAAGTTCTGATGATTTATGTAGGAACCCATTCTAAGGTTATTGGAGCCATGTACATATTTACCTTAAGTATATGTTCAGGACAGTATAGCATAGATGCACCTGACCAAGTTTCAAGCAATAAATCTTGTCTACCACTACCAATGCTACTGCAGACAGATGAGATAGATGACTGTTATGGGCCTTACTGATTCCGGAAGTTTGCCTTATTTTGTCCTGGGTTGTAAGTTACACTGTATACTAGCTGGCTCAATGACACCAGAGTGGGACATTCACAAAGTATAATTTACTGCTGCTTCAGCCTATCTAATGTTATATGATGAAAGTGCATTACCTGTTGTAGCAAACAGTGAAATTTCTAACTAGCTGCTCCCTCATTTACCCTCCTCAGTGAGGCAAGAGGAAAAAATAGGATGAGAAATCTCATGAGTACAGATGAAGACAGGGACAAAGACAGACATTAAAATAACACTATTCCTTCCTCTTTTCCCAAGCTAAACTTCACCCTAGACTCCTCACCTCCACCACAAGCAGTGCAGAAGACAGTGGGAGATGTATGGTTGTTACAGAAGAGTTCCTCTCTGATGCTCTGTCTTTCTCCCACTTTTTACTTGCTAAGGTGCTGGCTTTCCCCATGGACTGCCATCCTTCAGGATAAAAGTCTGCTCCAGCTTGTGCTCCTCTTCCGAGCGTTGAAAGGAGTTTAGAAACTTCCATATGATACCGGTTTTATCATTTTTGTGGTTTCTCCATTTAAAGCAAATACATTTAGGTTATGATTTAAGCAGTGTGTATAAGCAGCAAAATGGATTGTATGATTGTCATTAATGAGTTCAGTCCAACTAGGACAGAGCTGGAAAACATGAATATGCTGAAGTTGACTGAAGAAGATCTTGGCTTGGGTGGCAAGAGGATTTTTTTTAAAGGGCAAGGGGAGGCTCCTTGTTCTATAAAATACTTGAGAGCCAACATAACTGTTAAGCATTCTTGTTGTCCACCAAGTTAATGGTGCATGTCCTGTTACTCTTCTGACCACAGGGAGTTTGACAGCTCTGGTGTATCAGCATTCCATCACTCCACTGGCATTGCCCTGCAAACTTCTCATCCCAGACAGAGGTATGGTTCTTAAAGTACAGTACAGATATACCCAGCCAAGCTCTGCTTCAAGTGCCACTGTCTGAAGTTAGGTCAACATGTCACAAGTTGAGATCTAAGCAAGAATGCACAGGGAAGGAAGCTGTGTTTTAGAGGTGGTTATTTCGTACTGCTGACGGCTTTTATCCAAACTGCAGTTGTGAGTAGACTAGTACTGTGATAGTTCCATCATATACATGTATCATGATGGAAATCTGCGCAGTAACCTAGTGTCTAGGAAGATAAATGTACTTCTCAAGCTGTGAAATTATGTCCATGTATGATTAGATGTATGCCATCAGTTCAGGATGGCAAAAGCGCTTTAGGGAAGGCAAATAGGTGAAGAACAGAAGGTTCCCTGAGTGTGACACTGTCAGGAAGGAAGTAGTGACTTACACATGTCCAAATATTAAGTAAATGATCAAAAAGGCAGCATTTCATCACGGGATTGTAATACTAATATTGGTTATGGTGTTTTCATAAACCACTCTAAGATAACGGCAAAATATAACTCTGTTTGCCCTATAATTCAGTTGTCTGTTACTCTCCCAGATGAAGTTCAGACCAGATGCATCACTGAAAAGTTAAAACATTTTTGTAGTTTTCTACTGAACTCTTTACATTTCAGTTAAAGACCATATGTCAGTGTTCAAACATATTATTTAAATTATGAAAATACATTAATGAAACTCGTTTAGCACAAAACCATGCTATGGTAGATGTGGCCAGAGATCTCTTCATATAGCAAACCAGTGTGATAGGTGGGTAGCTTGTTTTCCTTATCTACTTCACCTAAAATGGAAAGCTCCTTCTGCTCTGGCAGAGGTGCAAGACTGAAACATTTGCCTTGTCCCAAATAAATATACCACAGTGAAATTTTACTTTGGATTTATTTTTGCATCTGTAATGATCACACATTTTAAGATGATCTGTGGTTAATGATTCTGGGCACAGTGCACAGAGTATTTAAAGCATATGCATAACTGTAAGCATGTGAATAATGTTGTACACCGTATTACTGCTCTTTTCCTTATTTGACTATATTCAGAGACATCAAGCATCATGTTAAATACAGCAGGAAGTGAGATCATTTTACATGCATTTATATAACTGAAGTAACATACTGTTGGATAGTCTTCTCACTAATTTTAAAAGAAGATTGGGACACTGCCCATAAAATGCACTGCTGTGTTAATAATTTAGATGTTTCTTTTCTACATAAGTATGAAGAAAGAAGGATTATGTTGTCATCTTCTGATTCAAAATATTTTTTTTTTTTATTATTGTAGAAACACAAAGTCTTTGTGCCTGCATTAGTGTAAGTTACAAAAATTACGTGAGATAATTTAAGTGCACTATTTAAAAACTTCTGAGGTTGCAATGAGGGAGTATATCTATTAATTAGTATTGTTTTAATGGGACATCACATGTGTCCCTGCAGTGTATGCTATGTAGTTATATCTTTTACTGTCAGGAAATAAAGATTAAACATCCATACTACAACACTGAAGTGAAAAAAAAATGATGCAGCACAAAGCCAACATGAATTATTATAGTTGTAGGTATAAGATTATTTCGTGTTCTGACTAAAAGTAGTCCAGTACAAAAGATAAACTCATACCTAACCATGTGCATTGATTTGTCAATTCAAGTCCAAACAAGACATGGACAGTGTTTTCTGTTTGCAGATCCCTTGGAAGAGGTAACAGAAACTTCTCCACAAACTGCTTCAAACTCAGCAGCAGAGCTTCTCAGACAGGGTGCAGGTCTGCTAAACTTTTTCCTTGCATTTCACTGTAACCAAATTTTCTATCTTGCAGTCTGGGAGAAACTGAAGCTTAGACTGGACTGAAGGATGTTCAAAGGGAGCTTTTAAATTTAGAGTTCTGTGTAGAAGTGTAAAGGGCACTGTGAGGATATAGAATCATAGAATCATAAAGGTTGGAAAAGACCTTTAAGATCATCAAGTCCAGCCATTTAAGCTTGCTCTACCAAGTCCACCACTAAGCATTATCCCTAAGCATCACAGCTGTATGGCTTTTAAACACATCCAAGAATGGTGACTCAACCATCTCCCTGGGCAGCCTGTTCCAGTCCCTGACAACCCTTTCAGTGAAAAAAAAAATTCCTAATGTCCAGTATAAACCTGCCCTGGTGCATCTTTAGGCCATTCCCTCTTGTTCTGTCATTAGTTACTTGTAAGGAGAGACCAGCGCCTACCTCTCTACAACATCCTTTCAAGTAGTTGTAGAGAGTGATAAGGTCTCCCCTGAGCCTTCTATTCCTCGGCTTTAATTTGTGAAAATCCAGAAAAAAGGGGCATGTGTTGTCTTTTGAGAAATGTTAGTTTCTTCTTTCTCAGGCAATGCTTTTCAAATAAAATAAATAGTTCTTACATCAATTGGGGCAGTAGTCAGGTAATTGCAGATGGGGGCTGTCATATCATGAATCATTTGTACATTTGTTTTTCCCTGTTTTGTTGTTACCATTTTTTAAACAACAGTTTGGAACACCAATATATAAATTGGCTAGGAGAGATTCTCTGAGTTTTTTTGGGGGGGAGCTTTTTGCCTTGATATATCATTTCACCAGTTTTCCATGTTTCAGATTACTCTCTGCAGTCATAGTGTCATTCATGTTCAACACTGAAGTGCAGCTGTGAAACATGAAAGTTTTTTATTTTCCAACTATGTGAATTTGTGTAAGCACCTGCAGTTTAGTCAAAGCAGATGTGTTTTCCCTGCCCTACTTTACCCCCACCCTCCTCATATTTCACAAGCAAACAATTATGACATTTTCATAGAATGATAGCTGTCTGAAAAATCTAATGAGCATTTCCAGTCATTATTTAAATTCAGAAGTTGACCAGAAATCCTTCGCTTCCTAGAGAGTAACAACTGAAGACTAGAAACTATACAGATAAGTGTCTTATCCCTAGAACAGACCTTGCTTTATTAACCTTCCTGTTCAGCAGCAAAACTTTCTGCCCCAAATAAATCCCAGGTTTCATACATATTTCCACTAATACAGTCAATGGACTAAGCATTCTGAAGAAAGCATATTCCCAGTCTCAAACAACAGGAGTCACTCATAATGGTCACATTATGTAGCTGTTGTTGGTAACATGGACATGCTACAAAATGCCACCTGTGAACGATGAGAGCAGCCACACTGCAGGGCAGCTGCATTGCACAAAAGGCAGATGTCTTCCTTTTTTTCTACTCTTGAGTATGGTTTCTATGGGATTACTGTCATTTGATACTCCATCAGGCCATGCATGATGTTCTTAAATGAGAAATCTTCCATCATTTCTTATAATCTCCTTTTTAATCTGATGTCATTTTTGCACTTTCTGTCACTTTTTAAAAAGATTGCATTTATTATTTTTTGTGCTACAGGAATATTCTACTATATTTGGTGACTGTGACTGCTTTTGAACTATCACATTGAGGGCAATCTAGACAAGATGCTTGTCTATCTCATTTAGAAACCAAACCTAAGCACAGTCTGTTGACATAAATGCAATGTGTGGCAGAAAAGGATAGGAAACAATTCACCTGGGTTTTAAAAGTAGTGAGGAGTGTGACTGAAAAAAGGCGAGCTTCCTGTGGTCAGATAACGAAGAGCTTTAGATCTGTACCAGACATACAAAGTAATGATATGAGGAGAGCTTATGGTTTGGAATGTTACTTACAGTTTTGTATAGACATCATAGAAAGCTGTTCAGTGAGGAAGACCTCATTGAATTTGACATTCATCCCACTCTACATGAATTGTATAGTAATTGATTCAAACAAAGGTTGAAACTATCACACCAATATGCAAAAATTTTCAGGAAATTTTACACTTACTAATCAAACAAATCAAATCTCTGTGTCTCTTTCACTGACAGACTCGAGCTTGAAGTTAGTGGGCTGATTATCATGTTGGAATCAAGCTTATGCTTATGCAGTCTTTTAATTGTACCTCTAGGTACAGTTAAATACCTCTAGGGGAAGAATAGGGCTTTTAGAAGTAAGTGCATGGTGAGGTAAAGAATAGATCTAAAAATACAGAAGTCAGTCATTTTCCCCAATCATAAATACAGCCATTGGCTTAAATATAAAGGTATTGAAAACAGAGGGACAGTAAAAGGCCTACCATCTCCAAAAATGTAGCCTTAAACTATGAAGCAACAGTTGAACAAGGTGAGGCATACTCAGAAGGTTTGGTAATTTGTTGCCAGTCTTCCCTGTTTGCTTTACAAAGGTGGAAAATGTATGTTTTGTTTTGTTCAGAAGATAGCTGTTCACTTGCTGTTGGCTAATGACCTCTCAAAGTCTTTCTCCTCTTTCTTTACAGCATGTAATGTTTGGTACCTGAATTCAGTGGAGATGGAGTCCCTCACAGGCTACCAAGCGGTACAGAAAGCTGCGAGTCTGACACTCATGCAAGATCCTTCTCCCATATCCACTGTTGTACATTTCAAGGTGTCTGCGCAAGGAATCACACTGACAGATAATCAAAGAAAGTAAGCAAAAGAGGGATGGAAAAAGAATATCCAGCCTTGTCCCCAAGTGTTGGCTGCTGTTGATTTGATTTTCCTAGTTACATTTTGCAGTCTCTGTCTCAGAGGATAATAGGATTGCCTAAAGTATGATGGTGACAGTGTCAGCTGTCTGCAGTACTGGAGAATTAGTGTTTTAAGCTACGGACATTACTTCCACATGGCAGCTTTTAACTCTGGGAGGTCACTTTACCATGGCATTTTTTCTAGTTGTTTCCTGCAAAAATGAAAAGTAATTATTTTGCCAGCATTTGATATTCAACTGATTCAGTAAAATAATTTGTCTTCATGGTATCTGTCGTGGTTTAGGGTCA
>VWZY01012550.1:0-11865 GCA_013399075.1 Chloroceryle aenea
TATGAAAAACAAGCCACTGTGTTATCCATGGCTGGCCCTTGTTTACTTGTTGAGTCTGGAAAAAACGTATGAAGGGACAAAACACATGAAAGCATCCCAGCTTCTGCTTTGAAGCACACAGCAGATCACATCCCTATCACTTTAGAAAGGCAAAACAATAGGAACAATGAAAATAAAACACAGTCCTAAATACTTTTTCAGGTTTGGTTCCATTAATTTGTAAGCACTGACAAACTACAGCACTCCTGGGAAGCATCATATTGCTAGAACTGCATACAACTTTTTAGGCAAAATTTGGGCGTTCTGGAGAAAGTTCAGATTTTGAAACACAGACATTCCATAGAGACACATTTAAAAATCAACCCCATTAATTCCTAAAAATTTAAAAAAAATATTATTTTGGTCTTACTAAGGGGAATATTTTCAATACAAAATATTTTCAATGTTGAAAAAATAGAATTGTTAACTCTTATTTAAATTTTCTTTTCAGCATGTCCTTCAATATTATAAGGTTTAGTTAAAGCTTCAAAATCTAGGTGAAACATCTAAAGAAAACTTTTAAGATCTTTTTGATCTACATTTTTACATCTATACCTTATTGAAATTTTGACCTAAATGTTTCATTATCTTAAAAGACTAACAAAATTATTATCATATAGATTTTACAAATGAAAAATCAATACACATGGAGAGTAGTGGTAAATGATCACAGTGTCCATCAGTATGGTGTAACTTGAAACAAAATTACTTGCTTTTCCACAGTGCACAGCTTTTTCAAAATGCAGGTTCCATCACTTTCAGTTGCACATGTGAGAGCTTAGCATTCCTATAAATCATCATCTATGAATCTGAAGTTAGCATGATACAATAAGGAACATACTTAATTAACCCCTTGGATGAACTGTGATTTAAAACTCCTGGCCAAGATTACACACAAAGTTAGTGGGAAAAACATAGTGTAAGGTGTTTCCTAAAGGACAGTCATGTCCCTGTAAGGGACTATCTTTTCTTTCAAATCTTTGCCTCATTCACCTTACATAAAGATGAAGTCACCTCTCATACAAAAGCCTGATTTATCCTCAGAAGCATTAATAGCTGAGGACATTAATAGATGTCCTTTCAGAGGAAAAATTTTTCACAGTTGGGGGCTAACTTGCGCTCTGGCACTTAAGTTCTGAACACTTGGCTTTACAATTTCAGTAGAATACCCTACATGCAAAAAAACAATGGAAGAAATTGGTTCCATAATGAGGAAATTTAACTTCCCACATGATCATCAGCAGTACAGCAGTCCTGTGATTTGAAAATGGTTTCCACATTCAACCTTTCAATGTTCTTATATTGGCCTTGGTCCCTTTCCAGTAGAAGAACACTGCAAGATTTGTTCTTTCAGTATCTCTATAGACATAAAATTACATGTACAACAGAATCTTTGATTAATGAGATCTTCTTTTCTGTAACAGCTTTTGTACAGGCTATTAGAAGCAAGGTCATTCTGGTTTACCCTGCTTTCAGAGAATAGGACAACATTGAGAGTTGCGGTCATCCTTAGCTTCTGGGCAGTGGCTCCAGGGAAAACATGTTATATGAAAATATAATTAAAACCATATCAGACTATATACCGATGCAATTATTCCAAAACCAGGAAACTAATAATTTCCCACCCTTTTATAACTCAATTTTTCAAATGTACTATTGTAATGTTAATTTTTAAGTTTCCTGAATTAAAAAAAAAAAAAAACAAACAGCCAAACAGCAACAACAAAAAAAAAAACAAAACACCCAACCAGACAAACAACAAAACCACAAAAATAATTTCCCAAGAATTCTTAATATGAAACCACCCAGATCTCTCACATAAAAAGTCTTCATACTGAGATACTAAGCATTGATTTCTTCTACTGAAATTAATTAGATGAAGCTGATTATGGAAAGTTAGTTGGTTACCAAAGTTGAGAAAATAAAGCTTAACTTTTTGATTAAACAACACAGGCACACAGGTCGTGAAAAAAAATGGACAGAAAATACAGACAGTATTTTCATTAGAAAACACTGTAAGAACAGTAAAGACAAGAAATAAAAAATATTGTTTGAAAGTTTACTGAATAAATAATTGTTTAATCTTTCATTGAAATGGGTGCACTGTAATTTTTTAGGGGTTTTTTCTTCTTTTTTAACACTTACATGAAAAAGCAACTTGTCGTCTTATGAGAAAACTTGCACTGCTTCTGAGTCATGGATATTACTGCTCCAGACTGTCTGGATTTAGTAAACAAGTTGGGGAAATCCTCAAATTATATGCTGTGAGAAAGCTAAGAGGGTTGCTTGCCTACCTCATTCTCCTAGAAGCTGCATTTTCCACATGAACTAGTTCTTGAAGTCTGGTGGTGGGTGCTGATGGGTTTTTTATTTTTTATTTCTTTAGCCTGCTTCTGAGACCAAACTAGTTTGATCATGTCTTATTCAGGTCATATATGAAACCCTGTCCTCAAAGCCAGTGTTACAGAAACGTTATTTCATCCAATCTCTCCCATGTACAAACCCCACATTTTAAAATTATCAAAATCCCCAAGTGCACTTTGAAAACTTTCCAAAAGCTGTACTTATTTCTCTGACAATATATATGTGTATATGTTGGTAGTTTCCTGCTTGATCTAATGATTCAAAGGGGATCCCAAAATACTAAATTTATCTGCTTACACAGCCTTGTCTCCAAGGGAAGATAGTTGATCACTTTGAGAAGCTGTTCATCATTTGTTCCTCTTTTCTGCCTTGTGGTGTCCAAGAATGTAAAGAAACTCCACCTAGACAAAGTCAATTCAAACAAACCAACATAATACAATTCGGCATAATATAAAAAGAACGGGAGGACCTGGAAGCATTTCACATCAGCAGTCTAAAAAGTCTTTGGAACCAATTGCTCCAAAAAGTTAGTAAAGCTGACTGAGAAAAAGACTGCCTAGGCACATCAAAATACTGGTAGGCACTGGAAAATAAACTAAAGTGGGTGGCCTGAGGTGGAAAATCACAGAATGGATGCACATAAACCCTGCTTGAAAATTGGAAAGGTATTTGGGTGTCTATGTAGACATAGTTCCTGTGATTAGTAGATAACAGGGGTGTTATTTAAGGGACAGTTTTATACTGGGGTGTGTTACACTAGGATTAGAGATATCGATAGCTTGACTAACTTAGAAATTATTTTGCCTGAGAAACAGTCTAACATTTCTACCTCCACTGCTATCTCACAAAGCAACTCAAATGTTCTCATGACCTAACTTGCTCTAGCTCTTTACCCCCGTAACAGCAAAAAGAACCCAATTTGTCTGTGCAATTTAAGAACGTATTTTGTACCTTTCTGTCAACACTGTGCTAACATTTAGCCAAGCCATCGCCACAGATTTCTTCTGCAGACCAGATGAAAAAAGTGAATTGAACATAATAAACATTTATGCCAACATAACAAGATTCCTTCTTGCTTGACATCCAGCATGCTTCTAAGTTATGTCTACAGCTCTGGGTTAAGAAGACACTGACTTCTGTGTCATAGTGCCTTCATTATTCTTGCCATTATTCTGATTCCTGCTGTACTAAAAAGTCATGTGAGCACTTTTTTTCTCTCTTTTTTTTTTTTGTCAGAGAATGGGTTTATCAGTGTAGAATGTTGTATTCACCATAACACATTACCTACCTCGCTCAGATGCTCTGTAAAGTGGACATTACCATGGAAATTCAAACATCTCCAAAATTGTCTTTGGTCAAAATTGTTCAAATTTTCATTAATCATAGAATTATTTTGGTTGGAAAAGACCTTTAAGACCATTGAGTCCAACCATTAACCGAACACTGCCAATCCCACCAGTAAATCATGCCCCTGGCACCTCATCTACATGTCTTTTAAATACCTCCAGGGATGGTGGGTGACTCCATCACCTCCCTGGGCTTAACAACCATTTCAGTTTTTCCTAATGTCCAATCTAAGCCTCCTCTGGTATAATCTGAGGCCATCTTCTCTTGTTTTATCACTGGTTAGCTCAGAGAAGAGACCAACTCCACCTCGCTAAAACCTTTCAGCTAATTGTAGACAGTGATAATGTCTCCCCTAACACTTTCTTTCTCCAGGCTAAGCAACTGCAGTTCTCATAAGACTTGTTCTCAAGACCTTTCTCCAGCTCTGTTGCCCTTCTCTGGACCTACTCCAGTATCATAATTTCATTCTTGTAGTGAGGGGCCCAAAACTGAACACAGTCTCACCAGTGCTGAGTACAGTTACTTCCCTAGTCCTGCTGGCCACTCTATATGATACAAGCCAGTAAATGACAAGGCATTTTGTCCTGTTTACAATAAAGTGAGATGCAGAGGGAGTAACAAATGAAAGGCAGGTTGCAAGGCAGAAAAGAAGTTGAAAAATACTCAATGGGACATTATATATACATAAGAAGGCAAAAGCTGTGGGTTAGTTTTCTGAAAGAAGCCTAATACTGAAAAAAATATCATTTTGACATATATGATTGCAATAAAAATTAAGGACCAACTGAATTCAAGAGGAAACTTCCATGTCTGCTGAACACTGTTTTGTGTCAAAACCACTTGATCCTAATCTAACCACAGGTGTGGTTATGCAGGTTGAGGAGGTCACCAAGATATTTTTGCTAATATCACTACTTGCAGGCTGAAAAATAATCAATGAGGAACAGCTTTTGGAATTCACTAGCACGCTCTTCTGGAAGAATATGACACATGACCCTACAAGACACCATCTCGTGATAGAACTGAAGGGAATTTTCCTGTTTCTATGCTGAATCTTTGGTACCCAGGATAATCAAACTACCCCATAACTGTTCCAACAGGAAAAAACAAAATTTCCACCTATTCTACAGGCAAGAACCAAATGCAGGTGGAGAGTCTTATGGACAGACAAAGAGTGAAGTAGAGATGTCATTTTTCTCTCTGTCAGTAGACATTAAGCACATTGGAAATGAATAGAACTTCTTTTCATCAGCCTGACAAACCTGCTGTGAAAGAGGGGGGCTGCACAGCACAATCTACCAGAAAAGACACCTAATAGTATGGGGCTCTACTGTGGCAAGAGTCAAAATGTGGACACAATGAAAACAATGTAGAGATTGAGTTATTTAAAATCTCTGACAGGCTCACATACTTCACACCTTTTTCTTCTTTTTTATTCAGTAGAAACAAAGTGGCAGCTGGTAAATTCCAAATAATTTCAATTAATCTTGCATTAAAAAATAAATTGATTCATTAGTACTCCATTTTATATCATCTGATGATGATTGGATTCATCAGGAATTAAAGTGGTCTACTCAATAATTTTTCAATCATTTATTTTAATGTTATATTCTTATCAACATAAAATGATATCGAGGTTCTGTCTCAAAGTAACCATTCGTAATTTTGCCCTGGAATCACCATGGAGAAGTTACACCCTTGGCACTTCAGAATTCTCCCTGTCCTGCAGGACAAATACTGTTGCATAATGTCATTTTTCTGTAGAACAAACAAATCAGTGAAACATTTCCTTCCTTTAGGCATTGATTAATTTTAGAATAAAAAGTTTAAGCTTACAGAACCAAATATTTATTTATCAGAACTCACACCTTCTTTCCATTAATATAAATTAACAATGTACAGAGATGGAGTACATAAAGCTGTATGCTCCAGTGGTCTGTGTCATTAAGGCAATCAGGAAAAAATATTGCAAGAAAAGAGAACTGGCCTGTGGATTTACGGTTTAGATGGCATGTGCAAGTGTATTTGTCTCTGAGGTGGAGTTGGGATGGGCCATCATAACTGTTGAACTAAAATGCTGAAACTAAAACGAGTTATTGGTCCTACCAGGGGGAATTTCAGGACAAATGCTCAGACATGTTTGCATGGCCACAATGTGCCAGCAAGCTGAAATTTAAGGCTTACTACTCTAAGCATCCACACAGCAAATGCTCTTGAAACTAAAATGATAACTGTGAGCTTGAGCACAGGGTAATTACAGTCGCCAGTGAAGTATACCAGTACTCAGACCTCAAGACTTAAATCAGCTTTCTTGGGAATGGCCCAGACATTTTACGCAGAAGACCTGCATATGGAAACGATTTGGGAAGCTGATCCTTGCTTCCCCTCAGCTGTTTCCTAGTAACTAACTGCATGAGCGCTTCCAGTCCATTTCACAGCAGAGTCACACAGGTTAGCTTAAATGGCTCTGCCAGACAGCCATAAAGTCTAGGCAAATCAATGCCGTCAGCATGTTACTGAGGCATTTGGTGGGTACTCAGAAAGGAAGACATATCCAGAAAATGTTGAACTCCAGAATGTTTCAGGCAGAAGTATTTGATTCTTACCATCAGGAGCAAATTTCTGTTGGTGGGAGCAGTGCTGTCTAGCTCAAGGCAGTGACTAATTCTTACTTGGAGCAAGCTGTCACTATCCATCATCTGCAGGGATGTAAGAGCAGTTTATAACTTCTGATCAGCAGTACTTCTTATCAGCAGTGATCACTTATTTATGAAGATAAGCTGCTATTGCTGACCAGCTGCTTCATGCTATGTCTACCTCTGATGATAAGCCATCACCACAAAGCAGTAGATTATTACTGAGGCTGCAAATGCACAGGTATTTACAGCAACAAAATTACCATACAGCAGACTTAATTACAATCAGGTGCCACATCCATATTCCTCTTCAAACTTTTGTCCTTTCCTTCTTTGTCAGCCTCCCTACCCCTTGTTCCAGGACCTTCCACCTTTCTCTGACTTTCTTACCCATTCTTTCCAGGAATCCTCCTGTCCATATCTGTGTAGTCATTTCCCTACATCCTGCCCAGCACACAAGGATCAGGACCCATGGCAAGCTACTGTCAATCTTTAGCCCGGGGGAGTCAGCTGGATTACTGGGGACATACAGTATCTCGTGGGGGCCCATGCAGGCTGCTGTGTGCTGTCAGAGATGAGGATGTCAGAGATGCTCTCTGGGTGCAGTATTTCGATCTAAGCCTGTATGTCATGGCATACATAGCACAGGTATTCAAACAGCATCCTAGAAAAACAAGATGTAGTTACAGATGACAAAAACAATGCTGTGTTAGTACTTACCTAAGCTGGCGGCCACAAGGAGTTTAGAAGCCCAGAGGTGTAAACCAACTTGAATGTGCTTGCCAGTGATGGTGTATTTCCATCTTTTGCCCTACTTCTGCTGAGGCAATATTTGCTATTTGATCCTAACCTTCATTCAGTCACAAGCTGAATGGAATGTTGTTTGTTTTTTTTTTAATTAATTCCTTTTGAATTAAATTTATAATTAAGACTTTTGTATCTGTAGACCTGATACTTCTAGGAAATATCCAGAAAAATTAAGACTTTGTTCCCAAAATTATTAAAAAAAAAATGAGTTGAAATAATAATTTGCACAAAGTCCTGTTAAAAAATTTACTGAAGCACTCGTGCCAATTATTTTCTCAGTTTATTATTGCTGTGGTATTCCCAGATGCCTGTACTTTAAATAAATAAATAAACTTTACCTTACACAACCCTAAAGAGAGCTGCCTTGGTCACAGTGCTGAATTCTTCCAGCACAGTTCTCATGTGCTTCTCAGAGCTCTTTAGGTGAGACCAGAGCTCTCAAAAACTGAGTGAGAAAATGATGCACTGAAACTTTTGGATTAATGTCACAGTGAAAATCCTTCAGACAGACAAAAAGACAGTGTAGCTCTTCCCTCTGAGGTTGTTTGAAGTTTTGCCATTAATTTAATTAAGTGAAGAACAAACCCTTTATATTCTATTTTGTCTGAGAAGTGTAATGAACAATTATGATATCTCATAAATAATTGCCTGATGATATGCATGTCATCATACCCAGATCAGTTTCTGTGTATTGCTCTCTAGCCTCTTAGAAGATTTTTATATTGGCCTTTTGTCTTTATTTCTTACTTCTCAGCTGGCAAAGAATGCAGAAGCAGTAGCAGTCAGTTCTGCAGCTGAGAACTGGACTAAGGCAGACAATAGTTTCTCAGAGCCAAGCAAACGCAAGGCAGAGTGGAGAGACCTGACAGGAGCTGGCCAGCAACCCCTGGAGAGCACCAGTGACCAGGAGTGCAACCAACAGAGCACATAGCAGTTCACATGAGATGGTGCACAAGGAGGTCTACGTCCTGCTTGTAGGTAGGCCCTCTCCTAAGAGCTAAAACCAGTGTTCCTATGGAGAAAGCGCTTGAGAAGTCTGACGTACCTGTTCAGATGGACCTGGCCAGGAAAGACACTCCAGTGCAAGCAGTAGGTCGCAGTGACTGCCTAGACCCTTCTCCTGAGGTAACTACTTGAAAAAGTGTGTGCAGATTGAGTATCTGTTACACCATGTGGCTGAGTTATAAGAAACAGTCACAAGGTTATGCAGTATCAAAGGAGCTAAGACAGAGATGTTTTCACTATTGTGTTCCTGTGTGGACACCACTGAGAAAGAGGCACCTTGGACTTTGGTCATCCAAAAAAGCAAGACTCAGCTTCACCTGGAGCTGTTAGCCTGGAAGAAGAGAAGACTGAGAGGAGATCTTATCAATGCCTATAAGTATCCAAAGGGCAAGTGTCAAGAGGATGGGACAAGGCTTTTTTTATGGTGCCCAGTGACAGGTCAAGGGGCAATAGGCACAAACTGGAACACGGGAAGTTCTGTCTGAACATAAGGAAAAACTCCTTTACATTGAGGGTGACAGAGACATGAGATAGGCTGCCCAGTGAGGAGTCTCCTTCTCTGGAGACTTTCCAAACCTATCTGGACATGTTCCTGTGCACTCTGCTCTAGGTGAACCTTATTTGTCAGGGGCGTTGGCCTAGATGATCTCCAGAGGTCCCTGCCAAACCCTAACATTTTGTGATTCTGTGGTTCTGTGATTCTCGCTCCGGAATTAAAAGGTGTCTTTTTCTATATTCAACTTTCATAAAGATTTTTTTTCCTTATTGCCCATATTTTGAATTAACTTATTCAATCAAATTCTGGCAATAAACAGTGCTTCCCTAATTTTCTTTTTCTTCTCTGTCTGGTTACAATGATTCAAATAGGGACAGAGAGACTTTGATTGTGACAAAGTTTATTAGTCAGGAGGCTACACAAACCAGACTTCCTATTTGATTTTGCCTCCCTTAATACTTGGAGTATAACATCTGTCTAATGGTTTCAAACATGAGCCTATCTATAGTGAAGTGTACATTGCTTTCTAAATATTCATACTGAATCAATATGAAAGAATGGATGGGCTAACAGGGCCTCAAGATGCATTGAAGAAATAAATAAATAACAAGCAAAGGATGTACATTTCATTTCACACAAGTCGTAGATTGTAACAAGAAACGTTCAATCACATCACCAGGGAGAATGATTACTAGCATATTACAAACTGAGGCAGCGGAGAGGTGTCAAATATTTTCTTGCTCATTAACTAGTGAAAACCAGGTTATTCAGGGTATGAGAGGATGTGAACACACCCATTAGCATATAGCTCACTACATAGGCTAAGATTCCAAGCCGTACTTTGCTGCTGACCATCTAAGATCTTCAACATCAAATAACCAAGTTCATCTGCATGACCTGGGCATGAGTCTCTTGGTGTTATGATCAGGGCATAAAAGGGAAAAGAGGGTCCTTGGTCTTCTCTGTTGAAACTTTTTTAATTTGTATAAATGAATAACCATAGGACCAAAACTAGGCCACACACATGACAGAGAGATTGACTAAAAAACCTGTTGGTGGAGAAATGACAGAACAAGTCCATTCTTTCAATCTTTAGTTAGTTAGGCAAGTGGAATAGCTCCATTCTAAGAAGCTGAGGGAAACAACCTCAGAAGAGGAAATGGTTCTCTGGCTTCCTTAAGGACAAGTCCTGCCTGGTCCACCTAGTGGCCTTCTGTGATGGACTACATCATTGGAAAAGGAAAACTATGGCTGTCATTTATCTGGACTTCTGTAAAGCCTTTGACTTGGTCCCTTGCAACATTCTTCTCTTTAAATTGGAGATATATGAATTTATTAGGTGGACTGTTAGTGGGTAAGGGATTGTTTGGATGGTCACATCCAGAGTGTAGTGATCAATGGCTAAATGTCCCCATGGAGATCAGTAACAAGTGGTGTCCCTCAGGTGTCTGTACTGGGACCAGTGTGATTTAATACCTTCATCAGTGGTGCAAGTAGCACAATAAAGTGCACCCTCGGCAAGTTTGCAGATGACACCAAGAAGACTGGTGCAGTCAATGCACCTGAGGGAAGGGCTGCCATTCAGAGCAACCTAGACAAGACTGAAAAGTGGTCCAGTGAGTAAACATGAGGCTCAACAAATCCAAATGCAAGGTCCTGCACCTCGTTTTGGGCAATCCTTGGTATTGATACAGGCTGGGGGATGAACAGTTTGACAACAGCCCTGTGGAGAAGGACTTTGGTTTACTGTTGGATAAAATGATAGACGTGAGAGAGCAATGTGTGCTTAACAGCCAAGAAGGTTAACCATATCCTGGTGCAGTCAATGCACCTGAGGGAAGGGCTGCCATTCAGAGCAACCTAGACAAGACTGAAAAGTGGTCCAGTGAGTAAACATGAGGCTCAACAAATCCAAATGCAAGGTCCNGTGTAGGTACTGGTACTGATAACAGAATTTACCATGTTTTAGATTAGGCCATTACTAGACATGCTGTGGTATGCCTCTGAAGTATTATCCTGCCAAAGTCTATTTCTTACATTTAAGACAGAATGTGTTTAAAAATCCATGAAAAATAATAAATCTTTTGCCTGATATTTTTTTTTAATTTAAAAAATATTTCAATAAAACATCTCTGAGCATCTTTATTTACTATGAACAGATCAGACCAGACAGTGCCACTCCCAATCTCCTCAGTTCTCTATCTTGTGTTCAAATTATACCATGATAAGTTAAAAAAGATATATGACCTTATGCTCTGTAGAATGCCTGAAATGGATTCAGCATCTCTGACAAAAGAGTATGATTTTTTTTGTAGACTGCTAATATTTTGTATTTTGTTGTGTTTTTAATTGAAATTGAATATTCAAAGAATTCCAGGTGAAACGGGACCACAGTAACTCTTTGAAAATGATAGTATTATCAAAGAAATATATTTCCAACAGTTATGATGACTCTTCTAGAATTTCTGCTTGACATCCCTTTCTTTTTTTACACATGGTCATCTGCTTCTTTCAAAAAATGTGAACAATGAATCACAGGTTTTTTTCTGAAAATATTTTGAAGCCAAGTTTCCTTGTAGAATACAAATTTTCATGCTGAGAATGCAGACACTGCTAAAAAACATAGAGGAGAAAAGACATTGGTGGGATTTTGTACATTTAAAGCAGAAATATCTGATTATTAAATCCCATTTTCATAACTTTTATAATAAAGTCTAGCAGTACAGATACACTTGGTTTGTTTCAGTTGCTTATGTTGTAAGAGGTTGTACTCTTCTTTTTATAGTCATTAAAAATTCATACCTAGCTTACACTGAACTCTGATGACACTGTTTTAACCAAATGTGCAGACACTGAAAATTATTCCAATACATATATATTTTTTTGGAAATGGATTTCCTGAATGAATAGAATTTGAGTTTCAGAGAACAGTAACCTAGTTCAATAAGATTTTTAAAATTAAGTACTAAAATGTTTAGAAGCTACTTCTTCATGAATCATCTTTAAAATTCAGTTTGCAGTGGTGTTTTTTAAAGTCTCTTGAAGACAGAAGATTTAACAAAGTTCAAAGAAAGGCAATGATTTATTTTTCTCATAAGAGTGACAGAGGACAATCCTCATTATAGTCAAGCAGGAAATAGAATATGAGCTTTGAGGAAATCTCTATTTCTT
>VWZY01012550.1:20531-31698 GCA_013399075.1 Chloroceryle aenea
TCAGGCTTCAGAAGATCACTACCTGGGATCAGGTGACTGTTTTTTTCATGTATTTCTGCGATGACTCTGGAATTTATTATGGTTATATAGAGATTTATGCCAGAAAATAATGAAAATATCTTTCTGGCAGAGCAGCTCTTCAGAAATGATCCTTTCTGACAAAAGTGAGAAACTGACTCCTAGAGCCCCATAGTAGGGACATATCCCCAAGCCCTGTGGGTTGATTGCATAAAACGCATGACAGTAATTGCTGTGTATCCCAGAATGACTGTCAAAAGAGTACTTTGAAGTAATTTTCTTGCAGCATTTGGAAGACTGCAGAAGAGAAGCTGAAATCACAATATTCTCAGGCTTTTTCAGCTCTGTGAAGTACAGCAACTAAGTTGTATTTCCCCTAATCTTTGGAAAAGCTAGGAAATAGAAACCTTAATAGTTTGACATTTAGCACAAAAAATATATATGATGTGCTTTTATAAGTACTGTCTGCTCCCAAAGTCATGAATTTAAATGCTATAATACTAAGTTCAGACCATGAATAGCTTTAGTTTAAGGGTAAGCCTGGGATATGATGATTCTGAGTCATCTGTAAGACTAAATTATTAAGGACTTGCTTTGTGCTCTGGGCAAAGATATGAAAACTGAATAAAACATATGTGCTTCCACACTAAAAAGAATTGCAAGGCTCATGTTCTGTAGAAAGGTCTATTTGCCAGTCAAGAAACAGGAAGAAGGAGAACTGTGGGTGTCAGCAATAAATAAGTAAGACTGAGGACTTGTTTAATAATTCTGCAGGTGAGTGAGAGGTTATTTTTCTGCCAAAGCCTGCTATCAGAAAGTGTTTCTCCTGAAGGAGTTACGCTCACAACACATAAGGACAGAATAAATCCCACCACCTAAGGACCATTGCAGAATCCATGCCTGAGCTTATGTAAGACATTATCCCTAGATGTAGTATCTGGTTCCTTCAGTGTTAATCTCAGTGGTCACATTCAGCAGGTTGCAGACCATGAAGTAAGCCACACTTGTCTGCTCAGAATTTGTATGTTTTGAATTTTTTTCCTGGCCTATCAATATGAAGGCAAATGAACAGTAGAAAAACAAGTGCTTTGGTCTCATCAGGATTCAAGCAGACCTATATTTTGGAAGGAAAGCTTTTCAGTGGTAGCCACTTCCTGCAACATAGAAAGAATCCCCTGCTGTAGTTTTAAAGGAAAATTAATTGGGGTAGGGGTCGATTGTCAGAAACGGATCCCAAATTGATTTTTATTTTTGATCCAATCTGATTCTTATCTTCAAACATACTGTGCAAACTTCAAAATTTTCATTTTCATTTTTCCTTTTATTACACTTCCATATGCATCTAATGTGTAAACACAGAGTGAATACATAACATTCTGCAATCTGTTCCATTTCCATATCTCACTGTTTCATACAAAAAGAAAAACTGTACCGATAACTTAAAGAATTTACCACTTTTTATCATTACCCCAGGAGCTGACATAACAAGATATAATTGATTATTGTAGATTGCTGGAAATGAGCAGTAAAACACACTGTGGCTGAGATCTACTTTACTAGGCAAAAAGGATCTGAACCCAAAGGAACGTGGAATATATCATTATTTCAGGACATGGTTTAGTGCTCATGATAATGTTAAGTACACAGTTGAACTTGATGATCTTGGAGGTCTTTTCCAACCTTAATGATTCTGTGATTAACACATGAAAAAAAGATAATTTAACCACATTCAGGTACCTGTGATTTTCAGCAGTGACTTATGTGAATTATAAATGTAGAAAGTAAAGAGTATCCCATCTCTGAAAAGAGGGAAGAGACTGAGAAGCAGTTCAGCCTTTATAGGAGCCATGTTGTAGGAGGGCATTACAAGGCTAGACAAAGAAAAAGGAAATCTGGTGGAAGCAGGAGTAGAAATTGTTCACAGAATCATGGGAGAATTCATGGAAGTTCTTGTTGATGGAGCACAGGCTTGCCATTTGAATCTCCAAATATTAGCAAGAGAGGTCAAATCTATTGACATAAAAGTGATGAGGAAGCTATGGATATGTTGTGATCTTTGGAGGTATTGAAAATACAGATGAAGAGCAGGAATAATACAATAGGAATCTGTTAACCATTTCACATCTGTAAGCTTTAAGGACCATACACACTTGCAAAACTGCAGTGGCATGACATCAATATCCATTGGCTTAATGAAGCCATTAATGCTCCAATTTTGAGGAGAATCATAGGTTTGGAAGTGTAATTAGTTTCATGTATGTTTTTCTGCATATGGGCAAAACTCAGCTATAATGCCTGTATTTATTCCAGTGAATGTCCTATGTGAGATATCCACTGAGAATAACAGAGAAAATAAATTAGTTCAATCACAATAAAAGCTATTAAAAATTATTGTGATTATTTTATTTTCCTTCTTCCTCCTCTCCCCCCCTTAAAAATCATTACTCTGTAGGCAGATACCAGCTGTTTGAATACAAGTATATTTTGTCACAGAAAATAACAAAAAAATATGGCTTCTGCAAAATTAAGACTTGTTCATTACTTTTGCTTACAGGAAAATGTTGTAATAACTCCATGAAAGAAGATGGATATTCCAGGAAAAAAAAAAACAAAAACCTGAAATTTCATTATAAACTGGCCTTCTTCCCTTTCTCAAATCTCCATACAAAGGACAAGAATAGGAAAGGATTGCCCTTGCCAAGTAGACCCATTTCTTTGCTGAATTCCACTAGCTCTTTCTACCCTCAACCAAATCAGCTCCCACACTGGGGCTTAATGCAGTCAAGTAGCTCTCCTCATAATAAATTTAATGATTAGCTGGTGGATTAGGTTCCTATATGGCATTGTATCAAAAGCTTTTGCTAAAATCCAGGCAAAATGTGTCCATAGCTATTCCTCCATCAAGCCTCTCAGATACTTACTCAAACATTTCTTTCAGATATGTTAAGCAAGACCACCTTGTGTAAGCTCAAGACGATTTATGTTTAATGAAGACAAATGAGCCATGAAGAGCTCTGTCTTGCCTTCCTCATTCTTTCTCTTTTTTTCCTTTTTTTTTTCTGATGACTTACATAAAAGTTACTTTCTATTTCAAAGCATTAAAACATAAAGCAATAATGAAAAATATTTTAGGAAATGGTGATTTCTATTATGATTTAGAAAGTTCACAGTACTTTACTAAATGTTATCACATTTATTCTCTGGTATCACTGGGTAACTTCAGGTATATCAAAACTTTCTAATCACACATTCTATTGAAAGGTGCATTTACAAAGATGTCTGCACAGGCAGAATGAAACATATAGCTAAATGCCTTTCCTAGGCAGGTCCACAACTGGATTAAATCATCACTGGAGATGCTACAGAGCATCACAGAAGCTGAGAAATTGGACCTCTGCTTTAGCCAATGATAATGAACGAGCTGTACATTTTGGGTTTGCTTCTAGCTTTTATAGTTGTTACCCCTAGCTTCTCTGTTGAAAAGAAAAGCAACAGGGTATTATTTAATCTTTTAAACTTTCAAATGTCAAACTTTGTTTTTTCTCTTTATGTATTCTTCTTTGAAATGTGCACAGGGGTTGTCTCCAGATCTAATGACGAGCATTAACAGCTTGTGGTTGTTTTGAAGAGATCCTGCCTCTCAGTATACTATCACATATCCATGTATTACTCATAGCTATGGCAAGTATCGGATCTTTTTTTATTAGCCAGATGCTGTTTTTCTCTCTCATACAGCCATAGTTCATGGAATGAGTGAGGAGAGAAAGGTTTGGCCCTAATTTTTACCTTTCTTTAGATTATAAAAGATCAAATCATTTCAACATCTGTAAAACTGCTTGATTCATATCCTTTATTCAGTATGACCTAGGTCATATCTGCAATCTCTCTGTTAGAAGATGATGCCTTTTATAACCCTTTCCAATTTCTTTTGCCATATCATCTTGTTCCGTTTTCTGAACATGTTATCTCTGTCTAACTAATTCCTTTATTATATTCAATTTCAGGCAATAATGATTATCCCCTTATGCTAGTTCTATTGTCCTGGAAATACTCCAGTTTTGGTAATTGCATTCTGTTGACATAAAATCCCTTCTGCAGCTTCAGTTGGATACCATATTCTCCTTTACTTCCTGTCCTAAAGTGCCATGTCTCATTGCTGTGCAATTCTAAACAGCTGTTCTGTTCTGCTTCACTGCTTTCTGCATTTAAGCGATTTGTGCAGTCACACACTTATATGCACATACACAGGCACACTGATTCGGAAAAGAAAGTCAAGAATGCTTTAGCTGCAATTGCAATGCAGGCTGCTGTGTAAATAGGAGATTGTAGTTACTTGACATTTTCCTTTTTCTGTCCCTGTGAAACTTTCCCTTGTATATTTTGAATGCTTATCTGCATTCTTTGAACATATTCTCCACACAATAGTTACTTTCTTTGTCACGTTTCTTAAATCCAAATAAAGACACCTTAAGCTTTTTCCTTACCTGATATCTCTGTTGCTTAATGCAGTTTTTTACCTCTATTTCGTTCTCATTTAATATGATTTCTTATTGACTCTGAAAGGCAGACTTTGATTTCACTGCTTGGCAGGCATTTTTTTTCCCCCCATGTTACAGTTTCTTGAAGTTCACCTCTACTGACTTTATCACACAGACCTCTCTGTATGTCTTTTACTACGTCTGTGAAACTTTGCACTATTGCTTTACAGTGACTTTTTCTGAGTGTGCCACCATCTACTGGCTTCAGCATTGTTTACTTTCTCCTGTTAACCCCTTTACACAGACCGTTTGTACCTAAGCAGAATTTGACACGCTTGCATGCATTTCAGGGAGACATATAACATATTTGACTCTACCAAGAGACTTCCTGCTTGTGCTGATTTTTAGACATTATACATTCAGGTTTCAGTTTGCCACATTTTACTTGTGCTTCACTATGAGAGTTTGTATTCTCATTTTACACGTGAGGTTTCATTTTACTATTACTAAGCCATAAAAGGGAAAGCGTTCTCATGATTTTATGTTCAGGTGGCCTTTTCCATTTGATGTGGTCTGAATATTAATCTTCCTCAATCATTTCAGAGAAACATGTCTTGGAATAATTTCATTCATGAAATATATTGAACTTTTCTTTAGTATGTGTGTTTTACGCTAACCTTTTTGCCATTAGATTATGACAGACTTTTTCCAGTGTTGAGGTTGTGAAGTTGAAAAGGTTTAAGTTTTCTGTTACGTTCATGCGATTCAGTGGTTGCTGGAAGTTGTGAGCACTGTTTATACTGAATTAAAAACCAGAGATTTAGGGAATTAGAAAGTACTATTGGAACATTGAGCTGTAAATTTATATCCATTATCCTTCTAATGCTTAAATTTGAGGTTAAAACTTCAGATAAGAGGAAAAAAAGTAGAAACAAATAAGAAAAAGTAAAAGTAGAACTCGTCAACCTATTTGAGAAGCATTTTTGTGATTTTAGAAAACGCCCAATTAATGAATAACTTGCATTCAGATCCTTGTTTTGCCTGCCTTAATAAATATTTATGTTTTTACATGGTTTTGATAATTAATTCCAGTTTATTAAGTGATTCAAGAGAACACTGACTAATTGTTAGTTGTGATATTTTACTGGTTGTCTAAAGCTTATAGTATTTTTGGTAGTTCCTCAATGGAGTAAGTAATAAAACAGTCAACAACAAATAATGAGCATTTTCCTTTATGCACACATTTTCTTATTTAGATGATTAACAATCATTCCCAAAATATCTGCTTAATGTATCTGCCTAACTTGAGGAAACACTTTAAGTTTTCTGCCATTTTTTTGAGATTGGACATGTGTGTTTAGTCAATACAGCAGTAGACACAGAAAATCACAGGAAGGAAAACAAATCTTGAGCCACTAAATATCAGGCAGTTCTAAACTGAATGTAGCCAATTATAAAAAAAGTCTAAAACATGACAACAAAGTTATAGGCTCCTATCTGTCAATTTTTTCCTCGTGACACTAGGTTTTTTATGAGCTAGGAAGAAGACCGCTTGGAGCTAGATCACAGGCACTTGTCAGTGGTATCCATCTACCTTACTACTCAAGCCTTGCACTTTTAAATAAGCAGAGAGTGGCATGGTGATATTATCACACCGCAGATTTTCCCACTTGCAACATTGATCTATTTAGGGTTGTGCACTTATCTGATGTATGTACAGCTATGACTTTTTTGTTAATTACTTTCCTTAGAGATAGACAATTTTCAAAGATGCACTTTTAGCTCATTAGAGATCCAAACAACATTCAACTCAAGTACTGAGTCAGCAGATTTTTAGGTTACTGTAATAATTACTTTAATCTTTTGAAAAAAAAGAAGTGCTCACAGTTTGAGGAAGGGGTTGATAATGTTTGGAGGTTTTTTTTAAATCAAGGATACTATGCTTTGTTTCAAATATTATTTAGCAATGCAGATAATTCTTTAACAAGCTGTAGTCAAAGATGCAGTACAATGCTAGATAAAACGTTAATTTTTTGGTCTTAAAAAAAATTTGGGAAAAAAAAATATTTTTTTAGGTTATTACTCAAGAAAAAAAGCAAGCATAGTTTGGTATTGAAATTATGACAATAGATTTTTTTGTCTTGTGCACCATTTCGTATGGAAAAAAATTACAAAGAATTCAAGATATAATTGATGTAATGAGAAATTAAGCTGTGAAGTGTTTGGATAAAAAAAAATGTAGCATCATCTATATTTTTTTTCCATGCAAACAGAAATAGATACACTTATGCTGTTTAGCTAGAATAGATATTTACAGAGCTTAAAATTTTGGAAGGATAGCATACAGAAACTTCTACCCTCATACATAGAATCAAACTGCCTTTTCCTTTTGAAAGAAAGCACTAAACATAAAAAATAATGTAGTGTTTTCTCCGAGTCTACTTTGAATGACACTTGCACATCAAATGTTTTCAGAAGTACAGCAAAATTGCTAAGACTCTGAGGTTTGCCTACTAAAAAGGTGCTCAGTGAGATCTTTTTTCAGCAAAAAGCAACATCTTCTCTGCATCTAAAAAAATACCCTTGTACCCATTTCCATTCAGTTATCCATCAGTGGTAGGTTATCTTAGAAACATATAAATGTCTGGGTTGGAAGGGACCTCTAGAGGTCATCTAGTCCAACCTCCCTGCTGAGAGAAGGGACATCCTCAGCTCGAGCAGGTTGCTCAGAGCTTCATGAAGCCCCACCTTGAATGTCGTCATGGATGGGGCCTCATCCACCTCCCTGTGCAACCTATTCCAGTGCTGCACCACTCTCGTGGTAAAGAACTTCCTCCTTATTTCTAATCTAAATCCACTCCTTTCTAATTTAAAACCATTACCCTAATGAAAAATTTAAAACCATCTTCCTAGCTGTCTCTTTGTCTAAGTGGGAGGTTGACAAAAAAAATGACTTTTGTTATGTAATTCGTGTTCCTTTACTTTCTCCAGTTGCAACCACATCCTTTCTCTTTGGAGGAGGAGAAAGATGCCACAGTTATCTGTCCTCCTCTGTGTTAGAAGGAGAGGTAAAGGATGAAGAACAGAACCATTGCATATTAGGCATCCTTACCTGACCCTTACCTATCCACTGCATATCAGTAAGAACAAAGCAGGTGACCTATGATCTTCTAGGAAGAAAAGGGAACTGTCAGCATATATAGACAGGATACAGCTTTGCATTTTGTGAGATGTCCAACCTTACCACTGTTTAGAGACAATAAGCAAATAACAGTTCAAGCAACCCTGTTTTTCTAGAGGTAGAAGAAAATTCTTGGTCTAAACAGTAAAAATAATGCAAATATGCAATCCCTTATTTGAGGAAATGAAGATTAGTTTGCATGGCTATACAGATAGTTCTTTGTTACACTGAAGCTAACAAAATATGTATCCAAACCACCATTTGATTCTGCTTTAGAAAGCTGTACATAGAACCATAGAATGATATAATGGTTTGGATTGGAAAGGACCTTTAAGGGTCATCTAATCAGACTCCTCTTGCAATAAGCAGAGACATCTTCAACTAGAGCAGGCTGCTCAGAACCTGGTCAGGTCCAACCTGACCTTGAATATTTCCAGGGAGGAAATATCTACCACCTGTCTGGGTAACCTGTGTGAGTGTTTCATGACCTTCATTATAAAAAAAAAAATAAAATCTTTGTTATATCTAGTCTATATCTACCTTTATTTTTTTAAAACCATTACCACTTGTCCTGTTGCAACAGGCCCTGCTAAAAAGACTGTCCCCATCTTTTTTATCCACTCCCTTAAGTATTGAAAGGTCACAATAATATCTCTCTGGATCCTTCTCCAGCCTGAAGAATCCCTAATCTCTCAGTTTTTCTTCATAGAAGAGGTATTGTAGCTTGTAGGTCTCCACTGGACCTGCTGGAAAGAAGTGGGACCCTGTTGGAGCAGGTCCAGTGGAGAACTACAAGCGACAACACCTCTTCTATGAAGAAAAACTGAGAGAACAGGGTCCCACTCCTTTCCTGTGCAGAGGACTTCAGAGCCAGATGCAATACTCCAAGTGGGGTCCTTATACCAATGGTACATTTGTGTAACCATGTTGTTTGAACTCATAGTGGGAGAAATGTGTTCTGAGCAAAAGAGAATTTTATCTATCTATTAAGTATATGTCACCATTTTCTGTTTCATTTATTAATTTTTAATTTAGACCCTAATAAAAAGTGTAATCTTTTTGAGATTAAGACACAAATGTAAAAATCTACAAGCAAACATGGCCAGCTAGAGGGAGGAGCCATGACTGCAGAAAAATAATTGCTGACAATATAGCTTTAAGTGTGCTGACCTTTTTTGTGATGGTTTTACTGCATGGTACAAAGGAGTGTCACTGTCTACATTCACAGACTACTGACACAGAAGGACATTTTCGTTACCAACTGTTAGTGCAATAAGGTTTCCTGTAAAATAAACCTTAAGTTTTAAAGAACAAAAAGATGAATTTTTTTCTTATATTAGCCAATGACACCACTAATATATTGATTAAGATTACACTAAGGTATTTAAATTGCATTTTCCATTACTTGTGACCTACAGAGCTATCTTCTAAGGACAGAGTTTAGGACTTATCTGTTTTTTTTTTTAATTTAAAAATTTGTTTGACTAAATCAGTATGTCATTTCTTCAAATACAAGCATAAATATTTTTCTTTCTTTTAGGCAAGCTTTAATCTACTCTTGTTCATGTAAATAAAGAGTGTTATAAATTTACACTTTCAAGTTCTCTTTCACAATTGGCTGTTTGGGCTGATTGAAAGGACAAGTAAACAAGTAATAAGTCTTTTAAAGCTGCTTCATACACGCAGCAAAGCAAGATTGGCTAATGTTGTAAACTCTTATGGAAGTCAGTTGCTAATATTTGTAGACAAAGTTTTCATTGTAGAAACAATCTAACACCAGATACTTGACTTGACTTCCTGTTGAGAGATTTCAAGATGTCACAAACCAGAATTTACCAGAAATGACTATAGGAGCAACTATATGGGCAGAAATAAAGTATCACTGGGATTAGTTCTTTTATACATTTGAATAATTTTAAATTCAGGATTTGTATGGTGAATTCATTAACTGCCCAGCATATCAACCCTATTATCATGAATATATATTCACTTTTTTGGCATGTGTGTTGATTTATTCTGGCTTCACTTGTCTGTCTGCATGCTAAATAAATCATCATGTATTAAAAGAAGAAGAAACAAACAAACAAATAAACAAACAAACAAAAACAAACAAAGGAGTTGCAATGTTGGTTAGAGTTCAGTCTAACGAATTCTGTCAATCTCTTCCCTAAGGTATGACTGCACAGGGTGAAGATCCTTTGCTTGCGGCCAGCTCCAATGCCTTTTGTGACAGTCTTCCACATTAGTGGGAAGTTTATGTATTCCATCTCTTAATTCCGTGTTGTATTACTGCTTATTGAATCACAAAGGCTGTTTTAGTCTTCCTTCATCTCCCCTCTTCCTCAGGAAATGCACCAAACCTAACAGGAGAGCTGGACAGCTTGCATGCTCCAGGAAACCTTTGCATTGTAGCAGGGTGAAAGGCTGATGACTTGAAATACTAGAAATGTCAGGGAAGTGCAAATGGAATTAAATTTTGCCTCTTCCTATATTCTAAAAATCTAAAGATAAATTAGATACAGTTATTAGTCTTATTAAAACAGGGTCTCTTTTCCTAAGAAAGGTATGTAAAAGAGTATCTGGGATACAGCTAGAAGACTTTAAATTCCTTCATTACATCTGATAGTGGAAGTCTTAACTGATCTGAAGCTCTGTTGTTCTCTATATTTCCCTACTTTTAGCTATTAACATACCAAGGCAGATACTGTTAGGCAGGGCTGATGGCAAAAGCTGAAAGGGAGTGGGATTTCCTCAGCTGACAGAACAGTTTTCAGTGTTTGCTATTCTAGGAACTTATTTAATAAAACTTCATTGTCTGTCAGCTGTCTAGTACCTTGTCCTATATGCTGCATTTTAGTCTGGTGTAGAGGGGACATATAGTAAGTGGATTTTTTTTTGCAATTCCTTTTGTGTGAGCCACAACAGGATTTTTCATGTGAGTAAAGTAATGGCATTTTTTACTTTAGTGGCTTCTTCATCTAAAATCCTTATTTATTTCAAGACATTTTCAGATGTTGTCTATACACATTAGAAGTTCTCTAGTAAAATGAGGCTTTTTTAGTTAGAAGAGCCCTAAAACTAGCAGGAAGTTAGACCAGGACTAGATGTTATCAAAACGCCTTCTCCTGAACTTTGTACTCAACCTCAATTTTGAGTGATGTTGCGTTACTCCAATTCAATATAGACAAGGGCACAAAACAAGGTGGATTGTTTAGGGAAAAAATATCTGAGAGAATTTCCATAACATTTATCTCATTACTTTTTTACTGGGATGCTTTTTCAAGCAATTGTTAACAGCCACTGTGAGGTTAAAATAGTTCATCATCTTATTAGGATTATCGAGAGTATGAGTGAAGATTTAATAATCTGGTAGTGCTTTTGTCACAATTTAATGGTATATTGATCTTGTCAGTGAACAATCATGACCTTCAACTGCTTACAGATGCTTTCAAGGGAAAAAGGATTAAGGACGTTATTCCTGTGGAGCTGG
>VWZY01012551.1:0-21792 GCA_013399075.1 Chloroceryle aenea
AGCGTGGTGTCATCTGCAAACTGAATCCCTCTGTCTGTATCACTGATGAAAGAATTAAACAGTACTGGTCCCAGTATGGACCCCTGAGGGACACCACTTGTCACTGAACCTTTGTCCACCTTCAGCTGTGGCATTTACCCCTCCCTCCTTCCCTGCATGAGCTTTAAGTGGAATAACTTTTAAACCCTGCTTTGGAGCAAGAAACAAAACAAAGTTTAGAAAGGAGTGGGATTCATTGTTCAGGGTTGTCATTTGAAAGACAGAAATGTTTCCACTTATGATTATGTTTCATTTTATACTGTTTCAACAAACAAATTATCTTTATGGGCCAAGTTTATCTATTTTATGCTTCAGTGGTTCAAACATTTACATGCTTAACTTTAAATCCATTGATCTGCACATTTAAGGGCCATCTGTCAGCGTCTGCAAGTGTTACTTTTCATCCCAGTAAGAGACCCATCCATACGTGGAACTTTAGCTGATGTACCAGGATAATAATAAATCATTTTAAGTTACCTCGTTTGAAATAATTTTCTCTGTTCATCACAGGTCAAATGATTGCTTGGTTTTAGTCAAAGCAAAAATAAGTGTGGCATTGAATAAAAAGGTAAATATTTTATTCAGCTTTCTTTTTCCTTTATTTTTCTTGTTATTGGGCCTTAATCACACCCCTTTATCCTCACAACTACCGGTGGATGCACACACAAAATAAAGAAAAACAACAGATAAATATGAAAACTAAAAAACTTAACTAAAACTGTACAAGGAAACATGAATCATGCTTCGTTATGCATTAAAATTAGATGACAAATGGTATATTCTTAGCATATTTTAACAGAGCATAAACCAGTGATGAAGTAACTGTGCTCTGACCCACCAAAGCAAATCACACTGCTTCCTCACTGCCTGACCAAAATATTCCCTGATTTGACTGAAATGCAACATCCATCTTCCTTCTTTTAAGCAGTGGGATCATCTCATCACACCTGCCTTGGCACACTCTCATCCTATGAGAAATGAGGAAAAAAAAATTCCAATTTCAGGCACGTGGAACTCACGTGTGCTGACACATAGGAGGGAACAGGTCCAGGTGTGCAGTCTTCTCCTCCAGAACAGGGTTGCTTGCCTTGCAAAATGGTTTCCCCATCTATTTTTTTAAATTTTATTATTATTTCAAAACTACTTAACAGCTGGTTTATCTATTTAAATCATAGTGACCTTAGGAGGCTCTGCTGTGACTCAGAAGAACATATGGAGGCCTAACATAGAGATGGCATTGATCAGGGATTACAAATCTGTAAAAGAACTTTTAAAATCGTGTTTGAATTTCTAACTGAAATCCCAAGTCCATTTCTCAAGCTGAAAAATAATGATTTTAGGTATTTTTCCTGGCAGTATTCATGTAAACAAGTCCTCCTCTCACTGAAAATAGTCAATTTTAAGGAAAATAACAGTATTCATTTAAAAACATTCAAAAAGATTCTAACTAGCTGAGCAGAAATTGCTTTGTCCTTTGCACTAAACAATCACGTCCCAGCTCTAAGAAACAATTATCAATTTTTGCCTTAACAAAATTAACCTGCAGGGTTCCAAAGTTTCCCTGTACGTCAGGTCAAATAGGAGTAGGAGAAAAGGAAATAGATCAGAATTAGACTGGGAAATACAGTCAGACCCACAGAAACCCTGGGATTCCTAGTGCCTAATTTGATACTGGAAATGTCTCGCTTCCAGCTGATCATTTGGGTCTTTTTATAGTTAGAGGGAAACAGAGAAGCAGTCATCTGACCTACTTTGTAAGCTTATCTCAGGGTTAGCCCATCTGTAGATAACCAAAGAACAGATAACTTAGATAAGCAGGTGAGAACCTTTCTCCATTACATCTTTCTGTACTGGAACCAGCCCCAGTTTACAGTCCTTATCATTCTCTCTTATTTTTCCTCCCCATCTTTTGTGCAACCATCACACTCTAAAGACAGTTGAAGACCTTTTCGTGGTGTTAGTGCCCCAGATATGCTGGATCTCCCAGTTTTCTTTCAGAGGACCTAAGAAATATTCTTTTTCCTCTGTTTAGTCAACCAGAAAATTCACTTATTGGAGGTGTGTTGCTATAGCAAGCAGAACTTGGGCTGTTTATAGAACCTGCTCAGAATGATGCACACTGTTTGAAAAGTTGAATGAGTCTCTAGATTGTGAGCTGGCTTAAAGAGAACAGTAGCAACACTTGTTTAATTTACATGATACATTCATCCACAGCAGTAAATTTATGCATCAAAATATTTCAGAAGTAACTCAGAAGCCAAAAACAAAAAACAAAAAAGGCACTGTCATTTAAAAAAAAAAAAAAATCCAACATATGAAGAATTTTCTGAATATTTCCAGATTAAAAATTGTTGTCTCAAAAGAGCTGTAGTGGCCATATTAACCCTGCCTTCCTCTGCTGTGATTTCAATGAATTCTGTCAGCTCCACCAGGACAGTCTCAGCAAACAAAAGTTCACTTGAAAAGCAGATCATGATAAAAAACCCCATGCTAACAAAATACCCAGGTTGGTAAGAAATTAAACACTACTTGGGTTTAAATGTTGCAGTGAATCTCATAAGTGCCCCTGATGATATTATTATTATTCTTAAAATCCAACAGTGCTTTGTCAGTCTTGATGCCACTTTTCCTTTTCAATGGTTGGAAATGGAGGATCTGCAAGGTAAAAAAAACCAGGAACAATACCTTTCACAGCTATCTCTGTATCTGTGGACACAGACACAACCATTTAATATATATATATGAGTATTTTCTGTATGAAATATGTCTATATCTATTTGTGTGCTGTTCTATGCATCAAAATATTTCAGAAGTCTGTGCCACCTGAGGCTTCATCCTTTTGATATTGAAGAACAGAAGCCTGGATTGCCCAGACAAATCAGTGCTATTTATCCTAGAATGCTTTCTACATAGTCCAGAAAATGCCTCTTCTTCTTCCCCTCATCTACCTTTAAACAGCTATAATTCCCTTTGATTTTCTATGTTCCCATTTTCCCTCTCTAAGGAATTCTATCCAAACAACCACTGTGTGTTTATTGGTTTCATTTCTGCCAATTTTTTTTTCCTCACAACTTTTTACTAGCAGCAATCCCATTACTAAAGCAACACATTCATAATTCCAATAGCCAGCAACAACTAAGGCAGCATTCCATGCTCAGAAATCATCACAGTTAATTATGAAACTTAAATAATTCACTTCTGCTTTCACTCATGCAAGTGTAAATCAACAGACTTCACCTCTTGCAGAAAACCCTCCAGGTGGGATCTCAAAGAACAGAAGTGTTTATAGTGCTGTCTTCAGAGAGATCCTTTCCTACAGGCTCAGTCTCCTAAGGAAGCAGAGTTTAGGGGAGCAGGAGCATATTGTGTGGATGTAAACACATCTGAGTCCTCCCTCAGTAACTGGTCACTGATTTCAGCCACCTTTGATGCAGGTTCCTATTTTAGGTGACATTCAGCTTCTCCTAAAACAGGTGCTCATCTCTGGACAGCTCAACAGGTCTCTAAATCCATGACACTTGTTGACTGCTTCACGGGTGAATTTGGAGCTATTGTTTTGTCATTGTTGTTTTAAAAGCCAAATATATTAAGAGATGTGATCTGCCTACTTGCTGCTTGTATCCCATCTGTGGTTATGAGTAATAATACATCCACAGGGCCAGAAATGTGGTTGTGGGAGAGCTGAACATCGGTTAATGGTTGAAGCAGGGTGATCTGTAAGCAGAAGGCACTTGGATGAGCAGATGTAGAAAGAACAACCAGGTGTATAGCAGTTTGAGACACCTGAGTTTTAAATGCAAGAAGCCTAATGTAAAGTAGAACACAAATACTGACCTCACAGGCAAAGAAATGTAGATAAAACCCAATTATTAGCTCCTCTTTTGGTTCCATGCATCTCTGAGGTCAGGACTCAGTATTTCCACTGTCAGAGTGGCTCTATCCCCCAGGACACAGTCTGCTTTGCCTGCCTCTTCTGTGATTCCTGGTTGTGGCTTCTTCACTGTAACTGTAAGGGACATCAGGAGAAGTAAAATAAGTAGGGTTAGAGCACAGCCTCAACACTGTCCTCAAACACTGCCCTCAAATATTGCCTCAAATACTGGTAGCAGCTCCTGGCATGGTCCTGTGCCAGCTAAGTAAGCTCCCAGACACTGCCACAGCACAAGGTAAGGGACAACGTGACTGTTCCCCACATCATACTTCTTCCCTTGGGTCCTCATAAGGAACCTTGACCTGATTTATTTGCTAGTATAGACACAGCCGTGCTTCAGTAGGGTTCACAGGGTGACTGCTGGGACCTTCTGCCCAACAGGCCTTCTGCAAGCAGGCACAAGAGGTCAAAAGGCTGAAGGATGTGGGGCTGTTCAGGCTTGAGAAGAGAAGGCTGAGTGGAGACCTTATTGCTCTGCACAGCTCCCTGAGGGGTGGCTGTAGCCAGGCAGGAGTTGGTCTGTTCTCCCTGCTGACAAGAGATAGGACAGGAGGGAATGGCCTGAAGCTGAACCAGGCTGAAGATGAGGAAGGATTTCTTTACTGGAAGGGCTGTCAGGCACTGGAACAGCCTGCCCAGGGAGGAGGTGGAGTCCCCACCTTTGGAGGTATTGAAGATCCAGGGGGATGTTGTGCTTAGGGACAGGGTTTAGTGGGTTTGATAGGGCTGGGAATAAGGTTGGACTTGAAGGTCTCTTCCAGCTGAAACGATTCTATGATATTAAAATAAATCTGATAAGGCTCATGTTTTTGTAGGAGTTGAGGGTGAAGATTGCATAGATTTTTTTTTCCATACCCAAGAAGTTAAGATTTTAAACTGCTTCTGAGTTAATGGTCTCAGCTTCCATACTAGATAAAAGTTTTCATTTCACCACAGTTTTTCATTTATCTTTTAAGAGGCTTCTGTATTCATGTGCAAAATGAGTCTTACTGGTAATTAGGTATTTGGTGAATTCTTAGCTTGCTGAATGTGTTAATCTTGTTGAAGCTAGCTGTATCCTAAGGTTCCTTTTAAACCAGAATGAAAATCAGAATTCCCCATTGATTTATATATTGGCTTATGAAGTGTTGTGTCTTCACTAATGCAAGTAAGTCCATTATTTTGTGAGCGCTGCAAAGAGATTACATTTTTAATATACATAAAAAACTGATTTCAGCCAAGTATGTTCTCGAGGGGAATTCTAGAAGGCAAAAGGTCCTTGTTTTTTGGAACATCATTAATGGTATTTTCTGCTTCAAAGCAGATCAGTGGAAAAAATGACTTGTTAAGGTAGATGTACCATCCATAGCTTTAGAGAAGCAAAGGGTCTTTGTGAGATGCTGTATCAAAGATTCTCTACAGATCAAGAAGTGTTGTCTTTGACATAGCCCTTATCAAGAACATCATACCAGAAGTGAAGAATTGGCAATAAAACATCCCCTGTACTGGGTTTGGGAAGGAACCAAAGTGATTACAAAGCAAGATTGTAAATTGATTTAAAATGTGAAAGGATAGTATTAAACTTAAAGACTGCTGTACTTGTTCCATATCTTTAGAAGTGACTGGCTGAAGACTGACTCGCCTGTAGTCTGAAACAGACTTTTTATCATCTGTCTGCTGGATGGAACAATACAGGCATGTTTCATTTATTTAGGAAATGGCCAGGGGCCAAAGAAAGATTCAAAATGTAAGCAAGAGGCAGTGCAATGGTTGTTCCTGTAAGAGTTAGGCTTTTGGACTGCAATATCAGCAAATCCTCCCACAGAAGATATATTCCTACAACACAGAATTTGCATTTCATGTCCTGAAAAAGCAGTTTGTATGGCAAGGGCAGGCTTACCTGTTACCCCAGCAGTTGAACTTGGATTCATTTGGCATTTACAAAAGCAATTCACATACTTGAATAAGTTGTTCTGTGAGCAGAAGTAATGAACACAAACACATCTGAAAAGGAGCAAACTGTTTCTGATGGATTTCGATCTTTGTTCTTCAGCCTCCCCCATCATAACCCCAGCTCCCTTGCACAGGTCCTCTTCACCAGTTCAGCCAGCTGAGCTTCATCGTAGGCTGCAGCTTATCTTGTCACAGGCAAGAGACATCCAAAAGCATTTACCTGTCTCCACTGATTGCAGAGGCAAGCGTTGCTCTAAGAGGTTTCTCCTCCAGTTCCCTGAAGAGTTTGTTCAAGTTAAGAACCCACAGTAAGATTCCAGTTTGGGCCTTCCTCTTTCTTGACTGAAACTGGGACAGACAGACTGTCCCAATGCAGGAATTACAGGAAACCAGGCTAAAAGTAAAAGCAATTAGGCAACAAATATATTTAATATAGTGATTTCTCTGCTCTAATATCGCCATAGATAATATAGAAAAACACTGCAAAGAATACAATCAATTCTCATTGAGTTCCATTAAAACTTTTTACCAATAGGTGAATACCACTCCAAAAGGCCTGTCTACCTGGGACAGTTTAATTCAAGAAACATAGAAGAGTTCAGTCCAAGATTTCAGTTTGGGAACTGATATATTGTTATTTCTTCCTTGACGCTCAGGTTCAGCAGAGATCCATTGGTTTATGATTTAACTTCACACAACTGATTTGGAACACATACAGCTCATTAAAGAAAGAGAGCAGAAGAGCAGCTAGTGCAAAAGGACAGTAACAGAACATCCAATAAGCCAACTGGGACTGAGTGTACCTATTTTCTTTTAGTGAATGTCTGAAGACTTTATTAAAAGTCCTTGAAATTCACACTATGGAATGTTTGTCTGCTTGTCCATCCGTGCTCTTTTCTTAATTTTTATTGGCACCGAGTACCACTTTGGCCAGGTTATGCACTGGTGGAAAATGCTAATGAATTTCTAATCACCTAGGCTGGCTTTGTCTCAGAGACAACATCTGCATCCGTGCTGAATCCTCTCAGCAGTGACACTGACACAATGAAGAGCACTTCTCCCTGCTGCAAAGAACCAACCTCCCTTCAGAGGGCAAGTGGATGAGCTCTTTTGGCTTCTTCCATTCCCATGCAGTGAGGCCTTGAGTCTTTTCTTCTCCAATTTGCAAATACATTCAGAGTCTGCCATGGTCTGGCTGCAGACCAATCTGCAGTCACATTTCTCTTTGCAGAGATGAAATAAAACTTTCCAAGTCAGTTTTGCTTAAGCAGCAGAATGCTTGGGGAACTATCTTGGACTCAGAAAGAGGTATTTCCACTGGGGTATTAAAGATACTAAAGTACTAAACCCATTATCTGGATGTTTCTGAACAAGAAAACCCAAGTAATATGGAAAACATCCCTGGTTTTATTTGTGCAAGAATTTGTGAATTGTATAAAACACAGTTAGAACAATATCAATCTTTAGAAGGATGTCTTAGTTCTGTCTCACAGGATTCCCACATTCAGTGCATTTAGAAATAGAGGGGAAGCAAAAGCTAACACATTTTTTCTTGTTAAACTAAAATTTTTATGCTCTGCTTCTAAGTGATTTAATGTGGAAGATCATGAGGAACAACAAAAAAAAAAAGAAACCAAAAGAAGGAAAAAACAATTGGAACTAAAACCCCAAGAAACAAAGGGGACTTTGGCAAAGGAAGGTGAAAAGATCTATCAAGAAAAAAGAGAGGTGAAATATGTTTAGTGAGAGAGAAAAAGTAACTGCAGGGAGCTCTAGAAATTTCCTACCCATGGGACCATATCAGTGGCTCAGAAGGAAGCAGCTGTACCCAGCAGAGACCCAGATTTCTCAGAGCCCCTGGGGGACTGAAATCAGACCCAACTTCTAAATGCCAAGGAAAACAGGGGTCAAGAGGAAGAGAGCCTTTTGCCTTAAATAGAAATAGTTTTTTGGCCTTAAGTGAAAAGCTTTGCATTAAATAAAAGCTTTCAAAGGACTGTCCACCTTTCTCCTCTGCTGTATGAAAAAGGTCAAACTCCAGCAATGGCTCTTGGGCTCCGTGGTCAAGCTTGGACAGCCAAAAGGTGATACAAATGGAATCACTTCTGTGCTTTCTTTTTTTTTTCCCTGTGTTTTGGGTTTTAATTTTTACTAGAAACCAAACCAACCAACCAACCAAAGCTGTTTAGCTTAGGACTCTACCTAAGATTTTTTCTTAACCTAGATATTAAACAGTTTGGCTCCATCCTAACTGGCCATCCAAACTGTGTTATAAGGTCAGGCCATAAACAAATTTAACAACTGTTGTTAATTAAATAGTTGTTGTAGTATAGATGGGGTCAAACAAAGGCTATGTGTGGGAGGGGAGGGAAAGAGAGGGCCTAAGTGGCAAAAGGTGGGGGAAATCTTGGCTCCTGATTTAGAAGGTGTGAATAAGCAAGAACTCTGTGGAAAAGACCTCTGGGATATAACAATAATAGTTAACATTTCCAATTTTGATGCAAATATTAAGCAATTAATAGCAAAGAACAGCCTGATGTTCCCTCATTCACACTTTCCTTTGTTCTGAAGTCATCTTAGTAAGTAAGACTTGGCTTTCCTCGAGCAGAAATTGTGTATCTACCTCTATCAGTGGTACCACTTTGACATTTTAATGCCTCCTTGTTCCAGGAAGACCCACCTGGTTAAAGGAGTTGTTACAGAATGAGAAATCCAGGTGGAGATTTATAGAAAAGCAACAGGGAAAAGAAAAGAAAATAGGATTACATTGAATTTCAATACTCAGAAACATCAATTCCTTGATTCCTTGTCCCTGCCTGCGTGTCTGCAGCTTGCCTTGCATGCTGATTTTGTGTGTGCCTGCCTAAAACTGGTGCTTGTGACTCTACAGGGGAAGGCAGGAGGAGCAAAATTTACATTTCAGGTCTGCAAGGCATCTTAAAGTTAATCGGGTCCTTCGGGTCTGATCTAATTTGCCTAAGATTGCTGTTGATGATTAGAATAGCTAGTTAAGATTTTTGTTAATAGTCTGTTACATGGACCCAGTGGAAAGATTCCAAGAGCAGTCTGTTAGTTTTTCCCTGTCACATTCAGGTTACAGACCCTTCACAGATGTTGTAAATACACATCAATACTAAAAGGGAATATTACACAAATTAAAATCATAAGTGTGCTCGATCTGCCAACACAGACATTTTGTTAGAAACATCTGTCACATAAAAGCAAACATTTAAGGCCATTATATTTATAACAATTGTTTTCATTTTTAATATGTACTACATATTTTTCTTCTGTTATTATTGACTTGAATATTTTTTTTCTTTGACTTTAATACCTGTTTTTTTCCAACATCACTTATGTTCTTGACTGTACAAATAATAATGTGGGCTTCTAATGAAAAGAAATAAATCTCAGTGGTTGGAAATCTAATAGATACTTGCACAATGCATGAGTCAGCTGAGAATCCAATCACTCGTTCTTCAAAATAATATATGGTTATCAGGTATTAGAAAGACAACTGTTAAGCTGGATGTCTGTTCAATTACATCCAGTAATTTCATTCTGCTCTGAAATTAATTTCTCAGGTGAAAAGAATAAATGACATATAGAATCATTTAGATTGGAAAAAACCTTTAAGTTCATCAAGTCCAACCATTAACCTAATATTGCCAAGTCCACCACTAAAGAAATGATTCCTAATATTCCATGTAAACCTCCCCTGGCACAACTTGAGGCCATTCCCTCTTGTCCTGTATCCTATTCTCAGTCTTTTTGTTGCATTACTGCTGATGCAGCTCTTCCACTCCTACCAGCATCTGCCACGACACCCTCCAAAGCTGGACACCCCTGAGGTGCTTGCTTTCTGGCACACCTACCACACTGGTATTATCCATCCCTTCCTGCTCCCCTTCAATGAATTGTCATAATCAGGAAGGCTTTGCTGCTCAAAGAACAGCAGTCCTGGTCTGGTTAAACTCAGTACTTGCTGTTTATCATCTGTGTTCTGAAAACTGCTTCAATATAAGATCAGCTTGAAGTTCACACTTAGCTTTTCCTTAAGTCAGTGAGGTATTTCTTGTTATAAAGCCTCCCTGTGATTAGAAACAGTTGAAGAACAGTCTCTTGAGAAACTGGTTTTTGCATGGCACAGAGGGTGTGCTGAACCCTCTACAAATGTAAATAGACACACAGCCCATGGCCTGGGGAATTGTTGAAAACCAACTCAGCCTCACGCAGAAAAGCCATGAAAAACCTAAAGACTGGCTTCTGGTTCAACTCAGGAATGGAGCAGACCTCCTGAAGAGATTAGAAAGATGATCTCTTGTGTAGGACTGAACACGCCAGGCCCAGAGCATCATCAGAAAGTCAGTTGGAAGAGATGTCTGGAGGTCGCCTGGACTTCTAGTCCAAGCTCCCTCTCAAAGCAGGACTGTCACCAGTGCTGGAGCAGACTTTAGTCTGAAGAAACCTTGAGATTTTTATTTTTTTTCAGTGCTGGGCATCAGAGAGTATTATAACCCTTCAAAAACCTCCTGTACAGGTTCTCCAGAGTTATCCTGCACATCAGGATCAGACCCAGACAACTCAATAAAGACATTATACATTAATAAGAATAATTATTCAAATCAGAGTAAAGCCAAAGCCAGAAGTCACTGGGCTTCACTGAGTTGCTGTACCACTGCCAGGAGTTATTTTAGAGAGTAAAGGGTATCCCTGTAGTATCCTGCTGCTGCTGGCTTGCCCTAAGTGCCATCATATCTGTCACAACCACCAGCCCTGTACAGATGCCTCCTTAAGGTACCAGGGAATCCCAGCTAGATGCTTGTATTTAAGCACCTGAATGAGCTCCATTGACTGGGCTAAATAGATTTCAGCTGACACAACATGCTCATGGATAAACCATCTGCATATAGACACCTTTAGGAGCCAAATCCCACCTTCAGTGGCAAGTCAGGAGGTTTCTGGAAGAAAAGTTGTTTGGAATGCTGTTTTAGAGAACAATATGTTCATCATTCCTCTTTATTTTGAGGATACATAGCCCATGTCTTTAATGTTTCAAGGAAATGATTAGGAGGCCATGCTGTATGAACTTGGACTCTCATCTTTTGCAGTAGATCAGTCTTACTCAGCCTAAAGAATCAGAATTTAAGCTTCTCTCTTATATTATTCAGAGTTTCTATGCTAATTATCACTTCATTGTATAATCATGGCTATTCCTTATTTGTGTATTTATTTGTTTAATTGGATTCTGTTGTTATTTTTCATGTAACAGAAGATACCCAAGAGAAAGAGAAAAAAAAGACAATGAATTTGCATATAAAGGATGATTTGTTACCATTCCCCCCCCCCCAAATGACATCCTGTATTTTTAGGCTTTTTCAGTGGGAAAATGGGAACACAATGGGTCAGAAATAAAATGTTGCTCTCAGCATTACTACTTTTATGATCTGCAAACCAGAACCACCAGGCATTCCAGCAGTGTGTAGATAAGAACCATCATCCTCAAGGCACTAAGCTGACAGACTCCTGTCAAGCACGTAGCCCCGAGGTACGTGACCTGCATGGGATCCTGCCCTGGAAAATCCACAATTCCTGCAATATGCCATTTCCTCTGGCTTCTGCTCATCTTAATTATTGTGTGTATCTTACTTCAAGATGCCTTATCTGCTGTGCTCTGCATTGGTTTAGGCAAGAATTTTCCAGGCTCTGTCTGCACCTAGTTCCTTTATTTCCATTATTTTGTTCTGCAAACGTAGTTACTGCTGATTGCTGGGCGAGCTCTGGTAGCATTGTTCATCCCTGTTCTTGATGAGATTAAAAGTGCATGAATTCAGGCATTTCTCTACCAGTCTTTCTAATTTAAAGCCAAATTAAGCTGTTCTCTAGAGTTTACCAGGTATGTCAGGAGAGATACCACAGAAGCAGTAAGCACATACATGCAAAATATTTATTTAGAGCTAAAGCAAAGTGATTTTTTCTTTTCTGGGGTAAATTAGTTTGAAGGTTTAGCAGAAAAGAAAATGTGAGAATCCAACTGCTAGGCTGTTGCTTCAGTAGTAGTCTAAGTTGAGAAGTAGCTGAAGAATAGCTGAAGAGCAGTGTAATATGTGGAGGGGTTTAGGAGGGATTTTTCCCCTGATTTTATGTTTAATTGCATTGCAGCTTTGCATTGCAACTTGACTCTGCTCAGACAGAAGTAAAATACCTTGGGGAAGAGCCAGCATGCAAATATTAGCTGCAAATCCACTGACACATCATCTCTTGGTAACTCCATGTGCTCTCTTACCTTCCAGAGTGGTCCTTTGAAATCTCCTGCCTCTCAGAGAAAGGATTTGATGGGTCAACAGTGCAGACTGGCAAACTGTCTGTGGTAACTGTGTGCAAGATCTGGCAGGTTGGGAAAATGGAATCTCTGGTCTTTGGGGCTTGTTCCAGGTCCTTCCAAAGCTCAGTAGGAATTTTCTTTCCCTGAGTGCTGGTTGAGATAATCTGTGTATAGGTTTTCACAGTACCCAGTTCACCCACTCCACGGTGAACATGGGTTTGTAAACACTTCCTAGCAAGCTGCCCCTGTCCTTAACTGTTGCATCTATGGCTGCTCTCTTCCTTTGAGCATCCAGCTGCACAGGAACCTGTATATATCCTTGTTTTCATTCTGCTTTCCACTGCATTCAGCTCTTACCAGTGTCTTCTATTTATTATTTTCCTGTTGAGGCTTTTGTCCACCTTAATCTTTGATCTCACTTATCCAAATATAAATATTCTCTCAAACACTGGACTCAGATGGCCAGAGGAAGGAAGAGGCTTTGCAAATATGCATTGTGTCAGTATCTCAAAAATCAGGGAAAGTCACATGCATAAGGCCAAGCTTTATCCTCTGTTTATAAGACAGTAAGAAATAGAGAAACTTATTATCACTGCACAAAGCAGGTACTCTCCCTGGTTTCTACAAGGGAGGCTTTTAAGAGTCAGCAAGGTCTTTGGTGTCTCACCTCAGCCAGCTCTCCTGTGGAGCAAGGTCTAGTTTCACTTACTGCCATGCTGCAAACTCTCTTGAGTGAGAGGCAGATTTGCAACTTACCTTAAAAATGCTTGGACACCCTGGGAGCTGTGTAAATGGTGTGACTGAGTTGTCATTTCATAGGGGAGATCCAGAGGATGGGCTACTCCAGACTCAGGAATTCTGCTCTGCTGCTTTCCAGTAGAGTGTCTCCTGCAAAGATGACCTCCCAGTTTCTCTGGAATAATGGAACATCAAATGGGACTAAAATCCCATTCCCACAAAATGTTGCCTCGTTGCTTCTGATAATAAATTAAATCTTTAACAAAAGAAATATCTGAAGTTTCATGTATGTGGTTTTTCATGCCCAGAAACAGAAGCTGAGATCTGTTTTGTTAAGGATCTCTTAAAAATGGCTCAGATTCTAGCTCCAGTCACTCCTCTGGCATGAATCCCCCCAGATGCCTAGGCAAGAATGTCTGCTTCCATAAATCATGGATCTGACCCTGGTTTTAAAGGTTAAGTTTGAATTGTGGAGCAATTAGAATATCTGTCTTCTCTGGGGAGATCTCAACTCCCTGGGTTTAATATGTTTTCAACAGCTTCAGATTTTGTTATCCAGGCCCTGGTAAAAGGGGAGGGGGCTCAGTGGCTGTGGTCAGAAGGCAGTGTTTGCAGTAAGGAGATTCTAAGACTTATTTTAGTTAAAAAAAAATGAAACCAAAATACAATTGTAGCTTGGTTGTCAATAACAACACCACAGGGCATTAGAGGAACTGTCACTTCAAGACTTGTGGCCACTAAAAAGTTCCATCAGAAAGAAATTCAATCAGAAAGAAGTTCAGTCAGTGTCCTTGGTGAACTGTCTTTGTGCCATTCCATACGGGATCCATAGGGGAATGTGTTAGGAGGCTGCATTGCCCACCCTTGGTGCCTCAGCTGCAATGTCAATGGACAGTAAGTGCAGCACAGAATTTGGTCCTTTCACTTCAATTTTTATGGCTTGTTCTTATATAAACACATTTCAAGGGGTTTTACAAAAGCTGCCTAATTTAAGACAGATTTTGGCGTGCTGATAAGAACAGAAAAGAAAGCAGAAAGGATCCCTTCACTCTGATTTGGAAATGAAGGAGTAGAAGTGTCCCAGACATCTGAGAGGGGAAGAGTTTTTAGCAGCCCCCTATCTCCATGAACAAGGAGACAAAAGAGCCAGTATGAAATGCTGTGAAAAGCCACAGTAGCTTCAGCCTGTACTTTTTAGGGTCTCAGAAGCTGAAGAAAACCCACCAATTTTAAACCTTCCAGACAAGAAAAGGCACTCTGCAAAACCAACACTGGAAAGCAGTGATTTAAATATATATCTAAAGACATTTTCTGTTAGGGAAATTCTAATGAAATATTGAATTTGAGGGTATTTCTTTAGCCAGTTAGGAGTTTTGCAAACTCACTTGGAGAATTTAATGACAAGTCACTCTAAAAAACCAGTAAGGAGTCCAGGAAGGTAATCAGGTCATGTTGTCTGAGCTGTGCTGCTGCATCTCACCTGGATTCCAGCTGCTGCCCCCAAGCACTGCTCTGCCATAGCCCTGTGTCTCATCTGTCAGCCCTGGATATTTTAGAGCACCTCATCCCCCTTGGAGGCTGCAGCTGCCCCAGGACATTTCTTTCTTGTCACCTTTTTGAGGCCCAGAATTGAAACTCATGCACCAATGTATGGTGTGTGGAAGTCAGAGGTGAAGTCAGAGCAATCTGGCATCCATCTGGCTGTTCTGTCTGGGTTCCAGTTTACCTGCTGAGCTAACTGCCCAGTCTGCTTTGGGAGCCTTGTGGAACCAGCTCGAGCTCTGCCATGAGAATGACCTGCAGAATTAGCTTTACATATATTTCACAAGCTCTGGATGGAAAATTCAGAGCAAAAGCAGACAGATATCTGGACAGAGGCCCAGATCTTTGGGAGGGAGTGTGTGGGGGGGAGATTTCTGCAAGTTTTTTCTCCTTGGGAAGAGATAGACTGGGTATTGTATCCAGTGCACATCTTTTTTACAAATGTTCTTGCATTAAGTATAGCCACCCATAATATAAACTGTAAATAACTCACCACATGGTAGGAATCTGTAGGTAAGGAAAGTTAGAAATGGTTCAAAGAAAGTCTGTCCAGAACCGAAAGTTTCCTCTTTCATTTTCTTTTTTCTTTCTTTTNATAATGGACAGTAGAAAATTACACCCCTGGACTTTTTACCCCTTCCAACTCACTTTCAGTTTGACCACAGGGCATCTGGGTGTGTGAAGATACAGAGGATTTACTGTAAAGTGCCCAACAGCCCAATACAACCCCAAACCTATGTGAATAAAGATCTACGCAGGTAGATTAACCACTTCTTCTAAGAAAAAATGATAACATCTTGCTTATATGAACAGGACCAAAACATGCATGTATGTTTTACAACCCTGTTATCACATCTGATAGTACCTGATCCTTTTCAGGCACGTTGCCTTCATAGAATCACAGGATCACAGAATGAGACATTGTGTTTTGTCTACATTTCCACACCGAGGAGCTCAGTGCTCTTTGGTCAGGGATTTACCTTAACTGGGGCAGTTGAGTTGAATTATGGTTTTTTATAATGCTTACCTGCCCCAAATATACCACATTAAATTAACAGAGCAGCAAAAAGAAAATTAAATTTGGGTTAATTTTTATATTATAGTAATGAGATGTAATTTATAATGACATTAAAAAGCAAATCACCTACAGCAAGTACCAGGAAGTTGTTGGTAATTGGGACCTTTTTTCCATTGTAAGGACTGTATTGTGAGGTACTTGCAGGGTCAGATCTGGGTGGGATGGAGCCAGCAATGTAGCTACACAAATACTTTGCTTTTATTTAGTTAGTTGGTTTTGGTTTGGGTTGGGTTTTTTTAATTCACATTCTTGAATTTGGCAGTAGAAATTCCACATTTGATTGTCACATATCTGATTGAAAAATGCTTTGTGAAGACAGGTAAGGCTAGGTTTGGGGCAGGGTTTGCATGCCTTCCATCACTCTAGACCCAGTCCTCCAAACTTCAGGCTCTTACTTAAGACCCAAAGCCACACTGAACTTAACAGCAGGCCAAGATGATGTCTGCAAGATAAGTCTGTACACTGCACAGGCCCCTCTTTCTAGAGAAATTAGCTCTGTATTTATGGCTTTTTCAAAAGAGCTGTAGTCTTCCTTCTTACCTTTGGAAGTAAGAACAAAAACAAACCCCGAACTTCAATATTTCCAGTAAATCTCCAAGGAAACTCCCATCTAAATTATGCAAGCCATCAAGTTTATGGCTATGGCTGTTAAACTCAGTTGCTGTCTAATTGTATTCATGCTTCAGTTGGAGCTGGAGGAAAGGGAATGAGCCATATTATAATGGGATTAAAAATACAGTGTGCCCCATGTAGAGACCCTGGTCCTCTCCCAGGACTAGATGAGAGAGGGATTTGGATGGAAGTGAACAGGCTGTCATCACTTCTTCCTCTACTGAAAAAGGAACTGCAAATATAACATTTTTCTCCCAGGCTGACCCTATTTTTGCCTCGCACCCTCATCCTGTATTCTTCCAGTTACTTGTAAAAGATGCATCCTTCCTTCTTTTCTAATAAGGCAATGGTGAGTCCCTGGAGTTTGGGGGCTGTCTTTTCTGTCTTTTTCTTTTCCCCAGCATGGGCTGGTCAGCTTCCATAGCCCCATACAATAGTCACCAGCATTGCCCCAGCTGCAGGGTCTGTCATACACTCCCCCAGTGCCATCAGCCACACCACCACACCACCAGGAAAGCCTAGCCTTCACTTGAGAAGCACCCTGGGCTACAGGGAAGTCAGGGCATCTTTGGAAAGTTGGACCAGATATCATCTTTTCCAATTCCTGTCAATCTGGACCCCAGCACTAGGTCTGAGTGGATTAATAGTGCCTATTCAGCAGGCACTACCTGATTTTAGTCTACACTGCATGGGATAAGCTTCCTCCTGAGCAAACTGCATCAATATCACCTTGGCTTAAGATCTCCTGCAAGCTTCATGTAGTATGCCTTGCTCTCAGGTGTCATCATTATTCAGTGTAACCTTTTCAGCTCAAAGTTCCTAAAATAGGGCTGACCAAGGCTGCAGCCCACCAGAGTTTTTACAGCAAGGCGTTGAGGTCTGTGGTTCATGCTCTAGAATGTGACATAAAAGCATATGGAGGAGTTTGAGGATGAAAAGGCTGCTGGAATAGCATTAGGGAATGGTATGAGAGAGGGAGAAGCAGAGCTGACACAGGCTTAACTATGCTTGGCCACTGCCTTGGACAGAGCTGTTTGGAGAGGTCCAGATCAGAGAGAGTCTCGTACTGGAGCTCACTCCTGGTCCTTCTTCTCTTATCACCACAGAAATACTCAAAGGTGGCCTTGCACAGCTTGTGACTGCTGCCTGCACTCAACATTTGCAGGCAAGGGCAGTCTGCCTATAGGTCACACTGGGCAAAATGTTCCACATCACTGCTGTGGTGTTTGTCAAAGGTATGAAGGGAGCTTGTGCTGCCCACTTGTGCTGCCCTCCCTGCTCAGAGCAGTTCACCACCAGCAGGAGCAGGTGATGATAAACTACACAGTAACTTAGCATTTCTCTCTGCCTGAAACTCTGATTGCAAGTCGGGGCAGTTAGTTATCCACCAAGATCCCACTGAGCCACGTTTCCTAGGGCCAGAGGTTCAGTCTTGCACCCACCTTCTGCTGCTAAGGCTCCTGCTTCCCCAGAATGTGTGTGCTGCGAGGCTGGGTCCCCCTTTCTGGCAGCAAGTGACACAACCCACATGTATTTGGCTGACCACCTGATGAGCTGTTGCTGGTTTTGGGTTTTGCCTCTGGTGAAGGCAGTGCTAGGGTCAGAAGGATGGTCATGACAGGATTCAGGAGTTAAATGTGTACATATACAGAGCTATAATATTCCTTGAACCCATTTCTGTGGGTTTAAACAAACACAGCATTTGTGCACTTGCTGCCAACAGCATCACTTTTCTACTGTCTTCCATTTCTTTCACACATGACTTTCTGAAAGGAGGGAATAAAATGAATTATATTACAGTTTTATTAAATAAATTTGTTTTATGTTAGTATATGCCTCAGAATTACCAGCACATGTCCCATTTCTGGATATGCTAAAGCTGGAGTGGACCAGGCCATATAAAATACATGTGGGAAACCATCAGAGCTGGCAGAAGAGATGTCTTCCTGTGAAAAATGGTGACACTGAGTGCTAGCAAAACCAGCCTAAAACCACCTTTGAAAGGGCCAGGATTTTACCTCAATGGTTTGAAGAAACCTTTCCTGTTTAACCCTTCTCCCAGTCTGTAAATGAGCAACGTGATTCATCTTAGGTCTGTCACATAAGGAAAACAAACCAAAACAAAAAGTCCATCTGAGTTTAATCCCTTCGTTGGTTTATAACCTCAGAACTCAGGCAGGAGAGTCACAAATCCATATAGACATCCCCGAGTGCTGACTTTTGCATTTGGATTTCTGATTTAGTTGAAAAACTATCTAAAAAACTTGCCTAGCCAGACAGCTCCCTATTGGCTGCACATCTGTACAGGCTCAAGAGCATCGTATATTTCTGCAAAGGTCTGGAATAAATTGTGCTCAATGAGTTGGCCCCTCATATACTTGTTTCAAACAGCAGACTCGGATGAACTCATGTGTCCTGGGAGCATCAACGGCAAAACAATACCTCCTTGGTCAAATCTAGCAGGAGCTGCCATCATAAATGTGGAAGATGTGTAGATGCAGAAATAAATCATCTTAGGGAGATGGAAATGTACTTACAGATCAATATTAGTGACTCCAGTCAGCTGCTCGGGCATCAGTTTTGCTATTTGGAAAATCCATAGTCAGGTGGGATTGAGCTCAGCCTCAGGCATTGAGAAAAGAGGTGCCTGGTTCTGAGACATCCATCCAGAAACATCATTGATAGGGAGCTTCATGGCTGTTGGATGATGGAATATGTCACCCTGCGAGGTTCCTTCTGTTTCCGTTGACAAAATGGGAAGTTTTATCCAGCTAAAATTAGGAATATACAGTGAAATGTGTGCTCAGTAGACCCCTTACCCAGCCTACAGGCAGAAACAGCAAGTGAATGTACAATCCTGACAGCAGATTCATTAGTGGTTCATTAGTGTGCTTCCTCCACACCTCACTCTGAGAGCCTGACTCAGTCTCTCGTTAGAGGAACAATGTGTCTGATCCATCTTATCCACCTGATCCAACCTGTTTGCTTTAAACAGTGGGATATATTCGTGTACCATTTTTGTTCCTGTGGATGAAAACAGCTTTCTGATTGCAATCAGTAACTCTTAACCAACAGCCAGTCTCTCATTCAGCTGCCCAGCTGAGCATTCACCCATGTAGACTGCTCATGTGTGGCTACGCAGGTTTCAAACGTGAGCATTTGGTTTTCTTTCATGACTGAGATTCTGCAAGAGTGGGTAAAAAACAGTGCATAGATTTATGAATCCTGCTGTTCACCCAGACTAATTTTTGGCTCTGCTTCAACCTCTTCCTCTTCCTGTTTTCCCAAGAATGTTCCCCCTATGGAAGGCAGCTTCATTAATGCAAGGTTCAAAATTAACCAGAGACTTCCTCCCACCTTCGTAGCTAGCTCACATCCTCACTGGGAGCCTTGCAGGTCTGTCCCCACCAAGCCAGGCTCCTTTCCAGGCCCCTCTGCTCAGAGCCAGTTCCTCCTCCTGCCGCCTGATATCCTGTGTGCAGCACAAGCCCAAGTCCCTCAGCTCTTTTAAGCTCCATTTCCTCTCTCTGAACTCCTTGTTGAATTTAGGTGACCCATAATGCCTCCCCGAAGGTCCAATTATGAGTCACTTGCTCTTAACACGTGACCCATCCTTCAGCACATCTGCAAAGTGAACTGTAGATAGCACAGGTGAGACTCAGCCTCTAGCAACTTCCTTCCATGGCAAACAACGTGTATTTAGACTTCCAGAAAAACATAAACCATTTTCAGGTCCCTGCTTCTAAAGAAGCAGGATTAAATTGATACGTTGCTCTTAATAAATAAATAACTAGTCCCACTTTTTCCTGGCTAATATTAATATTGTTGTGTTGGGTTAGTTGCAGTCTAATGAAACATTGTCAGTTGGCAAAGGTATCACTAAGAAAAGTCATCCCTCATCTCCTGCCTCACAGCATCCCTCCCTGTGCGAGCACAGCAGCCCCTGTAGCTGCAAGATGAGCTCCCTTGGGGAGGGAATCCACCTGATGGATTCGTTTGGGATTTTTTCCTGGGTAAATTTAAACCCTGATCAGCTTCTCACTGCAGTTCTCTGCACAACTCCGAAGGAGGAGGCGATGCAGAAGCAGGAAAGTGAGGTGAGATGGGGAGAAGGTGGGACTGTGTCTTTCAGCACCCATGTCACTTTGTACTGACTTTCAGTGTCCACCAAGCTGCAGCTTCATGTAGTTTACACGACATTAATCCTAAGGAAAATGCAAATGGCATCTTCAGAGACCCTGAAAATTAAAAAAAAAAACCAAAAAACCATTTTTCTCTGGTGGGAACTGTTCAAGGAACAAAATTGTTACTTCAGGAAATCACATTTTCTTCACTTCCCATCAGATTTGATGCCCCAGGTTTTCTGTGGAGCTCTTAGTGGTTTCAGACTTCAAAAAATAAGCTTTTGTCACTTGGAAACTGTCAGGAGTAGTTATATATATTAAAAAAAAAAGTGTCTACAGCATCTGAAACAGTTAAGGTAGAATGATAAAGTTGTACTTCACTCATCCAGGCAAAATACCAGCCCTTTCTTTACTCCAACATCAACATGTTTACCACTGGGCTGGAGGGAAGACAACACCCTAGGTATACTCTTAAGAATAAAGTTATTTTGACCTGCAGGAATTTTCATTGCTTTTACTCTCACAAACACAGTACAGATGTGGAGATTAGGAGAAAGCATTTGAAAAGCCATAAAACTGCTACTCATTTTATCATCTACTTCTAGGCTCTAGATGATTATCCCATCTTTAGGTACAGCAGTGCCTTAGTCAGCTGTGCTCAGCACCGACACGTTGCAGATGAACCGCTCCGTGCGCTGCTCCTGTGGTGCTCCAAAGCTGATAAAACTCAGCAGCTGTTATTTTCCCTGGCTTGTGCAGAGCGTAGTGGGTGTTCTGGTCACTTTATAAATATCACCTTTACACTTCCAAATGCTTATAAGCACATTTATTTCGAACAGAGTATCTCCACTTAGGTGTAATGTGTATTTAGTTGGTGTTATAGAAAAAGGTCAGTGCTGAGGGCAAACCATCTCCCTAGAATGACACGTAGGGGAGTGAAAATATTTTTGTATTTGTATCCTAGGAACATACACCTAAGTCTGGTCAACTGCTCGCCACAGGAAGAGCCACACTCGTGGAAGAAGCTGCAGAGCCCAGCTGCTGTGTCTGGCCCTTGGCTGCAGCATCCCAACCCCAGAGCTGAGCCAGCAGAACCAGCCACGTGGGTTGTCTCCACCATGCCAGTGCTCAGCCACCCACGCTAAGTCAGGTGTTCATTTTATAAGTGAACTGGGCTGACTCTGTGCTTTCAGGACAAGGGACAATCCCAGCTGGCCCTCTGTGGGGACGTTAACCTGGAGCAGAATGGGGAGAGGCTAGAAAGGAGCAGTAAGGGAAATATGATAGAGGTTTGCAAAGTGCTGGCTGCCACAGAGAAGTTTTGACTACTCGTCCCTTTCAGGACAAGATCGATGGGCAATAAGGGAGCCAGTTTGAAAAACACAAATGTAGGGAAGTGATTCTTCAAGCAGCGTGGACTTTGTTGCCAAAAGACACTGGCTGCATGGGTTTAAAGGGATAGTGGACAAGC
>VWZY01012551.1:26102-44054 GCA_013399075.1 Chloroceryle aenea
TCTCATAGTTGTTTGTAATTTTTTTCCTGATTTTTAAACAGAAATTATGAGAACGGATGTTCTCCAACAGGCAGTGCACGTTCCTAAATCCATTATTGTTTGCAAAAAGACAATCTGAGGGTTAATCCTGCTTAGTTCTGTCATCTTTGCCCTTCTCTATAAGGCTGAGGAACTCTAGTACCTGTTTTTACTGCATGAATCCCAAAACATGTCACTGTGGGAGTCAGTATCATTATCCTCACTTCCCATAATGGAAGACTGAGTGACTTGCCCCAGGATAAGCAACAGAGCTGAAACAAGAACTTTCCCCTGCTAGTCCCAGGTTTGTGCTCTTTGATCTTTGCTGTGTGACCATAAAATGGGTCTCCAAACTGATAACTTATTTCTAGCCCAGAGATGGGATTGATACACCTGATTTTGGAAGAGATAGTGACAGTAAAGCCCTGCTCTGAGGAACAGGAGAAAGACCAGCACTTCTCCAGGTGGGATTGCTGTGAGATGTTCTGCCGAGTGGCAGGCAGTGGAGGGAGGTCCAAAGAGAGTGGGACCAGGCACGTCCCTCCTCCTTCCCCCCTAACAAAGCAGATTTATCTACATTTATAAAGAAAACAAAGCTGAGAGAATGCTACCTCGAGTTTAACTAGGGAGCAAATGGAAAGTTTAGATAAAAGTCTTTCAAGGAAAAATAATGAGCAGAATTACAGTAGAAACAGTTGCTCTATGGATAAGGCAAAATATTTGACAAGGAAAACATCTCTGAGAAGAAAGCACAAGGGTAGAGCTATTACAGCCTCTGAGGCCTTTTCCCTCAGACTTCTTATTTTATAACATATTTCTAAAACACAACACCCACAACTGTTTTTCTTCATCTATCAAAGCATAAAATTGCCAGTCCTTTGACCTAACTTAAATGAAGGAAGTAGCAATGTTAGGTTTAATTAAAAACAGCAAATATTTGTACAGCTGTCCCTGGTTTCACAGCACAGAAATAGGTTTAGCATCAAATCTTACAGTTTGAAATCCTCTGGGAACCATATACAAAAACATATAGGATCCTTCTGGCTGACTTGCCAAAGCCAGAAATGCCTTTTTTTGGAGTTATTTCAGGTGGGGCTCTTTCAGGCTTCCCGTTTCCAACCCACTGTTTTCCTACTTGAGACTGTTTTTTTTCCATGCTCCAAACGTGGTACTGTCAGCTTGACAGGTTTGGATGCATTGGATGCATTTTGAGGTTGTGAATAATAATAATAGTAGTAGTAAAAGTGAGGGTAGGCTGAGAAGTTTTGACTGCAGCAAGAGCATTTTGGTGGAAACCCTGACAGCCAGACCCAGCTGGGTGTTTCCAGGGGTCTCTGCCTCTCCGTGTGGGTGTCACTGGGAGGCACCTGGCATGGGATGCAGAAGCATCAACCAGATCTGCACCAAACATCCCTAAAACCGGGAGGGGTTTGGAACGAAAGGTTTTGCTCCTGGCCCTTGCTCTCCTTTTAAATTACACATTGAAACACGTTGTAAAATCCTTCAGCACTGAGCTTTGTAACGCAGCCTCTGGAGGGCTGACTCCATGCGCACCCCACCCGCCTGAATGGGTCAGCCTTGGCAAGCTTGCTCCCAGCAGGGACCACGGGAGGATTTAAACCACCTCANAAAGCTGATGGCCTTACAGCCACTCCAGCTTTTGAATAATGATTATCAGCTTTGACTGGGGCTTTGGAGCTTCCTTCTACAAGATCTCAGTCTCCCCTTCCCCCCTCCCAGTCCAGACACTCGAGGGCAGCAAGAGCATCCCGAATCCACGCCACTGAACACGCCAGCAAGACCTCATCGTCCCAACACCACCGACGGGTGCCAACTCAAACAAGAACCAGTGAGCAGAGTGCAGATGGGGGAAATGGGCTTCTCCCTGCAGGCTGATGGAGACGGAGCGGCGCGTGGCACTGGCCCGGCAGCCCCTCCTTACCCGAGAGGCACTGCAGGTGCAGAAAAGCCATGGAGCTTGAGTCTCCCCGCAGATTTCCTATGTTCCTTCCAAAGTCACAATATTTTAATTGATATTTCTTGTGAGAATTCAACAGGTGCAGCATAAATCCCGTGGATTGTGCTGAATCCCACAAAACCTTGACTTTCGTTTCGGGAGGAGGGGGGAAAGAGGCGTTTTCTTGCTCTTTGGGTTTTTAGCCTTGAGCTACATGAGACAGAAAAAATGCTGTATTTGCTCAAAGTGCTGCCAGATTAAAATAAGCAGCTATTCATCTTATTTTTCTGAAAGGATGGTTAACTCATTGAGAAAAACTCATTGACTGTAAAAACACATTCAGTTAGAGCAGTACAGTAGGGACAAGCTTGGCTTTTCCTAATACATCCTGGAGCAGGGGGCAAGGGGGGGGGCAAAAACTCCTGCATCCATTTCTGTCCCTTCAGACATACTCAGCAGGGCAGATGGGGCAGCAGCAGTTACAAAGGTAGATGTCACAACATACAATTCCTTTAGCATTAAGTCATGATCTATCTGGTTTATCCTCTACTTGACCAATTGCTCAAGATCTTCAGGACTGACGTGGTCCACATATAAACAATGAGCAGATAGGGAGGCAGATGTTGGAAATAAAGAGAGATTTCCAGTTCTTGTTTTTGAAATTCTCCATGCATAATATTTCTCTGAGAAAATTCCTGATAAAGGGTTGTTAGAGGGCTTGGAGGTTTTTATGTTTTTTATGGTTTTGTATTAAAAAAAAGCTTTTCTAAAATATTCATCCACTCCAAAACTTCAGACCACCTAAGAAGACTGTATTTCTAGCACTCAGAAGGTGAGCAAGCTGATAAACTACAAATCTGTGTGTTCTCCTCCACAGTCCTGTGAGCATTTCTCTCCTCTTTACCTCATTTGCAGAGTGCCTGGCACTGATGGCAGGATAGTCCCCCATAGGAAGGACCAGCTGTCTATCTGCTGACAGATGTCCATCAACTGATTGATGTTTACACCTAGGAATAAAACTTCTTTCCAAATCAATACTAATTCTGAGAACCAATAGCCAATAACCCCAGCAACAACAATACTGCTGGTAGTAGTCATAGAAAGTTAACATTAATATTAAGAACAAAGAACTTTACTAAGAAGATACTAAAGATGTGATCAGGCTGTGGCACTAATTTAATTTAGTGATAGGTGTGATTTTTAAAGCAGAAATAACTGGGTAGGAGGGACAAGAGGTCCACTCTTTCCATTATATGTACCAAAGAGGGAGAAATGGTGTGCTGTTTATTTTCCACAGAAGGTCAGAGACCTTTCACTGAGGATGAAAGTTGAAATCTCATAGTTGTTTGTAATTTTTTTCCTGATTTTTAAACAGAAATGATGAGAACAGATGTTCTCCAACAGGCAGTGCACGTTCATAAATCCATTATTGTTTGCAAAAAGACAATCTGAGGGTTAATCCTGCTTAGTTCTGTCATCTTTGCCCTTCTCTATAAGGCTGAGGAACTCTAGTACCTGTTTTTACTGCATGAATCCCAAAACATGTCACTGTGGGAGTCAGTATCATTATCCTCACTTCCCATAATGGAAGACTGAGTGACTTGCCCCAGGATAAGCAACAGAGCTGAAACAAGAACTTTCCCCTGCTAGTCCCAGGTTTGTGCTCTTTGATCTTTGCTGTGTGACCATAAAATGGGTCTCCAAACTGATAACTTATTTCTAGCCCAGAGATGGGATTGATACACCTGATTTTGGAAGAGATAGTGACAGTAAAGCCCTGCTCTGAGGAACAGGAGAAAGACCAGCACTTCTCCAGGTGGGATTGCTGTGAGATGTTCTGCCGAGTGGCAGGCAGTGGAGGGAGGTCCAAAGAGAGTGGGACCAGGCACGTCCCTCCTCCTTCCCCCCTAACAAAGCAGATTTATCTACATTTATAAAGAAAACAAAGCTGAGAGAATGCTACCTCGAGATTAACTAGGGAGCAAATGGAAAGTTTAGATAAAAGTCTTTCAAGGAAAAATAATGAGCAGAATTACAGTAGAAACAGTTGCTCTATGGATAAGGCAAAATATTTGACAAGGAAAACATCTCTGAGAAGAAAGCACAAGGGTAGAGCTATTACAGCCTCTGAGGCCTTTTCCCTCAGACTTCTTATTTTATAACATATTTCTAAAACACAANGCAAAATGCTCTGTGGCCCTGAGCTCTGCACCCACCCAGCCATCCACCCATCCCAGGAACCTTCAGGTTTCAACCTCCTGAAGCCAGCCTGGGGAGCTGGTGGGGGGGTGGCCACCCACCATCATCAGAGATAAGAGGGAGCAAAGGGCCATGCTGGGTTTAAAAAGCAACACCCTGCTCTGGAGCAGGAGAGAAGCTGGGAAGACTGATGATGGATGGTCCAGCCACTCTCCTTGTGTCCATCAGGCACCAGGCAGGAGCTCTCCGTGCCCTCCAGGCTGCCTCATGGCCCCATCCTCCTCCTAGCCCTCCACAGCCTTCCCACACCCAAACCTTCACGGCCAGCAGGTCTGGACCAGCTTGGCACAGCCCAGGAGAGGAGATGGAGATGTCTGAATCTGGTGGGGCTCGGGAGTGGGAGGAAGAAAGAAAAGCCCCAGGGGAAAGCCCTAAGGAAGGAGAAGAGGATGGAGAACCATCTGCTCTGAGCCCAGGTGAGCCCAGGCCAGAGAGACTGGCCCACCCCTGGGGTGAGACACTTCGAGAGAAGGCTCTGCACAGCAAAATGTCCCGATTAGTAGAATCGACCTCTCAGCTTGTGCAAGTAGAACAGACTCTCCTGCTCCCTCTCCTACAGCAACGTCCTCTTCCTCTCCACCCAAAAGTAAGTAAGAGAGAGAAAAGTACACTTACCTCAGGCTTTTGGCAGAAGGGCGGTGGACTGCACACGTAATTGCGTGTGCTGGGTCTTGCCATGTGGACTGGAAGAGTTTCATTCACATTAATTTTTAGTTAAGTAGTTGAAGTGTACAGCTTGCAAAACAGAAAGCTACTAACAGTTCAATGTAATTTCATCACAGGGATTCAGGGGATAAAAACACTGGGAAAATAAGACTAACTGATATTCTGAGTAGCCTGGAAAGATTATTTAGACCTTTTTCAGAAGTCAGGTTATATGTCTAAATTTCTACAAATGCACATAATCTATAAAGCTCTTCTCCAGTTCTAAAAGACACAAAGACCCAGCATAAACTGCAGAGAACACAGGTAACCTGCAAGTGCAACATGACCAGTGCACAAAACCCATGTCTGTTCCAGACTGACACACTATATATCCAGCATATGACACCCAGTGAACACACACCTGAAAAAACCTGCAGTTTTCTGATAAATACAATGGTTGTGCATATCACTGTGGGAAGAAGGCTAAGAAAAATAGGCTTGCAATTCATAGGTTTAGTTGTTGGAGTCCAATATATCTCCTATGTCTTGCTCTATGTCAGTTCACTTTGGCATTTCCCAAGAGATCTTTCTGATATCTTGGCTGTACCATGTAGAAGAGGATGGCAGTTGCCCAATTTTCAGTGCCAAAGGTGTATGCCACAAAAACCCCATTAGTAGCACACACCAACTGTTGGGCCCCCTGAGCTGAAACTAGAATCTGCTCTTTTATTTTTGTGTCAAAACTTCCCAGCACAATGTGGGAAGCTGGAGGTTTCTGAAGCAGCAAAGACATAACCACTTAAAGTCTTACCTGGTGGATAAATACTTATGAACAAAATTTTGCTATAACTTGGTGATGAATTTGAGATATTGCAAGGTATTGTCTTCACTTGTGCTAGGTCAATGTACCGAGTCCATCCAGCTTTGTGATTGTTCACAAATCAAATGAAAGTGAAGTAACAGGATGGAATTTATTGCAATATTAATTTTCCAGTAAGACTTCTTCATTGCTTGTAATTTAAAATAGACAAGGCTAATAATACATGGGTTTTGTACAAACAAATGCTAACTTGAGGCAATATAGCCACCTCAGTGAAGGTTTTCTTTTCTTCCTCTTTTTATCCCACAACTACTTTAATGTCTCGTTGTCTGAAAGCATTTTTTTAGCTCCCACTGGGATTTCAGTTTACTTTGAATTCTAATTTTCCTATTCTACTCGAAGCTAAGTTAGGTCCTTTTTTTCACTGAATACCCATTATCATGACCCACTGAGATCTGGGATTTTCCCCCCTTCCCTCCTACAGTGGGGTTACATAAATTCTGCACTAGGTTTCCTCAGCCCCTGCATCACGGATGATTGATCCTTCTAATTGCGAGTAGTTTTCCTGCTGCAGATTTGATTTTGAAGTGAATTCAATTCCAAGGGATCCATTTATATTATAACCTGGTCATAAATTCAGATGAACAAGCCCCTTAGAGCTTATTTTTGCTCCAAGCCAATGAGTTGGCCAAAGTCCCTTCAGAATGGCAGCCCTTGGTAGCATGTCCTTCCACTCACTGTTTTTGAAGGGAAGGTCTGATGCAAGTAGTCAGGATTTGATATTTCTCATTTATTGCTACATTTATGTCTCTTTCAGTTCCTTCTTGACAACCCTGACTTTCCTGGCTTGTTTTGAGGTTGTTCCTTGTTTTCCTTTTATTGCTTTACGGTATCAGTATCGCTTTATCAGCTGAATTGCTTCAAAAAATCACTCTATCAAATGGTCCCAAACCAGACAGACATGGGCTTGGCCAAAGGGTCTGCATGAAAAGGCTGAGAGGCCTCTTTCCCCCATCCCAGCACCCTGGCAACCTCATCTCCCAGCTGTTTACTGGTATCACATCCACAAGCAAACTCCTCACCCCTTCTGCCTCCACAAAGACACCCTGTAATAATGTCCACGTCCTCTCTCTCCCATAATTACACGCTGCCAAGGCGAACAGAGCAGCCTTTTTTTTCTATTTTTTTTTTTCTTTTTAACAGAGATTCTGTATTTTAAGCAGCAATGTGAGTGCATTTGAAAAGGAAAAACACAAGGTATAAAAGCTTCCCGAAATAGAACCGTGCGGCTTGCCCTGGCTGCGCTCAGGTGCAGCTCTGCATTGCTCCAACTGTTTGATAACATCCTGTCTCCTGTGCTGAAGTTACCGAGGGGTCGGGAGGACAGTACTAAATCAGAAATGTGTAGCAGATTGGACTGGGCCAATCTTAACGGCAGCCAGCAGGGAATGGAATATAAATCACGCTAAGAAGTTAAAATAGCCATCCCATTTGCAAAACAGCCATGGTATTTTCTTTAAGGGGGAAAAGAAAATAGTATCTTTAAAAGGTGCCAGATTTGCAGGGCGGGATAATAAAGAAACTTCTGACTGTGCACGTTTCTCCTGCCCCTGTGCTACGGTGCTGCTGCTCTGCTGAGTGCCAAGGAAGAAGGTTGGGGCAGCAGGCTCAGAGCTCCTGGCTGAAAGGAGCAACATCAGCAAACCTGCACATCCACCTGTAGTCCCTTGGCTCTGGATCCTCCTGTTGGGGTGAAACGGTGCAGCTGCTGTGAAATCAGCCCAGTGGCACTATATTTGTTCTAAGAACGAGTCACAGAATCCTAGGGGTTGGAAGGGACCTCGAAAGATCATCTAGTCACATCACTGGAACTCAAGAGATGGCATAGAAGCAGCCCTGCCAGGCTTCCCACAGACAGGCAGGGGGATGCCTCTGCAAAGCCTGCTCACAGCAGTGCCATCCACAGGCTTTGTTTTCCTGCTACACTGAGACCCATCCTTGGGGAACAAAACAGAAATCACAAGCTTATTGCAGGCCAAATAATGGCACAGCATCAAGCACCACTGACTTTGGCCACAGGTAAACTGAAGACCTGGATATGTCCCACTCCTCAGGAAAGGGGCAACAAGGGCTGGTGTAGCCAAGCATCTCTGCTGGCTCCTCAGCATGGCAGAAGCCCAGGACTCTTCACCTGGGGCATTTTCATTCACACCATGGAATGGGTGGCTGTTGCTAGATGACATTTCTAATGGTGGCTAATAAGCTTCTTTTCTGGTTGCCCATTTCCTGACACTAATCAGAGATTGGTTCTCGGTACCAAAGTGCCTTCCTTATGTGAGAGATCTGCAAACTGATTCATAAATACTGGCTGAGGGGTGGAGACAAGATAAATTGCTTTCATTAGAATTCGAATAAAACAGCAGCAGAGTCTCTGCCTGCCACCACAGACTGAACAAATGTGGCAGCATGTGCGTTTTTCATTTGTAGGCACTGATATTATGAAGTTGTTCCTGGACCTAATCACTTGGAATGTTCATTTTTTAAAGTAATCAATATAAAGTGCAACCCTGGAAAAAAAATCACCTCACTCTCCATAAAGTTATTTGCAAGTTATAGGCATCAATACTCATTTGTCTGGATATTTTTTTAAATACTGACAAAGGGACAATTTGAAGTTTTTTAAGTGAGGAATTTCCTCCAAGATCTTTCTGGAAGCTCGGAGGAAATATGCTTAGGCAATTCCATTTTATTAATATGATAGTGCTGTACTCTGCGTGCATCTGCACCTGCTGTGTTAGAAAGAGGCTCTGCAGCAGCAAACCACAGAATGAACTACACCAGGGACTGGGGGATTTCTTTTATTATATTTATTTTTCCACAGGAATAGTAACTTTACAAGAAATTATTAACAACCCCACCGTTCTCGGTGGCATATGTCTTAAGAAATATTTTCCAAATGCAAGTGTCCTAGAAAACAGCAGGTGAGAGATGGATACAGACTGGAGGTGGGGCTTATTTGCCCCATGGAGGTTTCCCAAAGCTGAGTTACTCAAAGCATGTTCCCTTCAGGGTCATCAGAGAGAAAGAGGCACTCCAGATTCAGTTCATCCTATAAATCCATCTGAAAAGGCTCAGAGAAACCACTCCTGTTGTTCCCCACTGACCCCATGGAGACCCTCTGGGAAAAAGCTCCAGCTTCAACTTTCATGCACCCAAGGAATCACTTTCTAAAATGATCATTTTATGCCTCCAGAAGTCGAGCTATCCTGAGAATTTATACTGCAAAAATATAACAGAGGTCAGTGGAGGTGCTGAGTTACCAGGAATGGACATCAGCAGCTCTGGCACTTCATCCCTGACTCCCAGACTTTGGCCCGCCAGATGTGGAGAGCATCCAGCACCTGGAACCAGGGCACCACCACTGCCACTCTGACTTCAGTGGAAATTTTGTCTACCAGGGCACATGGAGATTAAGAAAAAATGTTGAGGGTTGGCAGCAGGCCGGGGTGCAAAATTGGAGTGTGCTGAAGAAAAAGGCAGCTGTCTGTAAAAGCCAGCTGTAGGAATCTGTTTGATGGGTCAGGTTGGCATCTTTGAGTAAAATAAAAGAGGGAAGAAAGCAGTTTATATCTCCTTATAAAAGTGGCCTCTTCATAAATGCAAAGCAACTCGGTGGATAGTATCAATTTTATGTTAAGGTTCAAAAATAAAAGCTGGGCCATCAGAAACATCCTGAAATTTCAGCCTACCACTGAGTGACAACTGCATGAAACAGACCCAGAGCAGTGGAAAATTTTAAGCCATAAATTAAAGAGCCTTGAAACTAGTAGGCCATGCTGTTTTTATTCTGGGGGAGGTTCTTTATGAACTCATCTGTCTAAACATATGGATCTTGACAAATGAAAGCTGCAGGGAGGATCTGCTCCTGTCCTGCAGTTGAAAACACTTAAAATCAAATCACTGCAAAGATTCCTGTTACCTTCTTTTAAATGGCAAAGTATGGCAGGAGCTGTTGCTCTCTATCAGTTCAGCTCACAAGGGCCCTATTTCTTGAAGTTAAACCAAAAAGAATTTGTAGTCTGAATTTTTTTCTTTTCCTTTAGTTAGCTACTGCCCATTTCTACTGAAAAGAGAGAGATAAGTCAAGTTTTTCTTCTCTGTCCTGTATCCTAAGGCTCCCATGTGCTGGACACCTGCAAAAGCTAGCAAAGTTAGCTTGTTTACTTAGTGCAATTTATTTGACCTTTTAATATATTTGAGTAAGGATTTTATACCTAAAGCAACTTTACAGAACAGATTTGAAAGGTGACCTTCAAAGGAAACATCAAAATCTTTCTGAAAAAGGAAACTTTGGAAATATATGTGAAAAGACTACTTTTCAGCTAACATCCTGACTCAGGACTCCCTGGCTTTTCAGCACAGGGGCGTAGCAGAGCAATGAGTTCACCTTGCCCACAGCAGACCCACGGCCAGTATTAGACAGTACCTAAGGGCCCGAGAATGGTGTTGGATGGCTAGTTTTGGTATTTCCACAATGAATGCCTTCTCTTTGCTGGCTGGGGCAGTCATTGAGTGCTGGTTTTGATGTTAACCTGTGTTTTAATCCTTCGACTGCAAAGCCTTTTTGCTGCGACCATAATGAAGCTGGGTGAAATGGAGGTTTTAAAATGGTTTGGGGTTTTTTTGTTGTTGTTTTTAATAACACAGGTAAAACCCATGGTAAGTCTGGACCTTCGTGCTTTTTAGAATAAGGTTAAAACTCAATTTCCTCGCAGCTAAAAGCTGCTACTAACTAGAAGACTAAATACATCAAGAGAAGGAGGTAAGAGGTGCCAAAATCTGGTGTGCACAACATGTTACAGGAGAAGGTTTCCCCCATCTCTTGTCCATCCAGGACAGCTTGTCCTGGAGCATTCATTGCATGTGAGACTTCACAAAAGCATAGGCTGTGACTAAGACCACATTTGCAGATAAATTTTAGCATGACAGTGGCTGATCCTGCTGCCAGAAGAAGACGTCTGGACCCCTTCACTTCCAAATGCTCATTCTCAGCACGGAGATGCTCCTCCCTTTGTGCTGACACAGCCCTTTCCTAGAGCAAATCAGGCTGGGGAACCACTGCAAGTTACAGCTCTGCTTCTGCCATGTGCTTTTACTCCTCTTTTAGGGGAGGTAGCAGCAGATGGGGGTGGAGGGGGATATTTTCTTCTAGTAGTTGTGTGAATGTGCATAGTAGATGTGCACCCCTCTTGCAGTGCTCACAAGCCTATGCTGGCCCAACTCAACAGCAAGAAGAAGGTTTCCCCTGCTGTAGGCAAGGTCCTACAGACAGCAGCACTACAGGTCCTTAGGGGAAAATTGTCTCCACTTAGCTTTTTTTCTAAGCACAGCAGGCAGGGGTTTCCATGAACTGCAACATACGATGTTGGTTTGACTGGATTAAGGAATGAATTCACCCCATGCAGAGCATTTTCCCAGCATGGGCGGGTGTTAGAGCAGCACTTCTCATGCCGCAAGCCATCCCACATCTGAGGGACTGGGAAGTCCTCATAATTTGTTACAGAGTGCAATTGCAGGGTTGTCGAGGTCACCTGGTGATCCCAGTCACGTTGCAGATGAAGGACACTCCATGGAAGTGATGCTTCAGCAAGGGCTTATGCCACAAAATCCCATTGGGAGCCATGTCTGGATATAACAATTCCCTGAGATCCTACTCTTGCCTGTCAGGGTAGAGGGAGCTGAACTGCTTGAAGACAGCTACAAAAGGTCTGTCTGGTAGAAAAAGAATTAAAAAAGGAAATAATAAAAATTAATTGCTGATGTCTGGGGAAGAAAGTGCCCTTTGAAAGTGAGTTGGTGAAACTGCTACCCAAGGCTTCCTGCCGAGACAGCTTGTAGCAGTATGTAATGGTTGCATTACACCTATCTCAAAACTGAAGATGTTTGATGTCTCTCTTATGAGGAAAGGCTGAGAGACCTGGGGCTGCTTAGCTTGGAGAAGAGAAAGCTGAAGGGGGATCTTAGTAATGTTTATATCTGAAGGGTGGGTGTCAGGAAGATTGGGTCAGTCTCTTTTCAGCGGTGCCCAGCAACAGAACAAGGTGCAATGGGCACAAACTGGAACACAAGAAGTTCCACCACAACAGGAGGAAAAAACTTCTTCACTGTGAGGGTGACAGAGCCTGGAACAGGCTGCCCGGAGGGGTGGTGGAGTCTCCTTCTTGAGAGACTTTCAAGACCTGCCTGGACATGTTCCTGTGCAACCTGCCCTAGGGGAACCTGCTTTAGCAGAGGGGGTTGGACTCGGTGATCTCCAGAGGACCCTTCCAACCCCCACCATTCTGTGATTCTGTGACTCACACTAAATCACAGATGAAGATTCGTGCTTAGGAAGTTTCTGCTTAGAAAATCGTGCCTATAAAACTTGAGGAGCATTATCTTTCCCTCACTTCTTTTTCCTTTTGCTTTTAGGATAGCATCGAGTTTCGAAACATCTGTAGTCATATGGCTTTACAAAGAGAAGGACAACATTTTGAGAGAGACTTACATGAAGCTCACCAGTGTTTGAAGACCATCATTGAGAAACTCATTTGTTCATTGGCAGTTCTCCCCTCAGATTCTTATATCCCGGTCTGATCTGCTCTGAGACAAATCCTGCAAAATCTCTTGGCAATATGAAACAGCAAACTGCTGGGCCAAGGAATGAGCAAGGCCTGTGAGCTGTAATGGTCCTATAAAAATAAGAGAGAACTTGAAAGGTGAATCCTGGAGATTTTACTATAGCAAGAGTTCCTGCTGACTTTACATCAGTGAAGTCTTCCCACTGGAGATGGTGTTCCTGAAAAGTACTCGATAGCTTTCACATATCAAACTCATACCAAAGTCGTGTTAATGGGAGCTGGGAACATCTCCAGAAGTTGCTCTGGAGGAGCAAGAATTCATTCTTAAATAATAAGTTCTCAAAATGAATACAGAAGGAGGCTGAGATGATGACCATCAGAAATATCTCTCTTTTCCTCACAGCTAAGGAAAATGCGTTTCCAATTCTTTATGGAGTGGACACTTGAGAGAGACAGAGAAAATATAGTGCTTAAGTATGNAGGTGGAGGCTGAGAAGATGTCCATCAGAAATCTCTCTCTTTTCCTCACAGCTCAGGAAAATGCATTTTCAATTCTTTATGGAGTGGACACTTGAGAGAGACAGAGAAAATATAGTGCTTAAGTATGGACTCTTCCAAGAGAAGGTGTACAGCCTGATTACACTGCACATAAAGGCAGCCTGTTAAATCTTTACCGCATTTTACCGTCCTAAGCCAACAAACCAATGGAAAGATGAAGGTGCAGAATCTTCTGTGGAGAAAAGAAAAAAAGAAAAAGAAGAAAAATATGTGGGACCAGTGGGATCAATCACGTTAAAGCAATAAAAGGTCTTGGTAGATGATCCAGTGGAGGTGAATGGAAAGCAAAGCAAAAGAGGCATTAACACGGCGAAGCAAAGGTATTTATAAACTGAGGTGAAACATTTGTGAAGATTGCCTTGCAGAGCTTTCTCAGCCCCTGTAACTGTGCAGCAGACAGCATAAAACTCTGCTCTCCTACTGCCAAATCAGGAGGGTTTATGAAGTCACTTACTTCTGTCAAACAGCTGCAGCTGTAACGCTGAGAAGAGGCATTCCCCCCTCTTTTTGCAATAAGATTTAATGTCTGTGTGATTGCTGAGCATGAATAACGGCTTGTAAAACTTCTTTTTTTTTTCAAAGGGATAAATTCAGCTCCTTTTAACTGAGATTTGGGTAGTAGGTGACGGAATTTTGTAGACTATGAGATAGAAAAGTATCTCTTTCCATTGGCTGAAGGAGTGAATTTCCACACGTGATTTTTTTTTTATTATTTTTTTAATTATTATTTTTTTAATGTGTGATCATGAACATCATCAGCTAAATATTTTCCAAGTGTGGTTCCATATTCTGATTGATTTGCCATATTTTATGTTCACACTTTAAATGTTACACTGGTGTCATTCTCACAGCTATAATTAAGGCTACCTCAAAACACTTACTCACTGGTTCTTAGAGGGAATGCAGACAACAACTGCCCTGGCTTCAGATTTTGCATGGGTTATCTCAGCTTAGATTTCATTTAGAAATGGGAAAATAAACCCACAAAGGTCAGGTCAGCACCAGACACCTCTTTATTTTTTTTTCCTTTAAAGTGTGTTTCCCTCCCTCAAGGGACGAGGGAAAAGAGCTCCACTGGGAGCAGAACGTGGTGGTATTTGCTGAAACGTTGTGATCTCCAGTGCAATGCTGAACATAACAGCAGGCAGCAAACAAATAGAGGGGATGCACACAGGAGTGTTACAGGCATTCCTATGCAGGCATTAGTGAGTGAATTTCTACTGTTGTTGGCACCACTCTTCCTAATGAAGGGACAGAGGCCTTAAGAAGTCCTGTGAAATGAGTCTTTTGTCTATTTTTCTACTGTTAACCCCTCAGAGGAGAGAGATGTGCTCAGCAGAGAGGCCAGGGGAGGAAACGTGGGTGAAGGCAACTGCAGCTGAAGCCATGAGGTCCCCACGCTTTGCAGAGTGCAAAGTGGTGCCATTGCCACCCCCATCTCTGGTGTGACAGCCACAGACCAGAGCCCACACCCCTCGCCCTGTCTGTGAGGGGTTGTTTCTTCATTGCCCACCATCAAGTCAGGTCACTCCCTGACTTCTACATTTGTTTCTATTAGTTCACTCAATCTGCTTTCACAAACAAGCACCTTCTTACAGGGTTTGTGTCCCAGTTCCTTCAGCAGGGCATTAGCCCCAAGCACAAATGGGTTTATCTTCACTTTCACTAAAAAAGTCATTTAGGAGAAAAAGCTTCCCAAGGATGCTCTAGACCCTTCACCTGTATCCAGCTGAGTGGGCTGAAATCCTGGTCTGAGAGATCAAGAATAAGATCCCATTGACCACACCAGGGCCAGAATCTGAGCTATTTTCTCCAGCTTAAAGCTCACATCATCAGCACTGCTAAAAGGGTTGGAATTGGGGAAGCTCTGAAAAAGAAAAAAACCCAACAGGCTGTTTTCAACTCTTTTTGCCCAGTCCCGTGCTTGTGCACACAATATTAATGACCAGGTACAGAAGAATGAAAGCATTTAGCAGGTAATTTTCTCTTCAAGCTTCTAAGGAACTAGCAAGTGCTACAGATTAAAAGGACCTTACATCTAAAAAAATACTCCGGCCACAGGTTCCCTTCTGGATGGCTTTAGGCCTGCAGAGATCCCTAGCAGGTAAGAAACAGAAGACCCAGAGACTTAGGGGAAATTTAGGCCCTCTGAATATGACTCTTCATGTTTTTTTACAAGAACTAGTGTTTATGATGAAAATTTCCAGAAGTCTTTCTTTCCCAAACACTCCCACTTAAAATGAATATTTTGACTCGAGGGCATTTAAAAAGAAAACATTGTTACTTTCTTTGAAATTCTGGCTAAAAATTTAAAAATCCCTTGGGAAACTTCATCTTGCATGAGACTGTAGAGCACGGGGTTTCAGTTAGTCTCCTTTTCCTTGAGGTGACAATGCAGCGGAATAGGAGGGCAATGGGTTCTCAGGCCCTGAGTCTGCAAACACTTTGGGTATGGTTTTATGACTCAAAGTGCTCACATTACTGTGGTTTAATAAGTTACCACCCATCAGCTGAGCTGTGGCAACATACAATTAGCTCACCCTAATTGCAAAATGTGCAACTCACCCCTTTCAGGAGATCAGTGCAGCTGCACATTTAGATCAAGTTACCCCTTGGCATGTTTGAGGCTCGAGGCCTCATTTCATCATCGCTTAATCAAGATGAAGCGTGGTAGAAGATACGAGCATCCGACATGCCTCTGGGCTGGGGATTCACAGCTTGCCTGGCCTCATGGCCTCAGCAGGCTGATGGACCCCTGTCATGGTGAGCAGCCCTCAAGCCAGCGCATGAGCTGCTCTCTCCAGTGTTTTGGGTTTGCTGTGCAGCAGATGAAAATTAGAGCATCAGAGAGAACAGCCTGAAATGTCCTTCCTTACTCCAACACAGGAAGCAAGGATGGTGCAAGGGAGCAAAGCAAGGATGGTGCAAGTATCTGCCATCGCTCGATGGTGGCTATGTCACCAGCTGGTGTGTCACACACACTGCTGCCACAGCTAAAAAGGCTGTCTTTTTAATGTGAAGATACTCCACTTTGGGTTCAGATGGAGAACAAAAACCGTTTGCACCCCTGTGATTTCAAATACCCACCCCAACATCCTGCTCTGCAGCATCTGTGTTTCAGAGCTCTCCGTACGTGTCTTCCCTTTTCTGTGGTGTTTTCCAAATAGCACCACCCAATTTAGCACGACTGCTGTGCATATGATCCACAAAACCAGCCTGTTCCTCTGGGTTATGGATTTACATCTCCTGCTACCAGGCATTTGGTGAAACAGCTTCCCCCTCCTTACTAGTCCTTTTGGGCTTTGATGACTCAAATCCTTACTCACATGAAGATGCACTCTGTTGTTTCACCTACAGTAGCATCTAAAGGATCAGGATATTTCCCACCAGCGTGCTGGGTTTCAAACACAAGATACAGTAGCAACATCAGGAAATCAGTCAATAAGAAGCTGAACTGGCAAAGAAACCCTGAGCATGAAGCTATCGATGATTCTATCTAAGTATTTTCCTACTATACACAGCACATGAGGCTCATGTGCTAAGGAACAGGGCAAAACAGTCCAGGAAAATAGAAAACTTATTGAGATAGAGTAATGCAATAAAAATGTACACACACACCCTTTTTATTGTGTGTGTAGAACTACTTGAATTTTATTTCCAAAATCTAAATATTGATGAAATTTCAAGACTGAAAAAATAATTTGGAAACAAACAAAGAAAAAAAGTTAATGATTTTTCAGTAAATGTTTCTTGCTAAAGAAATTTTGTAGTAACTGCCCTACCTTTTATTTTAGCTGCTTGAAACTAAGATTTAAATCAGAAAAGTCTGGAATATTTTCTTTTCTTTTCAGAAGGTCTTAGTTTTTGCTTTGACCAGTCCTGTATTCTAGGTAACATCTTTATATCCCTGTAACAAATATCATCTGTCATTCACCTTTGAGCAGTGACTCCCTATTCTACTTTAGCCTTCCAAATTCAAACAAACTTCAAACAAATACAGCTCCTTGTTTATCAACCATTTAAAACGTGTTTCCTTCGCAGCCAACTCCAAATAGTTGGTCCTAGACCAATGCCAGGCTAAATGTGCAATCTCTGTTGGACGACCACAGCTAAAAACTGAGTATTTTTAACAATTTTAAGCTGAATATCCCATTGCTTAGAAGTGACTGTCTCTTTGAGCCTATCCAGACAATTCAGAGGTTGTTAAATTTGTGTTCAGTTATGTGCAAACTTGCGTCTGCTACGGGTAAGTCACACAAAGCATCCAAAGCTGCTCTAGGAAAACTTCTTTTGTAAGTGCCCCCCACCACAGGATGCTCTGGTTTCTCTCTTAGCTTTGTGGCCATCACCAAAGTCCATCATGCAAAGAGCTCTCTTAAGGCAGTGCCATTGAGCAAGCAACAGAACCAAGAGTTTTCCAACCAGTCCTTCATTTCCCTCCCTTTCACACGGGCATAATGCAAAAGCTTTTCACTCCATGATTACAAACTCATTATGTGAAAGGCTCCTGCTCCGCTGCGTGCACGGAACAAAATCTTTCCCTGAATGAGCAGCGATGTGATATTTGGTTCAGCACGCGCTGCGCTGTGTCGGGAGGCAGTGGGAGGTATCTCTGTTTTGCAGAGGAGTTGCAGAGATGACAGCCTAGAGCTGCCACCCTTGGGTGGGCCCAGCTGAAGAGCATCTCAGCTGCCCGAGCGCTGGTGACTCCCGTGGTCCTCACTGAGCTCCCGGCCATGTTGTGTGCCCTGGGCCGATCCCTGTCTTAGGCCTAAACACCATTACTCTGTTTTTCCCTCAACTTTTAACTTTGCAGCCCAGCTTGTGGTGCTGCGACTTGAGTCTGCATAGCTCCAGTGTCTGAAGCAACCTTGTGTCCCCCAAAAGAAACCAGCAGGAGCTTGTGACGGAGCCCAACCAGTCCAGAAGTCTCCGCTGTGGAGCCGGGTGCAGCGTGGGNAAAGAGAAAAGAAAGGAAAGGGAAAAATTCAAAAGCTCTCTGCACTATTTCCCCCCAGCTTTTTCAGAAGATCAAAATAATTAAGTCAACTGTTGCTTTTTTTTTTTTTTTTTTT
>VWZY01012551.1:44484-71030 GCA_013399075.1 Chloroceryle aenea
GAGCCCAACCAGTCCAGAAGTCGCCGCTGTGGAGCCGGGTGAAGCGTGGGGTGGAGGCCACGGGGTGAGGAGCACAGGGCAACATAGGTGTCTATTTATACCCGGCTTTCTAAGCCAGGCACAGCCCTGGAGGGGCCTCGCAGCCTCTCCTCTCATTTCGCGCCTTCAAACGGCCGCGGGGGAGCCGCGGAGGCTGCNACATCCTCACTATCACTGGGATTAAAAGTGGAGGAACTGAAATACTACAGGAAAGCTATTTTCAAATATAATATTTGTAAAACTCCCAATGCACTGGAAATCTGAAGAAAGGGCTGTCTGAGGCTTTCAGTCCAATTTCTAAATTATGCCCCCTCTATAAATAGGATTGATTTTATTTTTTTTTACCACTATGTCAAGAAACAGGTTTCTTTTTTTAATCACTTAGTTACTTTGGTGACACCACAAGCACAGCTCTGTAGTCACTAGTGGTAACATATACCAGTATAGAATCTACCTCTCCTGAGGGGGAAAAAAAAACCCATCCAGTGAAGAGCCTTCCAACTGGTGCAAAACTGTAGGCTCATCCTCAAGACTATGCCACGTTCACTGTCCCACAACACTCAACGGGTACATTTTGTGTTCCCTCACATTGATGGGCTCAACAATTCATCGTTTGGTCTTGCTCCTTTTTAATGGTTGTTCTGGAAATGCTGACAGTTTTCTGCATAATATCAAATGAAGGAAAAGCTGCCTGGTGCTACAACAACAGCCTTTAACCCAGAGACTGTACTTGCTTTTTGCTTTTTGGTTTTCTTTTTCTCCAGAAATCACATTTTCCAGCTTTTCTTCTATTTCTTTGGGAGGTTGTTAGCATTGTGAGGCCCAAGCTGTGGATTTCATTTGGCCCCTGCCCATGGCACACCAGTAAGGATGGGCACAGTAGTGCCACGAGACACACAGCAACATCTACATGCCCATGAAGGAAAGCTAGAGTAGCCCACTTTCCAAAAGGAGCATCTAATCATTTTTATTTTCCCTTTTTAAATAACTGCTGGTGAGTCAGGCATGACATGGGTCCCATAATCTTCACAGATAATTAAGCAATTCATACCTTGTGGCTGTGGGTAGATGATGCTGTCAAAACTCAGGCCCATTCTGGAAGTGGCTGAAGTGCTTTCTTTGGTAAAAAAAACCCAACCAAACAAACAACCCTCTTGCTTTCTTCCACCTTTGACTAAATAATCTTAAATGCTAAGACTGTGGAGTAGGGAAATTTGCTTGTGTGGGCCATTGCTATTGAAGCTGATGAGACAGCTTGTTGCACGACTTTTCTCTGTACACATTCTTCCATTTCACTGGGAGGAATGCAAAAGATAAGCAGAGAAAAAAAAAAAATCCTTTTGGTTTTTGTTATTCTAAGTTGACAGAAATTGTGTGGCCAGCAGGACTAGGGAAGTGATCGTGCCCCTGTACTCAGCGTTGAGCTGCACCTTGAATACTGTGTTCAGTTTTGGGTCCCTCACTACAAGAAGATCATTGAGGTTCTGGAGAGAGATCAAAAAAGGGCAACAAAGCTGGTGAGGGGTCTAGAGAACAAGTCTTGTGGAATCGCCATCCCTGGAGGGATTTAAAAGACATATAGATAAGTTGCTTAGGGACATGGGTTAGTGGTGGGATTTGCAGTGTCAGGTTAATGTTTGGACTCAAAGATCTTAAAGGTCTTTTCCAACTGAAATGATGCTATGATTCTATGAAAATAGAGCTTTGTCAGTTCTGATGTTTCACTGACAGCCAGTGTTTCACATCTCAACAGTGTGAAAGTAGCTACAGTCTTGTAGCACGGGCTGAAGCTTCCCAACGCTGAAATGGGGGGCTCCATAAAAAGCCAGGCTCTTGCTGCTACCCATTCCACTGCAGCATCAATGTCAGAGTGAGCAGGGAGAAGTCCTGCTCCCCATATGGGTTACCATTTCCCTGTCTTTACAGGATATTCTGAGTAATGCGTGTGTTGTCCTGTGTTTCCTGATTTTTTTGCATGGCCAGTGATGTCCTAAATCATCAAGAAGCCCTACAATGGCCTCAGGACATCTGGACTCTGAGAGAGCAAAAAGAAACTTGTGCTAGGGGTGACCCAGGCTGCAATGTTGAACCAGACATTGAAAAGAGATCCAGACTCTACAACACAAGGACATAAATTAAAACTGGGGAAAAAATAAGGTTAGACTCATGGAATCCTCAGTTAGAGGTGAAAAATAGTCTTTGTCCTTCTCTTCCCTACAGTGAAATAGGATGATTTCTTTCAGAACTGCATCGTCCAAACCACTTCTGAAATTCATGGCTCGTTGCCATTACTTTAGCAAAGGTGTGCCTCAGTCTGCACGCAATATTTGAAACAGGGGGGACTTCTAGCACTTTCCAGGTTGGCTAGTCTATAATCACACAGGATAGTACCATGGAAGAACAACTCCTCAGTCTCATACAAAGGGAGGAGAAATTGAATACGGTTAAGAAAATGCAGATGCAACCCCAGTACTGGGAGGATTTTTCCAAATGCTGGATGTTGCAGATGGTGGAAGAGTCCCTCCAGAAAATATTGTTTCACTCTTCATCCTGCCTGGCATATGCTGAACTCATCTGAACAAAGCAACAGCAGACACTAGAATTTGTCAAGGAATCAAACAAGTTTTGATAGAAAATCTCATAGACCATTTCTAGGTATTTCTCCCCCCAACTCTTTTCTTTTTTTTTTAATGAGAAAAGCAGTTGTGTTAAAAACATCATGGGGAGTAAGTAATATTGAACTGGCAGAGAGATGGGATAGGTGATTGAATAGATTCTTTCCATCTCAACATTTTGTGATCTATGAACTCACCTTTGGGAAACTTTTCTCATTTCAGACCATTTCACTTCTCCAGCGTTGTCTGAAGAAGGTGGGATATTCAACCTGAGTAGCATTAACACTACCAACGTGCTTTGGCTTTAAAAGAGGAAGATGTTTCAGTGCTAAGAAATGTCACCATAGAGTGACTTGCCTCTGATTTGCTTTCTTTCTGGAGGCCTATGCATATTTCCTACTGGTGCTTCACACTGCAAGCCAGAGAGATTACTGTTAGCTGGAGATGGAACCTGCTCCACAGCCAGCCTGCCATTTGCTGCACAAAGTCCTCTGTGCTTTCCTTTTGCTTCCTGACCCATTCCTCTCAGGCAGAAAGCTCATATGAGGGACACCACTGAAAGATAGTGTCCAGTGCAATTTCTTAATGAAAAGCCCATCTTTCTGGCCACTACTGGATGGTCCCCTTGCCAAAAATTGTTGAGTTACTTGGAAGTCCTGAGAAGTTCTGCAGCTCCATGCTGCTTCGAACAGTAGATTACTGTTTAGCAAGTGTGTCTGTGTCCTCAGCCAATGATCCCACTTAATGCAGCTCATCGTAATGCAGGGTAACTGGGTAGCAAGCATCCAAGTCATTTATTTTAATTCAGGAATCCACAGAGAAGTTCACATGGGATCTAATCACTCACAGCATAATATTTCTACAGAGAGCAAACAGCAAATAAGAATTCAGCCTTTGAGGCATGAAAGGTGTGGAGAAGGGGACTGGTGTCCCCAAAAGCAGCCTGAGGCACTTGATAAAGTACCTGGGAATGCAAGGTGAGAATAGTTTGCAGGAGTGACAGTCTGGAGATGTGGCAATGTTCCCAGCCCTGCAGAAGGCTCAGGGATGTCTCCACCTGGGGAAGAAGTGATTTTACTCTGGGTTCACTCCCATGCAAGCACACAAGTGTTGCTTTGTCTTGGTTGGTTTCTCCTAGATGCTTTTTTTTCACCAAGCAACTGCATTTGTAGCCAAAAGTCTGGGACCCAGGAAAATGTCTAATTTAGTTTACAGCTCAGAGGATGTGAGGAGGTAATGTGGATATTAGTTCAGAAGAAATAACCTGGAAAAAAAAGAGGCAGAAGAGGACAGTCACTGATTTCAGCTAGCACAGTTTGTCATCACATGGTGCTAAGGGCACAACGTCATCCTGAGACTCCAGTGGCCTCCAACTTTTCTTCTTATTAAAACTCCCCAATCAAAGACAGTGCAAATTTCTGTAAATAACTGTAACATAAAATTCTTCTTGATACAAACCTGACTTCTAGGGTCAAGAAACTATTAAAAGTTCTGTAACAAAATCAGAACAGCCTCATTGCCTTCACATTTATCTTGTCTGGAGCTTTGAGGCTCAGGGATGGATACACTGACTTTTCACTTGCGTGCTCCTCAGCTCCTGCTTTGTCACAGGCAAGCGAGTGCAAATGAGCTCAGTGGTCCTCCCCAAACCCTGTCACACGCAGACTCCAGTGATCAGGAGCTGATGCTGGTCCTGCCACAGATTTCCTGTGCGGTCTTGGATAGGAAGGTGTCTGTGTGCCTCAGTTTTTCCATCTGTAAAATAAGAGTGATGTTACACTGCTTCACCAGCACAGCTAAATTTCTGCTTAAAAAGCAGCCTGTGACCTTTGGACAAATGGTGGTAACGAGCTGTTTGCCTTATTTATAAGTATCATTTGGTGTGATATAAATATTTTTTTGTATTGTACATACTGTGTTTATTTTGTGCAAGTGAACGCAGTCCCAATGAAAGTGAGAGACCGAGTATTTTGCTTTCCCACATAACTCAACCAGCGTTCCCGAGTCCTGATCTCTAACACCTCTGCTATTGCAGTCCTGGGCCTCTCTTGAGCAGAAACTGCTGATCGTGCCAAATTCTCTGGTGTTTTGTAATGCGGGCTAACATGCGCCGGGGTTTGGATGAGACCAACAGGCTCATTTTCACTTCAGGCCTGCGGCAGTGCTGGAGCTGGAGAGCACAGAAATGAATGGTCACCATATCCCTTCCCTGAGCCACGCAGCTCCTGTTTGAAAACAAATAAAAGTATCATGTGACTGTTATGATTTTAATTTCTTTTTTTTTTATTTTAATAGCTTTATTGCCTTTCTTCCTCCAGAAAGTTGACCTTACACCAAAAAAAAAGAGTTAGATGCAATTCTATTGTTCTTTATTTGGAATGTTTGCGTGGAATAAGATTAAATCTGTAGACCTATTACTCCTCTCATTTTTCTAATCTTGTGTGTCTCGATCTATGTGACTATTAGCCAATATTTAGATGGTTTTCTGGAACAAGCTGGTGAATATGACCATGCACTTCAAGAAACTAAGGTCCAAATAAACACTGACAAGTGATTAAATTACTGTAGCCTAATGAGTGGACTTGATGACCTTGGAGGTCTATTCCATCCTCAGAAATTCTGTGCAATTCTGTGGGTGTCTCTAGAGAACGATTAAGGTGAGTCCTTAACTCTGATGGGCTGGGAACATGTGCACAAACAAATACTATGGCTTGGTAGTTGATGAATAAATTGTTAAACCACAAAAATTTGACATTTTTTCCATCCCCATGCTCTGAAGGGAGTGATGGTATCCCCTTTCCAATTCCAAAGCATAGTCTCTGTGAATTCTGTTACCAAGCTCAATGTGTACCTAAGGTGATCATATTGATCTGGAATCATATTGAGCTGAAAAGCTGAATTTCAATATCAATTCCTACCACAAATTTCATTATCATTATCCTGCTACTACTCTATCTTTGGGATAGTCTATTCAATTACAATTTTCCTGGACACTGTGGATAACATCAAAAAATGTAATTTCCAGAATAGAATATGTATATCTAGACATACATGTACACACACATTACATTATACACAAGAGGTATATATGAAGCCTACAGACCAGCTTAGCAATTCAGGATACCCATCAAACATCTGAAGAAGTTGGTAATGCAGCCAAGCCCTCATGTACCACTGCCACCATCACAATTGCTTTAAGAGCATTGCTTGGAAAAGGAGGAGTGGGTGGCACTTGTCTTCTGGGAGGAAGGTTGGCTTTTTCCCAGAGATGAAATGAATCACTTTATCTCCTACAACTTTTGTTTTGAATGAAACAAAGGAGGAAAAACCAAAGAACTTCTCTAGAAACATCCTTAATAGAAACTGAGGTGAAGTCTCTGTGAGCTGCAACTTAAAAGACATTAAGAAGGATGAGAAAGAGTCAGCAATTCAGCATGCTGAAAGAGAGGGGAGCCTGCGAGGTTGCACTGCCACAGACATGGCCATGGAGGAAAGCCTGGGACGCACAGCCATGAACAGAGCTCAGATCTGGTAACTTCTGTGATCAGGCTATGGCATGTAAAGTGCATCCCTTACGGAAACCTCATGACTTGTTTGCTAAAACATTCCTCAAAGGCATTTTAAAATGGTTTAAAATGGTTCAGTATGGTTCCTTCACTGGAACTCCTTTCTTATGTTGTCCCTACAATGACTGCTACTGGTGTAGCAAGGCAGTTCTCAGCTGTTACTGGAAACCAGTTATTAGACAGGAATAGTAGTTTGGGTTACTTGACTTGGAGCAAATTATTTATGAAAATGGTTATCACCAGTACGAATGAAGGCTGGATAATTTTAATACACATGAACACCTTAATTATTCCAATGATTGTAGTATACATTATACTTTATTGTCTCCATTGTTTCATATCCTCATGCTGGATGACACACTCACGTGTAATATTTTAATCTTCTATCAATATATTATCCCATATCTTATGCCATTTTCATTTTGCTTTTCAAAGTTACCTTTGCAAAAAACTTGCTAAAAGCCCAAATTTTGCCACTGAAATTATTAACCAAATGTTCACGAGCTGTATCTCTTTAAGGGTAAATATAAAAAAAAGGGAATTTTTTAGTGTAAGCAGTTTTCAGCTTTTAAATGAGCAAGGAAAGGCTTAGAGATTTTTTTTTTTAAATAAAGTATCTCTATGTTTTCAAATCTCCTTACTTAAAAAAGGCTTATCAGATCAGCCTTAAACTTTCCAAAAATATTCTTCTTTGCCAAGAGACCACACGTGAAGTTTCAGGTGGGAAAAAAATTGGCTTAAAAAAGAAGAAAAAAAATATAGGGTCTTAGAATAAAAATCAACATGGAACTGCTACTGTAGTTCCATTATAAAGTCTCATAAAAAACATTTCCAGTTGCTCTCCAGTAGGTCTGATTTCCATAAGTAAAGCCCCACTTTATTTCTTCCACAGTTCCTTATAGGTCTTTAAGGAGCTATGAAAACTTTCTTGCCAACAGGGAATTTCTTGCAGAAATAAAGTATCTTAGGAAACATTTTTTTATAGATCTGGAAACATATTAATGATTAAAGACTTGATCCTTCAAAGCTGAATGTTTTCAGTTTCCATTGGCTTCTGCAGGAATGACAGTTGTTGGCCACCCTTTCATATTAGATATAATATCTGCATACCTCCACTCCGTGACTGCACCAAGCTGGTGAAAAACCTTAGTGCTTGCCCGTGAAACCACACAGGGCAGGTCCCCATATTCAAACCCAACAGTCTCAAATTCATGATTCCAGTCCTTAAGATCATGGTACAGACTTAAAATTCACAAGCTTTCTCAGTTTTTATGTGATTTGTGAATTTAAATCTTATTTTTAAGTATTTTTTTTTGCTTTGTAGGTTTTCTCCATGGGAATCCAGGCTGGAAATTTACTTTTGTTTAGAGTAGAAGAAGGTTTTATTGCTTCTTGGGCTAAAGAAAGACACCAAACATCACAGGACTTAGTATCAGGCTATAGGAGATGACCACGGTGAAGCTAAGTCATCCTCCCTCTTTCAGGTCTGGCACAGCACTCCAGTCCATCCCAGCACAGCCCCACGGTGCTGCCTCTGCTTTCTCAGCACTTAGCTGGAGACAGAGGATCAGAGCAGAAAAAAAATCTGTGGGAGGCAGAGGTGCAGCTGCTGGAGGAGCTTGTTTTATCTGTCAGCAACTGTACATGAACCCTTTCTACTGCAGGATAAAATCTGACAGAGAGGCATAAGTCCTGACAGAGAAAGTTTTATGTACATTTAAGTCCCCATCAACCTGTCAATGCATAAATGGCCATATGCAATGGAAGTGATGATTAAAAGTGATCCGAAAGAAAGCATTTAAAAACCAAATGAACCTATCTGCTACACCAGATCTACACCAAAGCTTCTTGATAAGTTAAACTGTTTTTAAGTCAGAGAGATCAGCAACAAAAGGTCTGACTGCCAAAAGGCATTTTAGACATTGAGCAGATTTACTATTAAAATGTAAGATAAGAAGCCATCAAAATGTACATAAAAAAGACCCCAGTCCACTGTGTAAAATTTCTGGAGGAATCAGGGAAAGCATGTCCCATTCATGGGATGGCTTCCAGGGCCTTCTCCCTCTCCTTCAGCTGTTGTGCTTTTGTTTTTATTGCAGAAACAGTTTACAGTTGGAACAGCTACATTCAGCCTGCAGCCTGATAGCAGCTTCTTCTCTTGGAAGGATATTTATTATTCCTGCTGCCTTTAATTGCCTGGTTAATCTGTGTAACCAACAGCTGTAATCCATGTAATCCCATGGCCCTTTCACTTGTCCTTTATTGACCAGACAGGTATTTGTTATGCTACTTGCCTTGTTTTTCCCTCCCAGCAGGCTGTCAGCTCTTCCCACTTGAGGATTTCCTACCACACTACACCTTTGCACAGCACTGGCACAACAGAGCTGCCCACTTGAAGCTTCCAAGGGGTGCTGGATAAAAAGCCTGAAGCCAAATAACCCTGAAGCCACCACAGCAATCTGCCAAGGTTCTTTTGCATATTTATATTATTAAAGTTGTCAGATGGCAAGGGAAGGAGGAGAAAAGTGGAATTTTATTTAGAATAGAATAGAAAAAGGATAGAAAATCAGTCACTGTAATGAATCAGTGTCCATCTTTCTCATAATGCTGTCTGACCTCTGGGTAGTCTCCTTCTGGGGAAGTACTGAAACTAAGCTCTAATTTTCCAAAGATGAAAATCAGCTTTATGTATTCTTTAAGGTGATGACAATCAAGTCAGTGTCTTTTATTTCCCGAGAACCTTCCCATAAAGATAAGACACTCAATTATGTTGCTCAAATCACATTGTAATTGTGAGTGAAAAATGACATTTTTGATTTACCTGCATTTCTCTACCACCGAGGTCAACAGATGTACCTACTCCAGTGATACTTCTGTGTGAATGTATGCTCTAGACCTACACATAGAATAAATGGCTGGGGATATTTGTCAGGCTGCTGCTAGGAGTGGCCTCATATTTTTTGGATGAGCTTCAGATAAAAGTCTAAACATCTGGATACTTATAAAAATCATCCAGAGCTCCTGGATGTCGAGGCTTTTCTCTCATTCATTTGGATGTGTATGTGAAATTGTCAGTGGGCACAGAAATGCTGTAATGGACAGAAATAGGAATCAGATGTCTTTCAAATAAAACTTGCCTCTCCACCACCAATCCTCCAGCGAATCTCCCACACCTGTGGATGAGGGGGTTACACTGCTGTTACTGCCATTCAGAACTCTTTTAACGCTGGATGTATTTTTAAAAGACAGCTCTCACAGCTTATAAAGCAAGGTTTTGGCTTTGGCTAATGAAAAGCATTAATGTACTGTGGGAGGTGGAGAGAGAGAAAGATTATAATTAAATCTCTGCACTCCTCTCCTGTCTCTAAGGGCTTGGATAAAAAACAGTTCTGCTGGGCAGCTGAATTTGAGTTAAATAAGATAGCTGGGGGAGGGAGCCTTCTTGGTGGTTTCATATAGGCTTGCACATGTGGTAGGGCCAGGGAACATTTCTGATGAAAATAAAATTGTTCTGGGCTTGATCCAGCTGAAAATACTGACAGCCTGCCGGGCCCTGCAACTTTCATAAGGTTGCAGATCCTGGCTCCTAGTAGGAAGCTTGGCCCAGCTGCTGTGGAAGGCCCAGCAAGCAGAATAATAGTTTTATGCCTGAAAGTTGCACATCCAATTGGGAGAGGCAGGAGGACTTGTGCCAACACGCTCCCTCTTTCTTAACACTGCCAAGGTTGGGCTTCTTCTTGTACCTTCAATCCCCCTGACCCACACACTATGAGTGCAGCCAAGAAGTTGCTCGGGAGCCCAAACTTGGAGGTGGTTGCTCCTCTGCTCATAAAAAAAGGACTGGTGGGTCTTGGTGTCTCACAGGCTGGTGGCGATAACTGGTAATGATTTCCACCTCATGCCCGTGTATTTTGTTTTTTACTATCGGCCTCTCTTGAGTTTGATTTGGCCTTGCAGAACAAATGTTTTGTTGAAATGATTTACAGCTTCTGTTAATTTATATAGTGCCCTGTATGTATATGGCAGGCAGGTCTTTATAACAAGTAAGTTCGAAACAATGTTGGTGCCACATGCCAAAAAAATACAACTATTGAAAACAGAAGACTAGAAGACCCCAAACAACGTTTTAAAGCTTCTGAGGGAATTTGATATAAAATGTGTGTTGGGGTTTTTTTTTGAGTGGAGGGTGATGTTGGATTCCACAGCTTTGGATTGCCAAAAGATGTGTTTGATGCACTCTCGGATCGAAACGGGAGAGTGAGTCTATGGTGAACAACGAAAAGCTCATAAGCTTGGTCAGCTGTTGGAGACATGGGCAACAAAAGTACTTGAAACTCAGTGCTGTGGAAGTAATTTCTGCAGCTGTCTGGATCAGAGACTCAGCTCTGCATCTTCTCAGCTTTTGCATCTCATCACCCTAGAATCACCAGTGGGCCTGAACTTCTCTCATTACGGCAGGACGGCCTGTTCCAGGAGCAGAAATAGAGGTAAAATGAGCAGTCTGTTCACCTTTCTGACACGCAATCAAATCCAGCTCCAAAACTGTGCTTTAAGCTTCTTTTAAAGGGGAAAAAGTTCCTACCAACACACAGCACTGATCTTGGGAACTCTCTGCCTTTCTCAAGGTTTTACTGATTTAAACTGCTCCAGAGGACCAGACAAGGCCGCAGCCACACAGACACCACCTATGAAAAGGTTTTTTTTTCCTCAAAAACTTGCAAGGAGTGATCACAAGCACAGAAAACATGGAATATAATGAAAATGAAAAACGATCTTGAAACAAAACCAGGCTATTAGTTAGTGCTCCTCACTGTCTCTTTAATCACTGATTAAGCCCTTGTAGTCATGACCATTTCATGTGATTTAAACCAGCAGCAATTAGTCCCCATCCAAGAGAGTACTTAAACACATAACTTGACTTGAAGTATCTCTGCCGAAGTCACTGTGAGGCCTGACACCCCGAGATGCTACCCACACACTTGAACACTGAACCGAATCCCGCATTTTCCCTTCCCTGAACTGGAACGGTGCTTTTTCCTGTGACCGTGGAGCTAACTTGAAAAGTCACTCCCACACAGACAGCCTGCCACTCTGTTTTTTCTGCTCCAGCGAAGCCTGCTCAAATATTTCAGCTGCGGTTGCAGAGCAGGCCTGATTCTGTACTTGGGAAGAATTTTGCTCTTGATTTCCGTGTATTCAGGATCAAGCCTCAGCAAGCACTAGAAATGTAATAAGTATGTGTGTGGCCTGTGATTTCAGAGGTTCTCAGCATCTCGGCCTACCAGACCAGTCTCTTTTTAGAAGCATAGATTTGAAGAGTATGTAAATACCATTTATATATGTACATACATATACTCCATAACATGAATATACACATATTATTCTTTCACCAGAACTGTGGAAACCTGTTACTTGACCAAAGCGAGAGCCAGTAGTATTTTAACAGTGGAAACTATTGCTTTTATCTGAGTTTGTCTTTGCTAAACTAAGCCAAGACAACACTTTTATCAGAAATATATGTAGACATGTAATCCAAATGACACGGAGCCCTGTTAAGCACAGGAAGGGATTTTAATCAATGTAACTTCTCTTGAAGACAAAAGACATCCCTCTGGTCTTACATCAGGCAGATGTACTTCTTCTGAGCAGAAGACATAAAAGACCTGTCAGAAGTTGTGCTCCTCAGTGGGATTTATGTCTGTAAGTGGGACCATTTGAGTTGAAGATGTATGTATTACATTCATAATGGGAGTTGTTCTTCTTCCCCCAAGTGCAACATCTGAATAGGAAGAAGACTGCATTATGTATAAAAGTGTAATAATATGTTTTGCCTGCAAGCATGTAATGGAACACTTACATTTAATTTGATGCGAGAATATTTGTGCATAATCTGATCCTAATAATATAGCATGTTGCAAATTTAGTATAAATGCTCTCACTTTCATGGGGTAATCTGCATCGCAGGATGATTCTGATGATAATCTTCATGATGATTCAAGGGATAAGACAAGAGACCTTTGTTTCTGCAAATACAATCTGAACACAGGCTCTAGCTCTCCAAGGAATGCACTGGGTCTGTTCAGACCCAGGTCTCACTGGTTTGCACAGCACTTCACAGGATCTTGACATCATCACTTGGAAAAGACCCAGGACTAAGGTACTAGTGGTGGCTTCCTGGAAGAAGGCACTTCCCTTAATGTCACCTTGCAGCTTAGACTATAATGTGTAGAAGTCAATGTAGTTCCACGTGAAGAAATGACACCTCCACAGCAGATCTTTGACCTGCTCTCTGGGGAAGAGATGGCTAATTTTAAGCAAACACTATGGGAAGGCCACATATTCCTCTGCATCCCATTCAGCAGCTGGTTTTTACTGCAGTACCTGCCTGTGTGAATTACACCAAGAAGCGACATGTTTATCTCCCGATGGTCCTGAGAAGGCTCTGAGAGTCCCTCTGCCCTGGGTCAGGGCAGGCAGCAGTATTTCAGACCAATTAAAGCTGCCACATGATGGAGTCAGCACTGTTTGTAAAAGGCTGTGAGCACAATGCAGCAGGACAGGGGTGCAATATGAGCCAGGGAGGGACGTGAGAAGGGAGGGGAGCAGTGAGACAGTGTGGTGTAAGTCCTGGGCAGAAGGACATATCGTCACACAGGGAAGTTAGTAGTATCACAATGTCTCAGGCAGCCTCTTGGGCATGGCAGTTCTTGCTGTACATATGCATAGAAAGGCATGTCACAGCACTAACAACAGACTTCCACGGAGGAGCAAAAGGGGTTGCTTTTTCCATCTTAAAAATAATTTCCTTATTGTCATGACGTTACACAATGACACTGTTCTCTCAGTATTTAGGTATTGAATTCCCATTTTTTAGAGGGGACTTAAACTTGAGTGACCTGCGGTCCTACCATCTATGTACTGAGCCTTCTTTGTTATTTGTGCTTTTTGGAGAGATTATGCTCCCATGATTTATATAAAGAGTCTGCCTTCTTAGAGGGGATTTCATATGACCCCATGATCCCATTATTTAAGCACTAAGATCCTCCTTGTTAGAGGATACTTTAACCACCATTTACACACTCAGCTCCACAGAATACGGCTTTCCCCAGCAGTGTCAATAAAGTTAGCTTTTGTTCGAGTGCTCTTCCTCTCTGCAGTTAAATCACACTTGAGAGGCAACACTCCTCTTTTTTTTTCTTTTCTTTCCAGGCTGCCAGTGACGTGTTAGGCAATGCCCCAGCCCAAGAGTGGATGTGACTACAGGTTGTGCAGCTGCATCTGTGGCTGTGAATTCCACCAGTTAGCGTGACAGTTCAAGGGGACAAAACTAGGCGCAGAATGGTGATGGTGTCCTAAAAACCTATGATGAGTTCCTTAAATAATACATGCTCAGGCAAACCCCCAAATTATCACCACTGAAAACTGATATGCTGAAAAGAATAAACTTGGAAATTAGTATGAGATTAGCCTTTTTATCTCTAGCATTTCACCTTTGTGACCTCTATGTGCTTCATATGCAGTTGTGCTAGTAGTGAAGGATATAAAGCTTTGGTTTAGGGTGTTCAGACAGATGATGTTTAATATAAATTTACACAGAATAAATACTAGGGCAGTTTTAATTATCTGTGGAGACAGGTTCTTTCAGACTTCACAGATCAGAAAGAAAAGCCAGAAAACAAGCATATTGAGAAATAAAGCTTTTTTTAGAAGACATTTGCTGTGTGGACCAAAGCACTTCAATTCCAAAAACAAGAAAGGGAAGGAGAAAGGTAACAAGAAATAAAACAACAATAGGGGTAATCTATAAGATGTGGCAGGAATAAGATGATGTAGACATGAAGTATGACAATGTGGAAAAGCAATAAGGAAAGTAAAAGGGTGAGGAAATAGGTCTATTAAGTACCTGTCTCCCCACTGTAGACCTGTGTAGATGGATCATGAAAGAAAAAAAGGTCTCTGAGTGCAATAGGAATTTCAGTGTTCAGAGGTGGCAAAATTTCAAAGGACATAGACACTGACATTTAAAATAAATTATTCCATGAGCCACTTCACAAGCAGTGGAAGGAGGCACATGCTCCTCACACGTGAATTTCAGAGCAATTTACCCACAGAGGCTATTAGCAATCTCCCGTTCTAGGGGAGGATATATCTGAGGTGAACTTTGGCATATTGACTTTAAGAAATGCTTGAGAGATTTTAGTGTATCAAGATAATTTCATAAAACTGAGGATCTGTTGACTTTGTGCCAGGATCCATGAAAACAAATAGGTAATTATAAAACAAAAGTAATGAAAGGTTCCCTCATCTGGCAGAAATTTCAGGAAAAAAACGGAGAAGACAAAATAGCATTCATCCATAAAGGAAGCAGATGTGTCACTAGAAGTCTTTCCTAATATATTTGCAATCCCATTCCTTAAATTGTTCTAGGCTGATGAGACTTTGAAAAAAAATACAATAGATTGAAGAAATGTATTTGTTTGATCCTAAAATAAATATTTCATTTGGTAATCGAGTATAAATATTCTTTTAATAATGCTGAAACAAATTCAGAAATTAAATATTTCAGACTGAAAAAATGCAAATATTCCTTTTTAATAATGTCAACCCAATATTTTTCAACTCTTTTTTTCAAGTTTTCCTTGTGCCCTTACATATATAGATACACTTGTTTTCACCTGAAATAATTTGAGAGAATTATTAACATGATTTCAGAAATTATATCAGTCTATTTCAATTTGCATTTTTCATTGGGAAAAAAAAAGATTTAAAGAAAGCCTGGCACTCACTGAAATAACAGGTGAGAAAATATTGCTAGTCAAGATGGTATAAAGAAAAATAAACCATGTTAAACAAATGGATTTCATTGTCTGATCATGACTTATGGATGAAAGGTGCTGTATGAATGTAAAACATGTACCAAATGCTACTTGGTCTAATATCACCCCGTGTATCTATGTAGCACAGCAAAACACAGTACCTGTGAAGTAATTCTGGAGTAGGTGAATAACCAAACAATTAATCATTTTCAGCAGGTACTCACATGACAATGCAAATGTTAACAATAGAAGACTGTGTGAATTAGTACTGGTGATGATACTACTGTATAACTCTGTTGGTAATCTAGAGGGGAATGTAAATTGCTATTAATAATGTCTTAATGACATAAACCCTGGTAGAGTGGTACCTGGGCTGATGTACAAAATGATACAGGCTTGACATATAAGGAGCATGTGTTTTAATACAGGCAAAACCCAGAAAACTGCATGTAGGCCTAGGAAAGACAAGAGCCTGGCACTCAGGTAGTCAGTTCCTCTGAGAAAAACCTAGGACTCATTGACAAGAAGTTGCTTTAGAGCTCCTATTGCAAATCTGTAGCTAAAACAAGCCCTAAATGTAAAAAAGAGAAGAACAACCAGTGGAAACATGGATATAATTTTACATTTATACATAGCTGCATGGACACAGATGTTGGAACATTATGTACAGTTCTGATCATCCCTTATTTATAAAAATATGTTGAAAAACTGAAGAAGATGCAAAAAATGAGCCAGGAAAAATAATCCAATACTGGAATAAAAATAAAATCTGCACATTACAAGATCTGAAGACCTGATTAAAAAGAGGAAGAATCATAGAATCATAGAATCATGGAATCATAGAATGGTAGGGGTTGAAAGGGACCTCTGCAGAGCATCTAGTGAAGCCCCCCTGCCAGAGCAGGAACACCCAGGGCAGGCCACACAGGAACAAATCCAGGTGGGTCTTGAAAGTCTCTTGAGAAGGACCCTCCACAAACTCTCTGGGCAGCCTGTTCCAGGCTCTGTCACCCTCATAGCAGAGAAGTTTTTCCTCATGTTGAGGCGGAACTTCCCATGTTCCAGTTTGTGACCATAATAGGTAACTTGAATATGCCACAAGTACTTTCATCACAAGACACCGATCTGGAACTGAAGTGGAGAAAGCTACTGTGATGAGCAATGGAGAGTAAAATGAAACAAATTAACAAGAAAAATAAGGCAAATGTTTTGGAAAGCCAAATTATTTTAAGTTTTTGACCCAGAAGTCTTTATCTGAATACCAGATGTCGGTATGGAAGACTGTGATTTAGAGAAACTCCAGGTAGACAACAAGATCTGGAAGCAACTTGATTTAAAACAAAACAACAACCCAACAAACAAAACCATGGTCTATTTTATCCTGGGAAAATGGTCCTGATGATCTAACAGCCTTTCTGGGCACATATGACTCTACTTCTATGGATAACACTTTGTGGAGCAGACCCAAGTTCTTCCTGCACGTCCAATTTACCTTTTTGGCAGAGAACTGAGAGGAGAGAGAGTGGTGTAACTCCTGCCAAAGCTATCAAGAAGTGTATCTTACATAAAACAAAGCCCTGCTTGCAGAGAAAAGAAATGTGTAACTCCAAGAAAATAGTCAAGTCATAAACACCCTGGAGCCCATTTTGCCTTCAGTTCCTTGCTGCCGTTGCATGTTTTTAAATGGTAGTTGAATTTGGTCAGGACTGATGCTGCTTTCCGTATGCACATCTGTGCCTTGACGTTTCTAATGCTCCATGGTATTGGGGAGATAAAAGTTCTGTGATCCCCTTATCCCCCTTCTATAACGAAGCCATTATCCCTAAGAACTCATTTAAAACTCTATCTCTGTGGGTTCCTCCCCATCAATTCCTAAAGGCTTTAGTCAGCGTGTTTGAAATGGACCCAGCAACAACCTCACGCAGCCTGAATGTGTGTCTGTACCCAGAGCTCCCTGCACAATTTGAGTTACTGTCTTCGGAGAGGCCAGAGGCTTCAAAAGGTTTTATTTCCCATCCCTACACTTCCTAACTTGGAGTCTTGAACACAATTTATACAAACTGTCAGCGCAGAAAAGGATTTGGGGATCATGTCTAGAATGATTCAGAATTTGATCCTCAAAAAATCCTTATCCATTAGGGGGTTGGAATTTTCCTTTTCTTAAGTAAGCAGCCAACCCTAATTTCTTTTTAAAAGTCCAGATATCTGGGAAAGCATCAATTATGTGCTTTAATCTGTGAATAGTGCTCCATCCCAATACTTAGCTAACATGAAAACTCAGATAAGCAGCCCTGTTAAAATCAATGGGAAAACTTGCCTGGAGAGAGTAACGTTTGCAGGCTAAGATACTCTGCAGAGAGTTTCTTTGTTTCCAGGGATATTTTGTGCTTCACTAAGTAAAAAATGTCATTATATTTAAAAATGAAATTTTGCAGGCCGTTGATCTAGAATGTGAGCTAGTTCCTTTGCATATTTTGGAAAATCAGAAACAACATATTTATTTAATTTAGAAAAATTACTTCCTTCCAAGGCTGTTTCTCAAGAAACATTCATGACAGCCTAAAACTTGCAAACTCACTGCATATACGTGCCAGGCATAGCATAAAGATAAATAGCTCAATACTCTGTGATATGAAATCTCCCTGAACAAGTATTTTGTGTTGGATTGTAGCAGTTCTTAAAAGACCTTTCGATGTCCTTGGAAAATAAGCATAGTTTTAAAGGGCTAGTAAATATCTATCTTCATGGGGTAGTTAGCAAATGTTTCAATAAACTGTAACTAACAATTTTCATACTTAGTCCAGGAATGATTAATCATGTTGCTTTTTTTAAGGTTTACATTAAAATAATAAGAAATAAACATTCCAAAATAATAAAGCATTTTGGTTCCCATGCCAATAGGAAAAGCCAAAGACATTAAAAATTAAAGAAGACATGTCCAATCTGACCCCAGCTAAGTAATTTCCATGTCTCTGGCCTTTGTCGGTCCCCTGAGGAAAATAGATGAAACTCTTGTCCCCAAAGCTGAGGGTACAACTAACCTAAACTCGTCCCCATTGCAGCCTTAAAGAGCAGAAATCCAGGTCTGTAAGTTATGCTCAGTTACTGAATGACTGTTGAATATGTTTGTGTTGTGACTTTTGAGAAACAATTAAGAGAATTATGGACAAAGTGTTAATCTCAATGGAAGAGAGTGTTTTGTCCTGTTACTGCCTTCTTTAAAGGAGTTTGGCTGAAGATTCTCTCCTATTCTTCATTATTTTCTCCTTTATGCTTTTAAGATATATCCCAAGATTGAAATTTAATAAAGGTTAGGTTTGTTTTTTTTTCTCTTAAAAAAAAATCTTTTGTAATAAAACCATCTGAATATTGAGTTGTTTCTGGGTCGTTTTTTTTTGGAGGGGCAGTTGGTCTTTTTTATTTTTTTCTCCAGAAAAAAAAGATAAGGTTAAAACAAATGAGCAGAAGTACTCAGGTGGGAAAAAAAATTTCTACCAGTCAGAAACCCCACTTCCTATCTCCCTGGGAACATAAGATAAAGATGCATTTTGCCCTGAACCAAGCGTCCTGTACCAAACATCAAGAAGCAAACAAGTGTTGATTCTTCACCATATCATTTTTTGTAGTCTTTGAGGAATCGTGTCTCAGAAACTTTCTATGCTGGGGTTCATGTCTTTGTATGTAGCAGTACTGATAAGATTTGTCTTCTAAACTTTTATCATCTTCTTACATGAAGGACATCCTCAGCTTAAACACACATGAAGGGGCTTCCTTTTGCTAGCTTTCAGCCTGACATCTGCTAGATGCATTGGTCTCCTTCCTCCTCCTGGTTCTTGTCCTGGGTGAGAGTGAAAGAGGGGTCCTTATGCACCTTCTCCACCTCTCTCATTCAGAGATTCACCTTCTCAATTCAAAACTCAGAAGTTTTCAAGATGTAGACCAGAATGGAATGATATATGGACAGCTCACTAAAGCTCAGATTAAATGTTATATTTACAATTAAGTGCCAAAGTTTCCCTAAGATGCTTGTGAAACATTTCCATTTTGTCAAATCAAACAACCTTTTCTGATAGAAAACCTGTCTGCTGGAAAATGTTCAAGTTTCTCTAAGTGTTATGCTACATTTTTGGCTCAAGAAGATCAGTAAGAGCTCTTTATTTTTATTTTCATACTGAGTGTCAAAATTAATTATCAGAAATTTCACTGACATAAAGGAAAATATTTTGGCCAGGGCATTCATTGTTATAAAGAATATTACCAAAATTTTCACACTGCAGTCATAACCACATATTCATGTAGACTAACTAAATAAAATACAGATTTCAAGCAAACAAGGGTAGAATTTTTGGCTAATACACACAAAGCAATATCTTTTCTGGAGTCTGACTTTTATCAGTTCAGGTCGTTTAGTCTTGACTACAGATATTTTGAACACTTAACTATCTGCTCATAAAATGAAGTTTACTCAGATATGAGGGAGGCCAGGGACCTGACAGGGATTTTGCTGTCTCTCTTATAGAGCAGTCTCCATAAAGAAATGGCAGAACACCAATTTTGTGTTGGGTAACTCTATCCTGTCTAAGCCCCACTTCAGGTGCCTAACTCCTCCAGAAGACTATCAGATAGGCAGGCATGATTTCCCCTTCATGCAGCCATGCTGACTACTCCCAGTCACTGTCTTGTCCTTAATATGTTTGGAAATGGCTTCCAGGAGGATTTATTCTATCACTTTCCCAGAGACTGGGTTGAGGCTGCCTGGCCTGTAGTTCACTGAATCCTTCTTCACGCCCTTCTTGAAGACAGGAGTGACATTTGCTGTCCTCCAGTCCTAGGGAGCCTCCTGTGATCCCCAGGACTTTTCGAGGCTCATCAGGAGTGGCCTTGCAATGGTATCTGCCGGCTCCCTCATCACTCATGAGAGGGTCTTGACAGGTCCCATGGGCTTGAACACATTTAGTTTGTTTAAATGTTCCCTGACATGATCTTTCTCCACCGAAAGTAGTTCTTCCTTGCTACAGCCTTTTAAACCAGTCAGTCTCAGGGGCCTGGAATTCCCGGTTTGTTTTGGGGAACACTTTTAGTCTCCTTTGGTTGTTGTGCTGTCCTCAAGGCTTGGGAAAGTGAAGGACAGGAATGTTTGAGTGTGGCATGGTGAAACTTCTCCAGAAGAACAGCTGTTTATCCAAAGGATTTAGTGAAAGTTGGCTTTTCTACACAAGTCCAGGTCTGGACATGCACATGCTGATGGAATAGCAAATTCCTGGTTTGCAATTACATCTAGAAAGAGAAACGTTTTCCATTTGCTGCCTCCCCTCCCACTTGCCCAGCCTGGGATAAGGGTTTTATTCAGTCCAGCCTGAGAAAAGGAGGTTTAGGGGGATAATAGGAGTTTCACAGATGAAAAGAAAGAGAAGGGAGTGTGAGGAGAAAGGGGGAAGGGAGGAGGTAAGAGTCCTGGCACAAAAATTTAAGCATTCAGACTGTTGCAAAACTAGGCCTTGTAGGAATAAAAGCCTCGTGTGATGGAAATACAGATGATGATTTCTGCTGCCTGTGAACCTAGAAGGTTAAAGTGGAAAAATGATAAGCGAAGAAGAGTTATGAGCAGCGAAGACAGAGGCAGTACAGGCCCTGGTACACGCACATGCACCAGGCAGTTGGCCTAGGCCCATGGCTGAGCCAGGACCCTGGCCAATTTTCCTTTTTCTTTTCTTTTCTTTTTTTTTTTCCCTTCTTGGAAGAAAAGGAGCGAGGTTAAGCTGACCAGAGAAAGCAAAGCTACCATAGCCTTTTGTGGCCTGTGAAGCTGAGTACAGACTGTCATTGTCAGGCTGTGTAACACAGTCCACTTTTGTTGTTTACTTGCAGCAGCGGGTGGAAGGAACTGCTCTAAATTATGTTGGGTGACGGGGAGCCAGGAGAAGGGTTGTCATGGGAGGAGGCTCCACTGTCTTCCTGAACTTTCACTTTTGATTTTCAGCTGAGCTGGAAACAGGATTCCTTATTGTTATTTCTTTTTTTTGACCATGCCTGGACGTGAGGCCAGATCCTCAGCTGGGATAAATCATCTCCACTTCCCTGTAGCTGAGGAAGGTAGGAGGATGCACAGTGATTCAGGATACGACCTGCTTTGCTTAGAGACCGGACTGTTTCTTTTCTCTGGTAAAAATCAGACCAGCACATTCATGTGCTCGATCATCAAGTACGTGAACATTTTTCAAAAGCACAACTTCCCAATGACCCAGAGTGCCTTGAAATAAAGAAGTGCTATTGGACCTCAGTAGTGTGAAAGGAGCGGTTGCAATCCCTGTCTTGCCCAGCTGTTAAACCTGTGTTTGATTTTTGAAAAACCTATAGAGAAAAAGGGTTAAAGGAGACCATACAAGAAGTAGAAGAAATAAATTGAATGCACATGTGCAATCATTATTCATACTAACGTTCCCTGTATTACTTCATAACACAGCTGTATACACAAAAAAACAGTCCAGTTTGGTTTCTTCCTATTCGAATCTTATTAATTTCTGTTTAATGGAACACAAATGTTTGTGCTCTTCATTTTGACGAATGCAGCCTCGTCGTGTATTTGTTAAGCATTAGCTAGCGTGGTTGTGACCATCTAATACAAATGTCCCTGGGCCTTTCATGGCTCCTGACAAGACATCTTTTGAGCATGACAGTTGCCATGGGGACGGGTGCAATGCCTATTTGGAAGGAAAATTGGGAGCAATGCTCATTACGTCAAAAACTACATCGGGGAGGGGGGGGAGGAGAATGTTTGCTTCTTGTGCTGACACTTAGCTGCTTGTTTTACCCGCCACCCACACACTTCCATCAAACAATATCTCTTTCAAATGCAGAAGTCAAAGTTTGCATCTCCTATCGTTCCAGCTGGAACAGGCAGGGGCTCTGTGAAATGAATATCATCGCGCACAGGGCCAGGGCACTGCCTGGCTGGCTCTATCTGTCACTTCATAACACAGCAACACTGAGCCCTCTCAGTTTTCCCCTCCTCCTGCCCTCAGCCAAACACTTCGCCCAGTTCCTCGGGGCACCACAGGGACACCGGGGTGGTGCAGGGAGGAGGCAGCCGTGTAAGTCTAACCAGCTTGCTCAAAACCAGCAGATTTATTGTGGGTTTACGCTGATGAGAGGACAATCAGGGTCTGTGAGTATCACAATTCCCACAGATAGGAGAGGTGGCAATAACCAACACAAAGACCTTTGTACCCTCCCTATGACTCTACAATATTGTGAAAAGCCAAGGGAAAAAAAAAAAAGAAACTTTTTGTAGAAAATGAGTCCTGACCCTTCCTTTTTGAGCTCTCTTGCTATAAATTCTCTAAAGTCTGCACGTTTCTTCTATTAGAAATTAGTGATTGCTGTACTTTTCACTGAGTTGGTCTGTTGATTTAGACTTTCAAAAAACCCCTAAACCCACACTGAAAAAAGCCAAAACTCCCCCCAAAGCTGGATACCAGCCAGTCAAAGGAAGAGATGCAGCAGACTTACCACGAGGCCCAGATTTGGTTGGGGGGGAGTGTTTGCAAAGAGATCAAATGTCGGCTTTGGGTGCTGGAGTAACACACCAAAAATCTTCTTGGTGAAGTACAAGGGGTTGCTACAACACCATGCTGAATGCTTATGATGCCCAAACTGAACGCTCAGGGCCAGCTGGGTTCTTGGTCCCTGAGGTAGTTGAATCCTGAATCCCTCACGGTCCTGCTTTGCTTTCTGTGTTTTACAGTGACCGGGTGCCCACAGCAGCACTCAGGGTTTTGCATCTGCCTTGCCCTTAGGATCATACAGGTGACTGAGAAGCTGTTGAATTCACATGCTAGATATCTTGGCAACAGGACAACTTAGCCAGCATCTGGATGAATACACGTTATCTCACATATGGAATGAGGACAGGGTGGTGGAATTGGCCTCTGATTTGTGGGAGGGCGTGACATTGGGTTTTTTACATGCTGTCAGAGCACTTTTTCATTCTTTTCACTGTAAGGTTGTGAACATGAACTGCAGTGCAGAGAGGCAGCTTTGAAACACTTGCAAGTTTCCTGGCCATGATCAGTCTGCAGCGTTTCTTGCTGGCACCTCTTTGTCCCAGAGAGGGTCCTCAACTGACTCCTTCTAAGACACAGGCAGCAATTAATTTCTAAGGTTTTATTTAAATGAATATAAAGTCCCAATCCTCAAAACCCTCCCTCCTAGAAATAAATGCCATTATGTGCAGCTGTAACAATTCTCCACCTCCCCACCCACCCCTGTTCAGTCATGCATTGACAGCTGCCTCTAAACTTGAACTTTCTCCATTCCTTCACAGCCTGCTACCACTTGAACTGCTTGACTAATATCATCATCTAGAAGCAGCAGCAGATGTTATCTCATCTGGGGAGAGAGGTTTCCAGGTCTGAATGCCTGAGCTGTAGTTAGGGCTTATACATTCCCCATGGAGTCACAACACCCAGAAGCCATAAAGGTGATTTTGTGTATGAGTGACAAGGGGAGTCCCAGGTAGTACCCAGACCTTGGTGCTCTCCTCTCTGCCCTCCTCCTTTTCTTCTCATGAAATTCACCAAAGCAAGGAGGCCACAGATGAACGGGGAAGGAGTTCCACTGGGCTCTCTTGACTTTCCCTCACCTTGCTCACCTCTGGAGTACCACTTTTGCAGGGCTCATTTTGCTCTCTTAGATGGTTCTTTTTCTTCACTGAAGTGACATGTGAATGTCCAGCTTCTCTTAGCTTTTTTGCAAACCCAGGTGCTATTCTCCAGATTAACACATCACAAACTTTTGAAGTAGGTAATTTTGTTTTTCTAAATGTGATGTGTTTTACCCTAGTTCATTGTATGCTACACCAAAATATGTAATTAATTCAATATTTATGCTTATAAAATAATAATTTAAATTCATATTTTATTTCTAAAACAGCTTCCCTCTCATCAGATACAGCTAAAAAGAATTATAATATGAGAAAAGCTAGCAGTGCAGCAAGTTTCAGAGTTACCCCGTGGTATGTGCTTGAATACAGCAAACATGAGCCAGTTTGAATTAATTTAGCCATCCCTGCCTAGTCACATCTTCCATCATCATAATTTATCTGGCTATCATCTGATCATTTTGTTTTATTCAAACTTTAGGCTTAATTCTTCAGATTTATGCATGCAATGACATGCACACGTCTCTCAGGTTTAGAGCGAATTATGAGCCTGTCTCTGAAGGGAGAGCACTAGGTCAAAGGTATATATGTTTGAAGAAAATTTGTATGAAAAATACTCTGAGGAAGACCATTCAGTAACAGAGCAATGTGAACACATTCCCAGTCTTGATATTTGTACTGTCTGAAAGTGTGACTTTCATAAAAATCTAAACTTAGTTGAAAATATTTAGATTTTCTTAATAGCTGATAAAGTTACCAGTTTATCACTTTTATGAGGAAAAGAATATTTTCAGGATTTTCAGAATTTCACTAGGCTATGTCGAAGGAATTTAATGTTTAAGTTTGACTTTTATTATTTTTACACAATTTCATGTCATTTATGCCAGCATCAAAAATCACAAGCAAGAGACACTTGGAAATGAAAAGATCAAATTTTGCACATGCTAAATAACACTTGCCTCTCTATGCTTTTTAAAGATAATGAAAATAATAAAATACTTCAATTAAGTAATTACATGCGATCACTAATTACACATTGTGTAATACTGTAAATAATCAGTATAAAAATGAAAACCACATTACATTAACTAAAAGAAAATAATTTTAAAAGAAAAGAAATTCTGAAATGAACTTTTGTAAATCATCAGCCGTTTCCAGTTTCCACTTCATGGAAAAATTCAGCTGTATTTGATTATGTTCTAAGTCTCTGACAGGCTCAATAGATGTTAGACATCTTGGAGCAGGAAAATATATGTCATTTCGAAAGACTACTATTACAATTAAGTCTGCTGTCTCACAGAAACTCTATTAAGCAGAGAATAAACACCATCCTAAGTGTTTATTAGGAAGAAACTCTGCTTTCCAAACACTCAAGATAACTGCTTTTTGTTCTATGGCAACCAGGTTTCGAAAGAAAGATGTTTCATTGTTCTCTGGTACAAACCTCCCACACGCTTTTGCTTTCTCCTGCTTGCAATGCTTGATGGAGCTGCACTTTGCACACAGTGATCCAAAATCTGTCCTGTCACAAATAACCACCGATGCTCAGGCTGGCCTGCAGGCATGTTCAGACATGTGTCTGCTTTTCTGTCTGGGGTCCAGCCTTCCACAGAGCTGCTGCCTGCAGTGTCTCAAACTAAAGGAAACTGGAAAGCCTCAGTGGTGGACTTCACCTCACCTGACATGGTGTGCTCATGGAGGAGGCCTTTGTGTTTGAGCCAGTCACCATCAGATCCCGTTAGTCATGGGAGACAAGCAGGCTCTTCATAGCTGAGCTCATCTGGCCCATTTTAGATGCCTGCTTCATGAGGAGAAGAGCTGCGGGCTCCTCTCCTGTGACCACTCAGGGAGCCAACACAATACCACAAGTGCAAAGGTCTGCCCTCTGCTCAGGTTCATCATGCCCAACATGCTTAGCAATAATTTAACAGAGGGGCTGAGTGACCAACTCCCTTGGTGACTACTGGAGAATAAAAAACATGTCCTCAGACAAAAAATCTCCTTAGACCTTATACAGTCTTTAATGGTACTGTGCTCACTCTAACATCCTCTCTTCTGGACCATATTGTATTTTACATAGTCAGAGGATGCTCCAAGTGCAGCATTCCCCTTGGCACTGGGAGGGCAGGGGTTGGTCTCGTAGTACTCAGTACAAATTGCTCCTATCTATTGAAACCAGCAGTATGTTTACCATTAGAATGAAAAGAATAATTTATATGGAGTTATATTTCCTTTTTCTTTGCAGACTGTTGGGAATTTCTTCCATATTTGAATTTTCTTGGCAATGTTATAATTTACAGAGGAACAGCTTCGTTTGAGCCAATAGTATTGAGAACATGAACAGCCTTATGTGTCCCAGCCAGGGCCATCAGTCACCTCTATCTTTCTTTCCAAACTCAGTGAGCAGTCTTTGTGGACAGGCAGAGGGACAGAAAAGCCCACAGGGGGTCTCAATTGCTCAAGCAGAAACCAGAAATGTAGGGAAAGGTAAGAAACGTTAGAGGATGGTCAACGTTTATTTTCTATGAATTTCTTGTCTTGCTGAAGGCAGCAGCCCCATAAAAAGTAGTCAGCTGAAAGGCTTGCTCTGTAAGTGCAGGGTTTACATTTAGATTTCCACTCCTTGATGATGCAGAAATAGCCCTGGTTACAAAGAATGTGGATGTCTAGTACAGCTCAAGGGATCCTACAATGTCCTTCTGCTACCATGGCCCCTTGCTTTATCATGCTCACTTACAATCTCTGGCTGATGATGAACAATACACACACAGACACCAAAAAAAAACCCCAAACCAACAAATAAAACAAAAAACACACCCCACCCCACCCCACCCCCCGCCCAAAACAAAAA
>VWZY01012551.1:71060-95124 GCA_013399075.1 Chloroceryle aenea
TATGTCTGCTAGGTCTGCAACACTGGTAAATGAAAAGACCATTGTTTTATCTGGGAAGATTGCCATCAGAGACTGAGAGCACATCCAGACAACACAACAAAGGTTGTCCAGCTAACCATGAGATATTGGTATCCAGATAGCCTTGAGGAAAGAACTGGGAGAAGATGTGTCTGGGGATGACACATCTGTGAAGTTTCCCTTTCCTGAGACAAATGGTTGAATCACTTAAGCAGGACAGTGCTCTTGACATGCCTTTGGAATAGTCTCTCCCTGGGCTGGCCACTTTCCCTTCTCCTTCTGCAGCTCTCTCTTCCAACACCACTATCATTATGTGTAATTAGCTTCCTTTTCCACAACTGAAGCCTAGATTTATGTAACTTCATGTATTCTGCTACTTCAATCCATTTTCTGGTCTACGTGCCACTTGTACCAATATTGTCATTCCCAGTTCAAGCTGTTTGGTCCCTGAAGCTACTGCAAGCCTGAGGCTGGTGTCCCAGTTACCCATTACTGAGATAATTCAGTGTGTATCAAATCTTCTGTCCATTCCTGGAAGTGGAAGTAGAAAATCAAATGGGAGTAACAGTGCTATCCTATTTCTTCACATTCCCTTTTTTGTTTTACTCTACCCAGATCCTTCCTTTTTTGAGATGCTCTTGTCTCTCCCTTTTCTTCTCACATCTTTCATGAATGCAGAGCCCTCTCTTTTGCCGAAGGTGAGGTTCCCATTCATTTCCTTACAAATCCACAGTGATTTAATTTGCTCCTCTTCAACACCCAAACTCAGGCCCTAAATGCTGAAACCACACAAACCAGCAGAAAACAATTCCTCCTTCATGTCTCCTTAGGGCTATATCCTAGGCTTTGCAACCTGAATACTCCAGGAAACCTTCACACAGTATCTTCACAGACTTCCACAGTTTTTTCTTTCTTATCCAGGCTATCTGTGTTTCCTCACTCAACATGCATACCCTTCTTAGGTGTTCTCCTGTCCTCTCCATTGTGATCTGACTGTTTGGGGATTCCTCCACAAACAAAATGGCACAGAATTGCTCTCTCCCTAGTCTCTCCTGACAAAGAAGGAAGGAAGAAAGAAATTTTTAGGCAATTTCCCCTCCAAAAAATGATGTTATATTTCAGGAGAAAATGGTGAGCAGAAAAGGCAGAGTTTGGTCCCTACCTTAGCCCAACAGGGTGACTTGCCTTTGCCTTTGTTCTGGTCAGGCACATAGTTCATGTACTTACTCAGTGATTTCTCATCCCTGCTCATGCTCCCGATTGAAAAACCTCCATCCAAGAGACTAGCAACAATCTGAACTTTGAGTCCCTCCATATTCTATGTTCAAAGAAAGTACTTTGAATGCATGGGAAAACATTTCTATATTGAGCTCCATTTCTTCATTCTCAGCAGAGGAATGTGCTAGAGTTCCTGAAGAAGCTTATGCCATATGGTCCCACCTACGTGATCTCCCTTCCTGTTTTCACAGTATATTTTGCGCTATTTAGCCACTTTTTTTTTGTTGTGCTGTTGATGTACCCACAGCAATCCAACAACAACTAGTTTCTTGCCATTCAGCTATTGGATTTCAACACGAACCATTCTGTGTCTGTATGTGACTGAGTCTAACAGAGGGATGGTCATTTTTCCTTAAATTGTTCCTCTCAGTTACATCATCTGTCTCATCTCCCATTATTGATGTTCTTGTACCAACAGCCAGAGGCTTTGCCCTCCAGCTACATGAAGCATTGAAATACACTTTTTTCCTTTTCTTTTTCATGATCTATTAAGGTCACAGCAAGGTCTGCTTCAGGTTCTCCTCTGGTTTCCCTCTATATTAAATACAAATATATTTTTATGTTGTTAAGTGGGAAAGATAGGTCTGAAAAATTTGGGGTGCTAAATGCCCTGTGCAGAATTAATTTGCCTCCCCAGTCTGCCAGTGCCCACAATAGCTCAGTGCTTTTTTTTTCCTTCATAGTCAGAGGAGACAGAGACTAAGTAAAAAAAAAACCCACAATGCAATGACAAGAAAATATGAAAATTGAATTAAAAAATCACAAATGTGGAAAAATAATAGAAGTCATCAACCACTGGACAAGAAACTCAATGAGCTACAACTCTGTTATCCAGCTAAGGGTCATGTCCTGAAATGTCTATGGAACATCTTGAAAATTTTCTGAGCTGTTAGGAACTTAAATTATTTAGTCTTCAGGCCTGATTAAAGAAAAGATTAATCACTTGCTGTAGAATGTTTTATATTATACCTGCTGTATGAGGACCTCTCCATGTTTCATAAGTCCAATGTCACGGCTCCTCTGTGAAGAAAATATTATTTCTGTTGCATGGAAAAAAAAGCATCTAGATGTGCAGAAATGGAGACTGTTTTAAAATACTTTTAATACTGTAAGTCATACCATAATTACCAATGGAAATATATGTAATTAAAAGGAGATCAAGGATTTCCTATAGTTTCCTGTGGTTCTACTCAGTTTCTCTTCATTTCTGTTATGGTATTTTGGCTTCTGTATTACTCCTCACATATTATAGAATGAAAAAATGTGTCCACCTGATGTAAAGCCATTGTCTCCCTCTCCCTGGCTGTGTTGTGGGTCAGGTTCTTACACAAGGATGGGCTTCTTCAGAGGTGGATTCCTTCTCCCTGGACATTCTCTCACAGCCTGGCACTGAGAACACATGGCTTCTTTTAGATGTCTTACTCCCTAAGAACATAGGATTGAAGGATATTTGCAGGACATCTGCATGGATCAGTTGTCAATCAAGTCATAGTCCACATGGAGCCGGGGGAATAGGGGAAAGTTGCAGACTACATAGTGAGTGCAGGAAAAGACAAACTGTAAAAAGAAACATTGAAAACTATTCCTCAGCAGGCTACTGGATGGGTTAAGCTTGCTCAGGGGCTGCTTTGACTTGCACTCAGTCCAGCAGTGGTTTTATGTGAGCACTTACAGCAGCAGCTGTAGCAAACCATCACAATACAGATAACACCTTGGAGATGCAGGGAACCAAAGGTACTCATGGATTGAGGATGTGGACTCTTGAACATCCTAAAAAGAGGAAGCTCTTAGCCAAAGTGCAAATCAGACACACAAGCCTGTCAGCATGTCCCATAGAGCATCATTTTATTGTGACTCTCACAACATTTAAGAGCTTGCAAAGAAGTATCATTACAGGTGGAGGAAGCCTGCCTCTGTGCAGATGGGCTACCAGGAATTCATTCAGGTCTTGTTAGGTATGTTCTATAAAACTTCACCCGTTGTTGGGTTTTTGATAGAAAAGAGGAAGCTGGTCCATGAAGAGTGGGAGATGCAGAGGGGGGAATTAAAAGCTCAGGAAGCATCTTCAGCAGAACAAGATAACAGCAAAACCTCCATCAGAAAGACAGAAACATGAAAGAAATGTCAAAAAACCCCATATTTTTTTATTTCCAGAAGCAACCAATCAAGTCTTAATTCAATGGTTAGTTTTAATTTCCCAAGACCCTTATATAATTATGGACATCTTCAAAAAGCAGAGATGAAAATACAGCACTCTGTATCAAGAAATCACCTCAGCAAGGCAGAAAGGAGCAAATGTGATTTTATGCTGGAATAGTTAGAAGGCAGGAATGGAAGTACTGTAGTGGGAGGTGGTAGCCCCTCTCTCTTCCACTCCAGCACTGTCCAGTGCAGAGCTGGACACGGAATGCTGCATAATCCACTCTGTCCTGGGCTCTACCTGACCATGTGAAACATCAGAGTCCTCTAAGTGGGCATCAGTTGTGAGAGATAGGTGTGATGTCCAGCCTTACTTTTCTTGTACCTTGCACAGGCTGTGAATTTATTATAATGGGATGGGGAATGATCTGAGAGGTTATATGGAGGAAGTCATCCCAGGCATTTCTGACCAAACTGAATGGTGTGCTGTCCACAACTGCACTGGTGTTCTCTTGATAATTCAGTCAGCCCCATCTAGTCCCATTGTGTCCCAAAATACTTGGAAAAAGATTCCAATGGGTCTTGAAGGGCATAAGAAGGTGACACTGGACAGGTCAGGATGTCACCCAGCACCAGGGTTTGGACAGCAATGGTGGTGTAAGAATATCCACCATTGTTATTTCACCATCTACTTTGGTGGGAATGAGGAGTATAACAACCCTGGGGCTGCTGGAACATGACTGCCCCTCTACACAAGGGAGGACTATAGCCATGATGCCAAATATTTTAAGGGAGTTTTCCTGTAAATGTTGTGGAAACACGGGTTGATTATTCTTTCCAGCTTGTTAAATTTTAGCATGATATTAATTTCTGTCACCTTTATGGCACAGAGCTTACAGGCTGTGACTGTGAATAGTGTTACATATTGTACATTTGTTTTGTTTTCCAGAATGGCTGGAACAACTTGGTATTTTTATGCAGAGCCCATAGATGCAGATAGATCTCTATTGCTCTTCTGTGTCTGCTCTGGCCAGGAGCTCCACCAGCATCTCAATGCCTGCTATTGAATAACACTCATTAAATTAAAGTGAAAACCTGTGATGATCTTCCTAACCACTGTGCCAAGTGAATGGAAACCACAAGAAGTGTCTCGACTAGATAGCAGATCTTCACACCTTCTGACAGATGCACTACACACACAGAAAATGTAGTGACATTTTTCCAGCCGTGAGAATCTCACCCTCTGCATAAATGGGAACATACCTGGAACATTCACTCAGATGAAGAGTGTGAATTAATTACAGATTTCTTCTTAGCATCTGCCTAAACTAAAAAGAAGCAGATCCAGAGATATTACCACGTCAGAAGAGGGCAGGATCTAGCCAAAGGTGAACTGTCTCTTTCACAAATGCTGCCAAGAGGTGGGGAAGGCAGCTCTAGATAACGTCTGTGATGCTTCTGCTTGGCCTTTCAGCTCGTCTTTGACTGGAGTGACCTTAAAAGGCTGCTAACTCTCTAGTGGTGACACCGTGAGGCATTGGCAGAATGGTACTGGCTTTGCTGCAGCTGTTCCTGCTTTTTGTATGATTGATTGAGGTGAGCACTCCTAGCACTCAAATATGGTGCCTGTTGGGCATCTGTTTTTCACCACTTACGTAAAATCTATATATAACTGTTAGCTATTATTAACTATTGGTTATGGTATAATGGACATGTAAACCAAGCCATACTGTAAACATACATTAGTGATGCACAGCACTTTTTCAGTACAGAAAGCAGTCAGGGCCTGGCTGAAGGCTTAGAGCATGAACATTCCAAACTGAGCTGAGACTGTCAGAAAGAAGAAAATGTTAAAAGGAACAACAAATTTTCCTGCTCAGTGGAACAAGAGAGACTCTCTCAAGACTACACAGGGAAAAGCCTCAAGGCCATGTTCTACTCACCTGGCTTGCAAGGAAAATCCCCAGGTAACACTACCTGTCATTTATTTATATGGGTCTTGACACGTTAGTAATGCTATGCAGATGTGACAGTCCACAATTCTGCATGGGGCAGACAGATGTGCAAAAGTTATTATAGCTGTTTGACAAGTACAGTGTGGAGAAGGAAATGTATTGCTCAGGGAGAGTTCTCTGGCACGGCTGGGACCAGAGCACAGCCTTCCTACATCCAGGTTTCATCCTTTCATCCAAAGGGCTTCCTTTCCACCCCTATCATTATCCCTTATGGTTCCCAGCCTGCAGTTAAAGATCCGAGCCTTCTGTTACCCTGTACAGAACAAGTTGTTTTGCCCCCTAAAATATCTAGTACAAAATGCTAACACAAATGTAACAACTTCGACTGAGCATGAAATAATGTCACAGACCAGCAGAACTGTGTGACCACTCTGTGGCCACACTTGTGCACAGAAACCACAGCGAGCAGCTGAACTGTGTACATGTGGCAGAGAGAAGAGGGAAAGTTGGCCAGCTCCAAAGTTCAGAGACACCTTTTCTCCTTCCCATCCAGATGCAGGGGAGGGTGGTGGGTCCCCAAGCATGTTCCCAGTCAGATTGTGAAAGGCTCTTGGGGCAGCAGCACACTCTGCATCCCTGCTCCTCCTTGGGGAGCTGTTTCTATTTTGACTCTAAGAATATGTGTCAAATAAAAGCAACTTTAATTTCTACCACAAGCTGAAAGCATCAGTTCCAGGATGCAGTCCCCACATCATGGCTAATAGAAGACTAATGAGGAAGTTAACAGCAGTGTAGCCTGATATTAGCTTGAGTTTTGTCAGCCTCATGAACTTAAAAATTATGAGCTCCCTTCCCCCAAAGGGGACTGACTAAAAATCCCAAGCTATTTCATTTGAAGCACAGTTCAGGCTGCTTTTATGTAAAGTCTAAAGTCAGAGTGTAGTTTCCAGGTCCTGTGTCCACTCACAACTTTTTTCTCCTCCAGTGCAAGCCTCCACGTAATGACAGGAGTGCATAAACTGAGGCTTCATTTAAAAAAAGGTGTCTTTCTCATACATCCTAAAAAGATCTTAAAAGCTGACCACGCTGTGACACTGGTGAGAAAACAAGTTTTCTAAAGGAGAAAACCTGATTTGGTCAGTGGGGCTTCTTTTTGCTGGGTTTCAGTGTCTCAAAGGTATTTATATTTTTATTTTTTTTACTATTTATTATTTTTTATTATAATTATTATATATTTACACAGGTTTTCTTTTTATGATAGTAAAATATTTTGTATTTCTATTACCAAGAAATAAGGACACTTCAAATAGACACATACCTGAGTTTTCTCATATAAGTGTACACAGTGCCTTGAGCTTTTGAACTTCTGAGAAACAATCCTGGTTTATAAATAAAGTGAGTAGGAATAAGTAACTGGTCTAAGTAAGTGGTATCAGGGCTTAGCTCATCACCAAAACTCCTCACATAAAAAGTAAAGGACATACAGAAGCGTTTAGAGGGTCAAGACTTCAGAGCAAGTGATGAGTGCAATGGAAATCCCTAAACCAAAGAGGCAGGCTCCACATCTTTGATCCATGAATCACACAGCCCTTTGCATGCACTGACTAATGACCATGCATCAGCCTTGTGTAACAACCATCACAAATATTTTGATAGTCCTTATTTTACAAGTGGTAAAGATCTGGTGAGGGCAGCAGTAATTGTTCTGATTTATGGCTGGCTCAGACATCTGAAGTGGCTGTATCTGCTCCAAGGTAAAGAAAGGGCTTGAAAACAAAACTCAATCCATGGTGACCCTCTGTTCCTCTGTGCTTCCCATGCGGATGGCTGGCTGTGCCCTGGCAGCAGCCTGCCAACAGCTTGGGCCTATTGTGTGGTTATCTAAATGTTAACTAGCCAAGCCTGTTGTTTGGGGTCTCCTTGTACTTAATGGGCAGACAGGCATCAATCTTCCCACTGGTCTTGAATACCTACAGAAGTCTGGGATGGATGGCACCCTTACGGTGTGTCCCTCTCTGCACTGACTATATCTAGGTGAGTGACTCACAAGGCACTAAATGGATGAACACCTAAAATCAGGATGCAGGAGTTTCACTTGATATGAAGCAAGACTTGACCTCGGATGCTCCACAGTTGCCAGCAGCCATGAAGACTTTGAGAGCCTTTTCAGGCATCTCCTGACTAATGGGGCACAGTGAGCATAAAGCTGCCAGTACATGGCAAAGGCACCCCATGTGTTTAAGTGCTCTGCTTTCAGTGGGATCTAGAGCTTGAGCACAACCTCTTTTTGCATGGGTTGTATGTCAAAAACACAGCCTGATCATGAACATCTGGCAAATATATGTATATGCTTAGTTGAGAGAATAAACATTCCCCAGTCCTGAGATTAAAACCTTGACTTTAACCATTTGGATTTCTCCACGTGCTAGTAAATGCCATCCATCACGCATATCACATTAGAGTCTACCCCCAAAACCCTAAATCAGATCACAGTTCTATGAAACTGAAAAAAAATAGATTTGATAGGATTTAGAAATGTAAGATTACATCATAATCCCCTCTCCAAAAAGGAAAATTAAAAGAAAGGCTGAAAAAGAGAAGGAAAAAAAAAAAATAAGGCAAATTATTCCTGCTGTGGCATATGAAAGCTAGAAGAATTTAATTTTCTGGTCTGTTTGTCCTAGCGTGCTTCTCTAGGCTTGTCATCGGTTCCAGTGGAACACAGGGAATGTAAAAGATATTTTAATACAAATTACTGTATTTGATTCATTCCATTCTCCTTATAAAATCGTCTGCTGTAAAATTATGTCTAATGTGAAACAGTTATAATTTGCTTGCTACTCACTGTACTAATACCTATTAAAACTGACCACAGTAGTACGCACCCAGTTGTTGCAAAATGCAAAAACCCACAAGATTTATTTCAATGTGTCTGGAGAGTGCCAAAGCATAAAAAATATGTTGAAATTTAAAAGGTCTAATGTAACGATTATATAGATCGTGGACAAATCTGTCAGTCAACTCCGAATGGCACAGCCAACTATTTCCAAACATCACAGACCTCTTAGAAATCCATTTTTGTGATGTTTTCTACATGAGTTCCACCTGTCGCAGGATTTTTTTTGACCTTGGCCTGGGTTGGCTGGGATGGAACTATAGCCCAGCCATGGTATGCAGCCCGTTAGCAGTTTTAAGTTGGTCAGGACTTTAAGCTGGGAGGGACAAAGTCTGAGCTGCCCCGAGCTGGCTCACAGGTATATTCCATACCATAAACCTCATGCTCATTATAAAAAGGGGGAAGTTTGCTTTTCTTGTGTCTCCTCTTCCTTTTCTTCCTGCTTCTCTCTCATCCCTGGAGGAGCTTGCTTGCTGTTTTGTTTTGAGGACTGCTTTCCCATTTCTTGTGGCTGCTGTACATTCACTGGGCTGAGTATAACCCTGTGTATCTTATGGTGGCATTAGTATAAATATTAGTTTTGCTGTTTCATTAAATCTCTTTTCATTTCAGCCCACTTGTCTCCTCTCCTTTTCCCAATCCCCCTTCCCAGCTGGGGAGAGGTCATCGGGTGATAGAACACTGCTATAGTTTAGTCCCAGATACAGGCTAAACATAGACCTCAATTTCAAGACATGCAGTGTCCATAGACCTCTTTTAGCACTGGAAGGTTCACTACATGAAATTAATGAAGTTAAGAAAACAGGTCTATAAACAGCACTAAAGTCATCTTGCAAAAAGCTCTTACGAAGAGCGTGTTTATCATCAGTACTAATTAAAGCCTGGAATCTGACCCCAGAGTTAGAGACTATCCCAGTGTTGGCTCCAGACCAGCCTATCTAACGAAACAAACCCTCTAAGGAATACCACATGTAGGACTGATGGTCTCGAGTAGGATTGGCCTTTGGTGATAAGATCAGTGTGGAGGCAAACATGACTAACAGTATTTCAGAGCTTTGATACTCTGGTGATAGGCACTATAAAAAAAACCCAGACAGTTTGTATCAACCCACGGCTGCCAAGCATGGCAAAATGCCACCTCACCCCTGTTTCTTGATGGACAGAAGCAATGCTGAAGATGTTGGTTTGTTTTTTGTTTTTTTTCCCCCCAAACTACCAAGTGGTGGAGGAAGATCCATGACAGTGAGGTGCTAAAGTGACAAGAGCCTTTTCTTCCTGCAGGAAGCACATGCTTCTTCTCACAGGAGGATGAAAATTGCAACCATAAAGCAAGCAAACAAGCCAATAAAGATTATTGTGGGCCTGCTAGTGTGCAGAGTGCTAAAAATTTGCAAACTTCAATCCTTCCTGTGTGTAATATGTAGATCAAACTCCTTCTTACTGGTTCCAGCTGTGGGAGGCTGAACATACGCAGCAGGAAATCTGCAGCTGGATGTAAAGGGAAGGAGGCACCCATATGGTGTGTGCTCAGATGGAGGAAGCCTGCTGCTCATGATGCTGCATCTCATGCACACTACACGACACATGGGAGCTGCTGGGGTAGAGTGGACAGCTGTGTGGGGCACCATGATGTGTGAGGTTCATTGAGGTTCCATTTTGGTGGATTTGAAGGTGTCCTGACCTCGGTCTGGAGCCCTATGGAGCACTTGTACAGTGGAGCTGCGGTGAGGTTGGCAGGGCAGGTGAGGTTTAGTCAGAAGAAGCTGTAAATCTCAGCAATGGCTGAGTTGTGGCTTCATACACAAAGCATTGAGGCAAACAAAGGCAACCTACTTGCTCTGAAAGGTTTTACACATATATATGTTTCCAAATTCCCCTGCTCCTTCTGAACCAGAAAACATTTACTGGCCTGCTTGGAAAGTCTCCTCTCCACCTAATGGCTCCTAAGAAAGGGCTGGTTTAAGAATGTAATCCTGGAAAATGGCAGATATTTGCACTGGAAGGAGCATCCATAGGCACCCAGCTCTGATGCTGTGAAGAGGATTCACCTTCCTCTTCTCTAAGACTTTCCCCATCATCTCTCTTATGCACCTCTTGGCTTGCTGACTACTGAAGATTCCACACTTTCCCCAGTAGATGTAGTGCTTGACTGAGCAAAGTGGGGGCTAGACATGAGAAAATGCATCACCCAGGACCTTTTGTCAGTCCTACAGCCCTTAACACCTTGCCAATGGGAGTGCATAAAGAATGATGGCTATCCTTGCCCAACTCATTAGCAGCATGGGATAAAGCAGAGGAGAGGACTGATAAGAATAGGAAATGCAGGAGACAGGGAATGAAGATGTGAGCGTGAGATCAGACAAATTTGGCTATGAACACTGAACAGTGTCTATTACTGCCCCATAGAAATGAGGACAGTGGACAAAAGATGGGCTGCACTGCATTTACACTGTGCACATCTTCAGAAGACAGTGACCACATCCAGACTGCTTGGGGGGAAATGGTTAGTGTCCTGTGCTAACTCCCCAAATGAAGAGTGTTTGAGATACTGGTGGTTGGGCCAGGCTGAAAATGTGCCTGGAAAGATTATGACACATTAGCAATATAGATGACTGAGTCTCAGTGCCCAGAAATGTTCCCTGGCATTGTTCAATTTATTAGCACACGCTTTGCCTTTGGGATCTCATCACCATGGGGATTAGTTGACGTTTGTACCACTGCAACGTGCTAATTGCTACTTTGAAGAATATGGTCTTTGGAATATTGTTGCAGGAGGCAAAACAGAAGGAGCAGTAACTTTCAGAAGCATGAGTGGATTAAACACAAAGATATTCATACAATCTGGGGAAGAAAGATATCATTTCATCACGCATGTATTACAGCACCAGAGAAATCACTCTGATTAAAGGAGCATTAAAAGTACAGTCTCATTACCTGGCAAACCTAAACTGTAATCCCTTTGCCTTTGAGTGACATTCTGGGTACATTGTCATAAAAGGGACATGAATACACCCTGATGGCCTTGTGAAATAAAGACTGAACAGGGAACAGAATATACCCTGTAATGAGATAGGAATGGCCATTGCAGGTTATTCAAAGGCCTCCAGCAATCTGGTATTCTGCCTCTGGCAGCTGTTAGTCCAGATGTTTTGAATAAAGGTGCAAACCCCACACAACGTACCTCTGTGCAGTGACTTGCCCATGGAACAGTTTCTGCTTAACTTTAGGAGATGCATTATGTCCCAGAGCATGATGGCTTATCCCAGCTTGCACGACTCCTACATTTTTATCCTAGCTTGTATAAGAGTAGATGTGATGATTCACCCATATCATTTGGTGCTACTTTTAGCATTTGTGGAGGAAATGTTAACGGCTCCTTCTTACTCCTTTGACTGTTTTTTTTTTACCACTGGAGTTATCATGGGGCTGGTGACAAAAGAGGCAGAAGCAAGTGCTCTGGCTTCAGCTTTTAACATCTAGGTTTGAGTAGTTTCTTCCAGACTTAAAGAAACCAGGAGCTGCAAAGGGAATTACATGGCATTAGCAAGGCCTGCCTTGCTTTTTAAATATATAACTTGGAGGTTGAGCATGACATTATTTCTGCTTGTATTGTGGCATGCCACCTTGTGACTTTGGGGGCTTTGGTGACTTTCCACTGGCTGGAAATTTCTCACCAGGAAGCCAAGTCCACCTGTCAGCTTCAGCTGTGAGCCTCCAGACACTTCCAGGCTGGTGCTCCTTGGTTTTGAGGTCTCTCTTGCCCCATGGATGGGTCAACTAATGACGTTCCTCTGCTCCTGACATTTACCCAGAGAGCCACACAGCTCTCAGGGCTCATTGATGTGGTCCCATCAATCCATCACCATGTGATGCTGTGTGGGCCCTGACACTCCACCCACCCCTCATGCCAGCTTCCTCACTGGAAATGCAGACCTTGTTTCCATTTTCAAGCTTGGATCTCTGAGGAAGGAAGAACTGCTTTATGAGTCACCACCTTCAAGAGCTTTACACTTGGAGCTGTAAACGTAGGAAGATATTGTTCAGAGACCTTTCAGTTTGCTCTATAAACCTGCAAATTCAGGTGCAGAAACCAAAATCCTGAATTCCTCTATTTGGCTGTGTGGAAATGACTATGGCAAAATGCTCATATCCACAGAGCCTTACATATGATTTACACAGTTAGGAAACAGCAACTACAAAGACCCTCAGCTCCAAGCTAGCTCAAGAAATGACCTTCCACGTACCCTTGTGTGCTTTGCTCTTGTTGGTGCCAGTAAACTCTAAGCAAGTTTTCTGCAATAGCAAATCCTTACACTGCAGAAGTATAAATAACACATTTTTATGAAACATGGTTTTTATGCTGGCTACCTCAGAATGGGAAATAGGTGGAAAAGTTGATGAGAGTGTAGCTCTTAACTGGCCTGTAGGAAAGGGAAAATCCAGCTCCTAATGTATTGTGGAACTATCTGGTAAAAAATTATGCATGCTTTTGGGCTCCATTTCATCCACAGATTAGAAGCACTGAGTTGCCACAGGAGAGGCCAAGCACATTAGCTAAATAACACAAGTACTCCACCCTTGGAAGATCTGTAAATACAGTGCTCCAAAACCATCTGTCAGCCCTCCAAAACCACTGTAGCTAAGGTAAGTAGTAATAACTGCTACTAACATCTAGACAGAGGGATTTCTTCTGGATGATGGCTAATATTTAGACTAATACCATCTCAAGAACTTCCGTGACTAAAGTGGGAAAGAGGTGGAGAAAGGAGGGATAAGAGATGAGGAAAAATAGGTCAAATCCAAACACTGAAATTCATCACTGAAAAATTAGGTGCTTAAAGAAAGAATAGTGACTTGTAGGTGATCTGTCTTTTGATCTGGGCTCACAGAGATCACTTGGTTGACTTGTTAAGTAATTCTCCTTCAGCTAAGAATGCCAGCTTCCTTTTTCTCTTGGGGAATTATTAGCCACTGGTAATTTGGATGCCAAGGAAAACACTAAATACTGCCCGAGACACCTAAAAATCCAGAAAGCCATCAAATAAAAAACAGAGAAGGAGACTATAAACTGAAGAAGCTAAGGATAGAAGAAGTGCCTCTTCCTAATAAGCCCTGTGACATCTTTCTTGCTGTGTTTCAGCCTCCCTGCTCTGCTTGGAAAGCAGCTGTTAAGGGAAGAAAATGGGTAAGATCAGAAGTGTTCAATATGACCTCCTTCAGCAATGGAAGTTTATGGTGGGAGTGTTTATATCAAAGATTGAACGATGGAGCACCTTGGTGAAGGACCTTTTGGGTTGTTCGTTCTGGTCAGACTGAATTAAAGCTAGGTCTCTGACCTTTCCTCACAGAGGTTTCAGTGTTGAAGTCTTGAGTATTTCTGCTAGTTTATCAAGGAAAAAAAGGGGGGAGCTTGGATCACTCTCAGCTAGACTGACAGAAGTGCTGGGACACAGCCTGTCCCAGAGTAAGAGGAGCCAGTGCCGAGGGAGAAGCCCATTGGTGCAGTCTGTGCTGTTATGGCATCATCCTTCATCAACAGCTGTGGTATCAAGGGACTACCAGGGATGGTGGCAAGTAGTCTGAGTCTTGAAGCTCTCTGTGCACATCAAACAGGAGATGAAAGCCCTATCAGCATCATACCACCTTCTTTTCCTCTTTTTAGCCAGGACACACAGTTTTGCTGCCGTGAGATGGATGCTAAATCAGATTCCCAAGCCAGACACGTCACTCAAACTTTCAACAACAGGCCTCAAAGTCCTCTTTGACCTCAGCATGGCCAGATATCTTACTGCTGCCTCTGCCAGGAATGACCTAATTGTTGATGAACAGATTTTCAAGACAGCTTAGTCTTGCTAATCTACATGTATTAGCTACACGTGTCTGTTATCTGCAAATGTATATTGCCTGCTATGTACTGTTCATTTAGGTTTGAGATCCTAGATCAGCTCTGCCATTAGTATTGCTGGTGTAGCTTGGCCTTGAGCATATTTTAAGCACCCAAATAATTACCCAGTGGTTCTTGAAAACTGCCCTGAGGTTGCCCATGGTCACAGCAACCTGCAGCCCATGGAGATCTGGTCCCATCTGCACTCACATCTCTGGATCACAAGAAGGAAGAAAAGGCCAAGGACAGAAAGCTGTGAGAGAAGAGCCTGAGATGAGAGAACCACCTCGCTCATCCACATGCACGACAGGCTCTGTCTGAACAACTCTTTAAGCCTATTTCTCCACTTGAATCTACAAAAAAGAATAAGATAGAACAATCCAACAATAGAGCTCTGTGTGATTCATGACACAGTACTATGTGTGTCACAAAAGAAAAAGCTTTTGTTTGTATTTGGCTGGCATCGATGAATCACAGTGGCCACAAAGATTTTCACCAACCTTTACACCATCTTTGACAGTCTGCAGATGGCCCCCACTGCTGATTTATTTCAAGTTTGAGCTGGTTAAGCAAAGAGACATTGCAGACAGAAGCCCTGGTGGCCTTTCTCTTGACTTTTACCTTACCTAGTACTTCTTGCTTTTTAAAACTTGGTGTTTGGGTTGGTTTTTTGAGGGCAAAAAGGGAGTGAGTTAGTGTCACTGGAATTGGTGATACTGCCAACTTGCTCAGTGGTATTTTTACAGCCAGATGCAATAACTAAAGAGGAACAAAGCAAAAACACCCTAATATTTTCTTCCCCACCCTGTTTTCCAAAATGGCTGAATCTAATCTATGCAACAAGGAGTATCTCTTCCAGTTCACGGAAATATCTGAAGGTGATGTGCTGAAAAAGATGCTGAAGGCAGTAAATAACTGCCCTTCTCCCACTGCTTTTACTGATTTTATCATTAAATTACTGCCCTGTGGGTTTTCTGAACCACCAAGTTGCTACACCAGCCCTTAAATGACTTTCATCCTCTCCAATGCAATGTCTCCTTAGTTCAGAAATCACTCATTCCACCAGGAGTGAGGCCCCCTCTGTCAGGCACCTGATGTAGAGCGAGTCCTCAGCCTGCAGCACTGCTTTTATTTATCTGCAGGTCACGGATTTTAAGGACAGGACTCACCACAAACCTTCAAGCCAATATTCTTTTTGCATAGACCACAGGACTTACTGAGATCAGTTCCTGCTTCAGGTCCAAAGACAATGGTTGGAATAAAACAGATCTTTCTGCAAAATCTTCCAGTATAAACATTTTTGTATCCATTGTGAGTTGTTCCAATGATGAAGTACTTTCTTACAGCCAATTACTTTTAATTAAAAATTTATTTCCAACCCCAGCCACTGGATCTTGTTTTTGTATGTCTGTCTGCCAGACTGAAGCAAGCTCTCCAGTCAGCTGTTTATAGAGGGCAATAGGTTGCAATCAAGCCACTTTCTCCTTTGATGGTCCCTTTAGACCTCTCTCTCAGGTACATTTTCCAGTCCAGCATATTTTTTGTGCTTTGTGAATAGTCTCAGGAACATCAACATCAGTGTAAGATGTCTAACTCCCACTTGCTTCCTTTCTCCTCCATCTCTTGTTCCCACTACACACAGAAATATCAGAAACCCCTTTAGATGATGAACATGGCCCTGTGCAAGAGTCTTTTGAGACCAGAGGTTTGCCCATCTTTGGTGCATCTGGCACATGTCCTGTTGATTCTGCATCACCCTTGTTGCTTGATGAAGATGTTATGCAGTACCAACTTGAATTCCCAAGATCACTGTCAGGTTGACAGGTCTACAAATTATCTGGGTCATGCCATTTATCATGCTAGCTTTCTCCCAGGCACCTGGAACTTACCCAGTATGCTAAGATTTATTTCCTTTGGCAGGCTTTTTTTTTTCCAGAGTGCTGGATACAGGTTACTAGCATCCCTGCCTGACTTTATTGTCTGTTGTTTAACCTCTTTTTTAGTTACAGCCAGAACAGGAACCATGTGGTCATGGTTGGTTGACATGTTCACGGTCCATCCTCCCTACCCCCCAAGATGTAGGACAAAAATATTACAGAATAAGCCTCTATTTACTTTTTCTTATTCATAGTTTTACTTTTTCCATCTTGTAATATACTTGTGTCATTGTTAGCATCCTTTATGTTCTGGAAATACTTATTATACATCAAAACACTCCTCAACAGTCCACTATCATCAGCTCTGCTTATCGTGGTTCTCCTTGTGACCTGTTGCTCCATTTACTGATTTTCTCCAAACCCTACTGTCTGATTTATATGGATTGTCATTAAGAGCTTCTTCATTTTCTCTTGGGGCCTAAGTACACACAGGAATAAGAAGTTTTACTTCCCTTCTGAGGCAGCCCATTTAATGACTGTAGATTTCTTTCTTGGGTGTGTCTTTTTTGGGCATCTGCTTAAGTATTATCCAATGATTCTCAGTCATTCAGATTTTCCTTTTAATAAAATTTTTCTCCCAGTTGAATTTCTCCCAGCATTGTTTTCAGCTAAAATGAAATTTTCTCTTTAAGGAACAATGAATATGCTTTATTGGCTTGGACTTCATTCTGTTTGGAGATAACAGTAAATATAATCCACTGTCATCAGTTATACTCAAGCTATTGCTAACTGTTCACTTTACAATCATCCTTTCTGCTGTAGTAAAGATCTAATGGAGGAGATTTCCTAGTTGGATGTAGCTCTGAAATTGTCTGTAAGATTTGCAATGGCAGACTTTCTCTCAGGGTGGTTTAGTACAGAAAATTTGGACTATTTCAGAAAATCAGGGTACCCAAAAGGCAAAAACCCTGATAACATAAAAGGTCAAGAAAAACAGTCAATGATTCTCTCCAGTGGTCTGCCAAATATTGTCCTGGTGTCTAAAGTGTGCAACCAGGTTGTCCTCAAGCAGCACATAGCACCTCTGTGCTGCACACATCTGCTGTGCAGATACCAAGGCAGAGGACACCTAGACCTGACAGGTGTGGGAAGAGGGGAGCTACATCAGCCCAGCACCTCACTTGCCCAGTAAGTGTTGCTGAGCAGACAATCTTTCCTTCTTACTTTCCTTCTTTCCTTCTTACTTTCCTTCTTACTTTCCTTCTTTCCTTCTTTCCTCTAGTGTACTGGCACTTGCATGAGCAGCCTGTGTTTGTTCTGTAGGCCACCAGTAGCTGATTCAACAACACAGGAGCACAAACACAGACTAACTGACTCACACACACACAGCTCCACAAAAAAGTGATTGATGACCAGTTTTCATGTCAGAACTGTGATATTTCTGGCTGACCAGCTTTTTACCCATTCTTTTTGGTACAAAAGCCATGGCATAAAGATAAGAGGCGGAGCACTTAAGACATGTTTACAAAGATTAAACCATTGACTTGGCTTTAGTTAAAGTAAATTCTCCTGCTTCCCACTGTGCAAGGAAGGTTTACAAAGGGAGGACTGGCAAAGGTTGCTTCGTCTTCTTTCCTGGCACTGCGTATTGGCTCCAAACCAAATGCAGGACTTAAACCACATAAAAGGGCAGCAAGGTATTAGCACTTTTGAGGGGTTCGGCATCTGACACATTCTTAATCTGCCTGTGTACGTTTTAGATGTGAGCTGCTGCAGTGACTTTATAATGACATGGCAATTTAATAAGCCCAAAGTTCAAGCTTCCCTCCACAGATGAGGAGTTACCGAGCCCAATCCACAGCCCTTCTTTGCTGCCATCATTCCTGGGAGAGCTACCAACTCCCCTGCTCTCCTCTGGGGCACAGGAGGTCCTGAAAATCCTACTGTGTATAAACTGCAATGCTTTCATTTGTCCTAAGGCTGGCACCATAGGAGAGGAGGAGTGACAGCAGTAAATAATAGGGGAGATCAGGAAAACAAGACCCAAGAGAATAGATTTTTTTAAAAAACAGGTAAGACTTCATTAAAAAAATGTATTTAAATACATCTGGAAGTTTTGTATTAATGTCTTTGCATTAATGTTAATGTGATGCACTATTCTGCACTGCTTGCAGAAAGACATTGTCATGACTGTGGCAGGAGAGTAGGAAAGGGCAAATGTCACATCTAGCTCCAGATTAATTATGCCCCTATCAGATTATTCCTCTCAGAATTTGTTATTATAACAACTAACAATTTAATAACAGCAAGCAGAAGCATGGAGAAAGGAAAGGAGTTAAATAACAGCCTTCCACTTTAGTGTAGCTTTTGCCCTTGATGAGGAAAACAGTCATTGAAGTCAGCTTTGGGAGGTGTAATTCAGAGGAAGACACAGTGGGTCAGGAAGGCTGTATTGAAAGAATATTTTATTGCCAGTCAAAGTGGAAGGACATATGGGCTAGGTGCTGCACAGCCTCTCCTAGGTTTAGTTGTGTTCAGTATTTTTATTCATGCCCCAGATGATGGAACAGAGAGGATATACAGATGGCAGCCAGCAGGGAGGGACTGTCAGGAGTTTGGAGAACAGGATTAGAATTCAAAATGATCTTGGCAAACTAGTGTTTTTAAGGTCTAGCAGAAAAACATGCTACTCCAGAGACAAGCTTATAGATTCTGCATCACACCAGGAATAACTGGCTCTGTACTGCAGGGTGCAGAACAGCTGCCTGGAGCACAGCTCTTCAGTAAACAGTCGAGAGACTACAATGGATCACAAGCTGAGCAGCAGCTTTGTGTTGTTGCAGAAGAGGGTAGCCCCAGACTGGCAGTGCACAAGCTCACCCTTTGAGACATGGAGACAATTTGCAGCTTTACAAAGTGACTTTGAGTATCGCTGTGCGTCTGAGGCACTGTTCTCCAAGAAAGATATGATTGAGTTGTACTGAGTCGAGAGAACAACAGAAAGGTTCCTTAGAGGTCTAGAAATGCAATGTAGAAGAAGATTAAAATAATAGTGTTGCTTGAGAAGAGAGGAATTTCTGCAGTGACACATGGGATGACAAGAAAAGGGCATAGATTCAGAAAAGGAAGACTGGTTAGAGACTAGGAAACACTTTTCTTATGCTAAAGGAGGATCACATAGGAACAACTGAACTATGGCATGTCCACCACTGTGGGCTTTTGAAAGGCTTGCTGGATTATCTGAGCACAGCTGACAGCACTGGGATGGTCCTTCCAGCCTATAAATGGGGTCAGATGTCCACATCCCTGCCCACTCACATCACAGTTTCTAAATATCATAATTTCCTGTCAGCACTTACCTTGGTGCAGGAGAATTCTGCAGTGGAAAGATCTGACACACAACCCTTTCTTAGAATCTCCTTCATTATACTTGCTTCTGGGAGTCCCATCCTTTAACATCCAGCTCCCCCTCTTTGTGATACAGGGAGCTGGGGTCAGTGTAAGAAGGTCTGAGGATCTGCACAAGGACACTGCAAGCCTGGGAGGCATATTCAATGGCCTGGTGGGTCAAGCTGCCTTAATCACCAGGCTAAGCTCATTTCATGAGGAATGCAGTGAAATAAGTCTTACTTGGCAAAAGCATTTCCCCCAAATCAACAAGAAAGTCAGAACTTAGGATGAAAAAAGAAACAAAAGATAACCAGTGAGATCTCTCTGCTAACCCTGTACATTGTGGCCTGTATTACAATGAGTGTACTGGGCAAATGAAGTCTCTGGGATCTTATTTTCTTAAGAACCAAGTAAGTTTTGAGTCAAAAGATGTTAAAAGCTGGCTTAGGGTAGAGATCTAACAACAACCTCAGTAAAAATAAAACAGACAAAAGAGAAATTTGCAATCTGAGAAAGATTTTTCCTTCTATTTCAAAGCAAAAGAATTTTTTAACATCCCTTTTCAGTGAACAGTGTTCGTGTATGCTGCCAACGATAAACATTTATCTCACCAAAAAGAATCCACAATACAAAAAACAGTAGACAATCAGTGGGATAGTGTCTTGGGGGATTTAAAATGCATGGTGTGCAACCCAGTTATCAAAATTCATAAAGGAAGGACTGTGCTGTAAGACTTTTCAGGCAGGGTACAAGACATTCTGCTCACACTCAAGAGCACAAGTGTGGCACAGCCAGCTGGGTTTTTAAATGCCTACCATTGTGGTTTGCTCCATCCATCAGTCAGTCAGCTCCCAGATAAAGTTTCTTGCAGCATTCATTTCTGGGCTTTAATGCTCTTAAGAACCAATGAACTGTTGATTATGGGGGTGCCTCAGACTGTCAGAGGGGTTTTTTTATCCTCATTACAGGGCTTAGATGTTGGGGGGGGGCGCAGGGTGTGGGAAATAAGCAGACAAGAACAAACTGAGGAAACATCTAAAGATCATGAAAGGGCATATTTTCAACACAGACTCCCACACAGCCCTTTGCAGAACATGCAGGCATGCCTATTTGCATTTGGCAAGTGGGTAAATGAAGAGAGAGATGACATTTCATATAGACACTTGCAAGTCACTTCTTTGTTGTGCACAAAGAAGTTGCACAACCGTGCAATTTTCTGTACACAAAATGGATGCAACTGCAAATTCTTCAGGTGCACTTAAAAATGCTGCTAAAAAACCTGCCTATGACTCTTTCAACATGGAATTCACTGTTCTCACTTCCACTTCTTCCTTACCTCACATCTTTAGCCAGCAGCATTAAAAATACACAGAGCTCATAGAGAAGCAGCAGACTCAGCTTTGAATCTCCGTGTTTTTCTGTGTTTGAATAAAACGTTTAATGTTACTTGAGCTGGAGAGAAAGGTAGGGGGTTGTGTGTGTCTTAGTAGAAATTAATGTTTTGGTTGGCTGGACAAGCTCAGGAAATTTCTGTAGTGAGCCTGATGAGAGAGGATGTTTGGCAAGATGTTTTCCAACAGCTGGTACAGGTGAAGGATTAAGGGGAAAAAAAATATTAAAAGCTTTTTCCCTGATTTTCTACTTACTACCCCTCTTAGATATACAAGCAATTTTAGAGTCTAATCCATAGGTTGCTTTCCACTGGCTCAATAAGACTTGAAACAGGCGCTCCAAATGTTGTATGGGTTATTATAAACATTTTAATGTTCCTCCCACTCTCTTAAACACAACTATTTTGGGCAGAAGGAGCAGATACTGGCCTCTTTATGCAGCCTGGGCTCAGAGAAACCACCCAGGTGACTCTGCCCCTGGTAGGAACATACGATGTGCCAGGGTCCCAGCAAGGCAGGTGATGGGCTGAGGTGTCCTAGTCCATGTGTGGGGCTGCAGATGCAGTAAGAAAGCAGGATGAGGCTTTAAAACTCAACATCATTTGTTTTACAGAGAGTTTCCAGTGATTGTCTTCATCCCATATCCTCAGAAATACAGTTCTTCTACACCATAAAAACTTCAGATCTATTTGGTATTCATAATACGTAGAGGCTTCTGCAAAGTGAACATTTACCAGCTCCAGAATTGCTTTTTTTAAGTTTATTATGAAGGTCAGAATTATTATAAATCTACACAAATTGAAACAGCCTTTTGGCACAGCTCTGATGTTTGAACTAAGTTAATAAAACAATGATGCATAGTATTCGGGTATCATATAATCTTAGAAATCCATAGTGAACACAAAGACCGAAATAAACTCTTGCAACACACATGTTTATTCCCATATTAAGATGCCCTGAGACTGTTCTACATTACTGACTTTCATATGCTTGGAAAATAAGATGGCTTTTTCATATTCATGCTCAGTGAGTGAAAACACATCACTCAGGAGACCATCTGCTTCTCTCTGGAGCGTGGATCTTGACCTTAACACATTGGGCTGCATACAAACTCCAAGGGGAAAAGATGTATTTAGGTGCTTCAGTTCAATCTTAAGAGCATGGATAATTCATTCAGCATTCAGGGGATGCAGTGTTTGGTCAGCTGCTACAGCAGCCAAAATTACATGAGACAAATCAAGTTTTCACCTATCTGCCTCAGTACAAATACTCTGTCACAATTTGTTTGCCATTTTACCCTGGCTCATTTATATAGGACCAAACCCCAGTCCCCCCTAAGATAGAAGAAGAACATTTTGCCACTGACTTGCCTGGGATCAGGATTTAGCCTGCAGCAAGGAAAAAAAAAAAGAAGTAAGAAAGAAAAGAATAGAACTAGGGGCAGCAAGAAGTCCATCTGGAGGGTGGCAAGCTGCCCACGGCCTCGGTGCCCACAGTCAGCACTGCCCAAACACAGGCAGGCAGGAGAGGGGAGAGGGGAGGTTGGGGAGTGCATTATTTTACCCCTGCCGTGGTTCTCCAGGCTCCCAGGAGCATGCAGAGACTCCTTGGACAGCCTCTCTGGAGGGAGATGCTTTCTCTTAGGTCAGTTTAAATGGAGAACTGGAAGACTCAACCCCCCAGGAACTGCTACCAGCTCTGAGGGGCTGAGGGATTAAAACTGAAAAAGAGCAGCTGTGTCAGGGGCAGGAAGGAGCCTCCTTCTGCATATCTCACAGCTCCAAGTGACAAGGTGCTTTGGCTTATGAGGCTGTGCAAGGACAGGAACTCAAACTCCTGGGACATTTTCAAAAGCCCTATTTCTTCCCAGGGCTAAGTCCTGAAGGGATTTTTGAAACAGGTCCCTGACAGGTGCCTCCCTGCTGAGAAGATATCATCTTCTCCCTGGGCTGTAAAGACAAGGGCAGAAGAGCTCTTTGAGAGGGACTAAACACAATGGCAAGCAAAACAGTGCCATGCTGAGGTACTCCTCTGGAGGATTAAAGGCATAAGGACCATGATACAAAACACAAGCCCTAGTGCCTTGCAGCAAATTAATTCCTGACTCAGAGTTCAAAAGCTGAGGCTGAAAAAAAGCAGGGTTATCCTAGATGAGGTGACTTCAGAACAGGTACATACACTGTAGGTAGCCTGAGTAATAGCAAGAGGAAGAGAGGTGGTAACATTAGCTGCAGAAACCCTCCAGGGACTTGAAGTATTCAGGTAGCAGTTTTCTGCAGCCACATCTTCACTGTGTGGTTACCTAAAGCAAAGTAAAATCACCTTGAGCAACTTGCACTTTGCTGGGGCAAAATTATTGCTCCTCACTGCCATGCCAGCATTGCTTCAGGTCTAGGCCGTCACTGGAGTAACTGTCCCTAAGTCACAATACATCTCACCTACCTTGAAAACACTTCTCTGAGGTCACAGCAACTTAATGTGAGCTGTGCAGGTTGTACAATATCTGACAAGTGAGTAAATGTGTCACTTCACATGAGAGACCATGGAAGTGTTAGGTAGAAGGTTGGACTTGATGATCTTGGAGGTCTTTTCCAACCTTGATGGTTTCATAATTCTATAATTCTATCACTAGAAAGCCTTTATGTATGGGGGAACACGGAAGACAAAACTGGTTATTTTAGCCTGGTGGAGGGTAAAACCCCAGTCTTCCCTCTTTGGGGAAGTCTATAGACTGCAATGTCAACCAACCAAGAAGTCTGAGACTCTAGAAAACTCAAGCATGAGAGATGGGGGAAGCTGGTGTTCCACTGGGAGATCACTAGAAATATTGTCAAGAGTGATGCNTGATGACATCTTTCCAGCCTGTGGAGCAGCTCTGAGCCAACTCCCAAAGCTGTCCCAGTAGTATCAGAAGTGGGCCTCAGGAGGGTTCTGGGGCCAAGGTTTGATAATGTCCCGTTCCTGCTGGAACCAGGAGGAGATAAATTCCGTCAAAGACTTCGTGAACTAGTTTTGTGGATTTGGTGGCTTGAAAAAATTCCAGGGGAATGGCCCAGCACATGCCTGAGTGTGCACAGGAGGGACCGAGTGGAGTCAGAAGCAGCTGGGATGTCTCCTTTTCAAGTGCAGAAACAAAGTCTGTCAATCCAGAGACATCCTTTACCAAGAAGACAGTAGCAGAGTATCCACATTAAATCAGAGGGACAAATCTTGGCAAGGATGGTCTGCTCATCAAA
>VWZY01012551.1:95579-129929 GCA_013399075.1 Chloroceryle aenea
CTGCAGAAACCCTCCAGGGACTTGAAGTATTCAGGTAGCAGTTTTCTGCAGCCACATCTTCACTGTGTGGTTACCTAAAGCAAAGTAAAATCACCTTGAGCAACTTGCACTTTGCTGGGGCAAAATTATTGCTCCTCACTGCCATGCCAGCATTGCTTCAGGTCTAGGCCGTCACTGGAGTAACTGTCCCTAAGTCACAATACATCTCACCTACCTTGAAAACACTTCTCTGAGGTCACAGCAACTTAATGTGAGCTGTGCAGGTTGTACAATATCTGACTAGTGAGTAAATGTGTCACTTCAGGCCATGAGAGACCATGGAAGTGTTAGGTAGAAGGTTGGACTTGATGATCTTGGAGGTCTTTTCCAACCTTGATGGTTTCATAATTCTATAATTCTATCACTAGAAAGCCTTTATGTATGGGGGAACACAGAAGACAAAACTGGTTATTTTAGCCTGGTGGAGGGTAAAACCCCAGTCTTCCCTCTTTGGGGAAGTCTATAGACTGCAATGTCAACCAACCAAGAAGTCTGAGACTCTAGAAAACTCAAGCATGAAAGAGATGGGGGAAGCTGGTGTTCCACTGGGAGATCACTAGAAATATTGTCAAGAGTGATGCAAGGCAGTAGAGCAACATTTGGAAGAAATCCAGACACAAATAACAAAGGATGGCTTGATAAAGACCCTAGAAACTCATGGAAAATCTACATCTTCCAAGGGTCACATTCTGCTAGACTCACAGGATGGTATTTGTGGGGTAGAGGAGGTAGAGCAGCAGAGGACTTCTGAGAGCACCTGACCAGGGGGATGTCATGGAGGGTGTCACCTACAAGGAGATCAGAAATGTGGGAAAAATGGACCCCTCTGGATTTCAAAGCATGTCCTCATAGGAGTGACATGGGAAGGGGCTTTGGCTCTGCCAAACACCAGTCCACGAACTGTCGGCCTGTGCTTGTAGCCCAAGGCCTGACGTGCTGTGGGAGATGCCCACGCAGCTGCTCAGCTGTGAGCAGAGTAGCAGCTGTAGCAGGACAGGGCACTTTGCTGTCATCCCCAAAGGGACAGTGACAAAGCAGAAAGAAGACTCTGGGTAGACCCAACAGTGACCTTCCAGTAGCTGAAGGGAGCTGATAAAAAGCCTGGAGAGGGCCTGTTTGCAAAGGCCTGGAGTGAAAGGATGAGGGGCAATGGTTTAAATTAGAAAACAGTGGATTTAGATTGGATGTGAGGATGAAGTTCTTCACCATGAGGGTGGTGGACACTGGCACAAGTTTCCCAGGGAGGTGGTGGAGGCCCCATCCCTGGAGACATTCAAGGTGGGGCTGACAGAGCTCTGAGCACCCTGCTCTAGGTGAGGATGTCCCTGCTCTCAGCAGGGGGTTGGACTGGATGACCTCTAGAGGTCCCCTCCAACCCAGACAGGTCTATGATTGATGACATCTTTCCAGCCTGTGGAGCAGCTCTGAGGCAACTCCCAAAGCTGTCCCAGTAGTATCAGAAGTGGGGCTCAGGAGGGTTCTGGGGCCAGGGTTTGATAATGTCCCATTCCTGCTGTGCTATTAAAACTAGGAGGAGATAAATTCCATCAAAGACTTCGTGAACTAGTTTTGTGGATTTGGTGGCTTGAAAAAATTCCAGGGGAATGGCCCAGCACATGCCTGAGTGTGCACAGGAGGGACCGAGTGGAGTCAGAAGCAGCTGGGATGTCTCCTTTTCAAGTGCAGAAACAAAGTCTGTCAATCCAGAGACATCCTTTACCAAGAAGACAGTAGCAGAGTATCCACATTAAATCAGAGGGACAAATCTTGGCAAGGATGGTCTGCTCATCAAATGCTCTGAAGTTATGTGGGCACGTTAAGGCTTTCAGCACTTAACTCACAAACAGAACAGGGAATAAATACCCAGGGGCCACAGGGCTGGAGCTAGGGGTGGAACTGACCCAAATCTTCTTGTTATTATTGTTTTTATTGTTTTTCTATTAGTTCCTATTACAGCATACAAAGGGTCTGGTCAAGCCAGCAAAGCTGGCCTCTTGAAAACCCAGTCCCCAGTGGCTGTCAGGATTGTGTTTGACATTATGAGTTTGGAAAATTTTAGAGATGAAATGAACCAGAGCAGTCAGGGTGTGGGGCGGGGAGAGAGGAGAATGAGTTAAAAAGGCTACAAAAGCATAGATATGAAACTGAGGAAAGTTAACTATTAATCACAAATCACATTTGCTAAAATGCAGGAGGTATTCTGGTTTGGTTTCTGATATTATTTCCCTTTTAAAGTTGACCTGAACTACTAAAAATGCTCTTTTACTGCAGGAGATAGATCAAAGTGTGCAAAGGAATGCAAGAAAGAAATACACTCCAGATTATAAACACTGGTAGCATCGGTCACTAGCTGTAGTGAGATCTTCACACTACCTAGACTGCAAATTCATTCAGAATAGATTTTGAACTTTAAAAGCAGGATGGGCTCCTAAAAAGAGACACAGAAACATTAAAGAAAATGACAAGATTAAAATGATCTGTAGTTGGCTCCCTGTGGCCAACCAATAGGAACATTCAGCATAGAATTAGTTTAAAATTAGCTCTAGTTTTCATTCAGAGCTGGCATGGCTCACAGTCTCTAGCCACTACACTCTGTGCTAGCTGCTGCAGGACCTGCTGAAACCTGGGTCTGGCATTTCATCTTCCTGGACTGCCAAGCCTCTTTCTACAGAACGGGGCAGTTTTGGAAGAAGTCTTTGCAAAATATTTTAATAATAAAAACTTTGAAAATACACAGCTGTTTTGCAAAACCCTGGTAACAAAGATCCCTTTGAGATCAGCTCCACGCAGGCTCTGTAATGGATGTGCTACCATCAGTACTCTCAACAGAGACATTATGGAGCCTGGTGTTCCCTCTGTGCCTCTTTCACCCTTGGGTCTCCTGCCTGGACCTTGCTCCTTTCTGCTGCTGCCTGCTCAAATCACTGCTTCAGGCAGTTTAATTTGGGTGCCAGCAACTGCTTCCAGAGTTTAGGCACATTTGGCCCTTGAGGTGACCTCCTCAGAGGGCTACTCATCCTGCTTGGGGCATCACTTGGGGTGCAATTCAGCTCACAGCTGAACTGGGCAATGCTAAGGAAAAGAAGTCTCTGGGACCTACAAACACATGGCCACCATTTAATCCCAAGACAAGCATCTGAGCCTCCACTGTTTTGAGTCAGCCTTTCTGCAACAGCTGTCTGCATGTTGGGAGCATGGTCCAGGGTGCTGCTGTACCTGAGACCTGTGTATTGGAGGCTGACATCAAGGTGGATTCCTCAGTTACTGGTACCACCAAGTGTTTAGTGGAATCCATTTTCCAGAGTAAATAGTTTATTGGGATTTGAATAGTTGCAGGGAGTTCCCTGCTGTAAATGGGGTAGTGCCTGATGAGGAAATCTACTTATGGTGCTTTTATTACTGCAGGGAACATGAGGATCCAGCTTTTCAGTGTTACAGGTATTTCCCTTCAGTGATCATTAGAAGAAACAGCTCCTAGATTCACAAGCACTGGCATCTGTACATAAGCTGTATTTCTAGTAAGTTTTAATGACAAAAGAGAGAAAACTGGCAAAGGCAACCACACTGGTGGCTTTCACTCTCCTCCTAGGGAAGCCAGGAGGCATTTCCCATCAGTCTGAGCAGGAGCTGGCCACTTGTGTCCTGTGTTGCTGTACATCTTGCCCTAACATTGCAGCTGGGTAAGGTGGGAATCACAAACCCAGCAAGAAAGAGCCAGGTGGAGAGGAATCAGCTTCTCCCAGACATGCACAGGACAAAACTCTTGGTTTACTGTGGTGGTTCTTCTGAGGAATTGAGGGTTCTGCATATGAGCAGGGTTAGAACAAAGTGTGGTTATATTTGATTGAGCTAAAACCCTGCCTAGCTTAGTATGCCATCTCTGAAAGTAGACAAATGCACTCCTCAAGGGAGAGAACAAGCATGTACAATCCTGCTCTGAAAGCCCTGCCAGACTCAGAAGACTCCTGGTGGCCCTTGGACAGGAAAGCAGAGGGGATTTTTCTCACCAAACATTGTGGTAGGTGCTGGCTTGAAGAGCTGCTGGCCGAGGCTTTTGTGTGAGCTACACCAAACTTTGTGCTGCTGAGCTGAGAGCAGACTGTCAGGGTGTTGTGTCAGATTTTACTTCATCCCTAACCCCTTTCTCTTCCAGCACTTGAAGCTGTCACCTGATCTCTGGGCAAAGGAGATGCTCCTTTTTTCCATCTGTGCAGTCTGGCTACAGCTCAGCACTGGTAGCAATTTGGTCACAGCTCCCAGTTGTTTCACATACATACTGGAAGAGCTTCATCTGCTCCACTTTACTCCTGGGGTAAGATTATCAGAGAATCATAGTCATAGAATGGTTGGTTTTGGAAGGGACCATCTAGTTCCAGCCCCCTTGCCATGGGCTAGAGCAGGCTGCTCAAAGCAATCTGACCTTGAACATTTCCAGTGATGGGGCATCCACAGCATCTCTAGGCAACCTGTTCCAGTGTCTTGTCAGCCTCATAGGGAGGACCTTACAGCTAATCTAAATCTACCCTCTTGCAGTTTAAAGCCACTACCCCTTGTCCTGTTACTACATGCCCTTGTAACAAGTCCCTTTCCATCTTTCTTTTAGGCCCCCTTTAAATTCTGGAAGGCTGATAAAATGTCTCACTGGAACCTTCTCTTCTCTTGGCTGAACAACCCTTAGCTGGCTAGTTGCTTTGTAACATGGAACCCGAATCTTCCTTGCTGCAAATTAAGCTAAGTTCCTGCTGAACTTTTCTTAACTGACACCTGGAATGATTTTAACCACTGTTCTCTTTGCTACAGCTTTGGCATTCTGGAAAATGCATCATGACCCCCTTTGTCTCTTCTTCAAAAAACCCCTAAACCCTGTTCTCTTAACCTTTCCTTGTAGGTTATGTTTTCTAAACCTCTTCTTGCTGCCTTTTAGGTTCCCATTAGGGTGCCTGGTTATTAAAATAGAAGCTTAATTTCACAAAGGCTGTTGCATTACTTGGCACAGCAGAAAATAATAACAAACACTATACAGCCACTAGAAAATCCACGATAAGATCACAAAGGGAAGGGAGAGAGTGCATCTCAAGTGATCATCCAGCCTGTTTCCTTGCACTGGGGCATGTTCAAGTGAATTGAGAACAACCCTTAAGATTTGGCAGGTCAGTGGTGGCAATTTTCAGTGGTAGCACATCTCCAGTTTCCTGGCAGCCTACCCCCCTTTTTTAACTATCCTTTTACTAGTTTGTTGTATGTTGATACAACCATGAAGATTAAACACATTAAAAAATATACATAGATGTTTTTAAAGAATATTTTAAAATCACATAGGATCATTGAGCTCCCAGTCAGAAAACAGTCATGGGGAACAGAAGCATGACAAGGACAGATTTATCAGCTGTGAAGATGGAGGCTTTTTTCTTTTGATTTTTTTTCCTCCTATTCCTGTAATTTACTACTCCTTTCTTTTCCCTTTCAAACATTCAGCTACAGTAAATGCAGGAAGTGAAGATGAAATGGATAGATAACATCTTTAAAGACCTGGCCTCTACATGCAAACCTTGATACATAATTTGCACTTAACTTGGCACTTCCTTGGCAGGATTTCAGCCATAGAGCAATTTTTCATGCTGGAGGTGGCAGGATGGCAGGGTTTTCTGGCAAAATGCAAACTAATTCTCCCCATCCTCCCCTCTCATTTGGTTCTAGGCTGATTTCATCCAAAAGCAGATAAAAAAAAACAAGCTTCTCTTGTCAGTTCCCTGACACAGGTACATTAGCAGAACTGTCAACTGTACTGAATATTTACCAGGGTTTCCCTGAGCCTGATGCCTGGGGCAGGGGGGTTCTGCAGGCTGTAGGGACAGAAAACCTTTTGAAGATCCCAACAGGAGCTGTCTGGAGTTCTCACACAGGCTCAAAATGTTCCCTCAAAGCTGGGATTTTATACCACTCTTTTCCTTTTGAGGAGCTACCCCGTAGAAAAATCAACATACATGGACTGTGCCATTCCAGACAGGGTCTTCTTCAAACTGCCTCTCATGCCCTACATCTAGACCAACAAATCAGGCCAGCAGATGCCTCCTGGCTTAGCGTGGTCAGCATGGAACCTTTATCCTACAGGCATTGGCATTGGAGTCTGGCACATAAGCCCTGAAAGCAGAGACCACGCAGGTTGGGTTGCTCTGTTTCTTGCTCAGCTATTTTATTATTACCACTGCTCATAAATAGGAATGCTTCACTCTGCAGGATTTCCTTGCATGGATCCCAATGTCATGTCTGTCCCCAACGTAGAAGTGAAGATCTTCTACCAGGAGAATCAAAATTGGAGTGATATGCTTTTACTTTAACCAAATGGGTCTTTCAAAAGCTGAAGTTAATGAAGACCCACTTAACAACTCTTCATATAACTTTGATAAATAAAATGTTTCCAACTGGAATTTACAAAGCTGAACATAATAATATGAAGAGGGAATAAGAGCTTCCCCTTGTCAACTGGCTACTAACAAAAGAAAAATATGAGGAGTGAATACTTAGAAAAAAGACCAACAGTGCTGTAATATAATTAAAACCATTAAAAATGCTGTACTCTGGTTTTGCTCCCTGAAGCAGTATGTTATTTTTCTTTTTTTAAGCTGTCACCACGTTTTGATACCATAAGGAATAAACTAAATCAAGACAAACCTCCATTTCAAAGTTGGAGGATTTGATAGAAATATTAACTTAAACTTCAGTAACCAGCAGATGATGCTCAATCTACCGTAGTCATCAACATCTCTCTTTTTATTCAGTGACAGGAGGTATTCCTCAGGTATATAAGCAGCACTGAAGAGGAATCAAGTCAAATGTAGAGACAAGGCCAAGAGAAAGCACCCACAGAAACCCCACAATTTTAGAAGCTCAGAAATGGTCCTGCTCAGCAAAGAGCTGAACCACATCTAGAAGGATCAATATCATATTTAAGAGTATGCAACGCTGCTTTTTTTGTTCTTCATTTGGCAGCCTTACTGACAGAGGTAACTCAACCTTCTTCCCATCCCTTGCTATCAAATACCAAAGCTTTCCTGATACCATGGAGATGATGTAATGCTGACATGTGAGCAGAGATTTCATTTGTCAGCAAACTGCGTGGAGCCACTCTTCTGTTAGACATGAAAGTATCAACCAAGGGGCTGCAGGAATGAGCCACCTCATGCATTCATCTCTCTTACTTTCATTCTTGAGGAAAAATGTAATCTACCAGCATTGGGAATGTGACTGGAGGACAATGCACTAAGCAAGGGACATTCACAAAAGTTATTGCACAGGAATGTACAATCATAACGTTTGAAGTAATAAACCATGGCAAAAAAAAACCCCAAACCAACAAAACAAAACGTATTAACTGCATTCCTGGTTATTCAAACAAAATTCCCCATTACAATTTCTGAGCCTTGCAATAAAACATATTATTTAAGAATGTCAGTCAACCTCTTCCCCCCCACTTTCTGAAAACTCAGAAAGCAAGCTGAGAAAGCTGACAATAGGATAATAGCAGATTTCTCACTGAGCTTGTGACCCAGACAAGCAGTACTGAACATCCCAGCTGCTAGCCTCTCCAGAGTGAACAAGACTGCTCCTTGCATCATTCTGCAGGATCTCTGGGCATTGCAGAGAGAATCTGGATGCAACAGGTCAAGCACAAACTCTTCTGAAGATCTGAAGGCATAGGCTTCTCCTTTCTCATCCTACAACCTCATGAAAGAGAAGATGCAAAGAAAGACAAGAAATACACTGTGAACAACTCTTCCAATGATAGGGGAATAGGGGCTGGAGTATTGACAACTGTACAATCCCAGTATTGTCTGCAGCATCCCATGTATTGTCACAAGATAGAAGAACAACTGAAAAAAGTCTCAGCTTGGCTAATTACCTTCAACTGGCTACAGTTCATCAGACTATGCTGCAGATTTGTGTTTCAAGGAGGAATTCTAGGGAGCTGGTGGTAGTGTGATAGAATAACAAACCAGAAATGAATGTTGCTGTTCAAGGGGAATGAAGTTCACAAAACGTTATCTCTGCAACTGCTTTACCTTATGAGCCAAAACCTAATAGCTTGCCATAAGCCCTTGCTGTACTGTGCCTTAATATTACTCAGTTTGTTCCAGCAAATCACTGGTAAAAGAGACACATTGTTGATCTAAGGGCTGTGCACAGATTCCAGGCTGACAATATGAAGACAAGTTTCTAACTAATACAAATGATTCCTGGCACCAGCCTAGCAGACAAACACAACACATGCACTCAGCTGGAGATTCACAAACCTGTGCACTGAACTCCTCACAGGCCAGATTTGTTCTCCTCTAGGTAACGTTGACCCATTTCAGCTGCATTCAAGTCCCGGCGCGTGAGATCTGCAGAGCAAAAAGGTCATCTTTGCATTTCGTGTTTGCTACCACCCTGCTTTCAGTGACTTCTGGACCTTTCAGCTGAGGGCAGGACAGGATCCTTTGCCTCAGCATTACCAGTTTAGACAGGAAAAGGCCTGGCCAAGGCACCCAACAGGATCCAAGGTCGAATCCTGAAAGGTTCCTTCTCTGGTCCAGTGCTGGAAAGGAGCCTCAGCCACTACTTTTTCCATGGGGATAAATTGCAAAACATTGGTAGGAAAGACAAGCCCAAGGATTTTGTCTCAGGGGAAAAAGGTACTAAAGAGTGCTTGTGGTAAAATAGTCTAGCAGGGCACTTTGTGTCTCTCCTGACCACAGATGAAATGATGAGGCCAGATGTGTCTCATGGGCCACCAGCTAGAGCAAACTGGTTGTGAACCTTCCTTGGATCAACATGAAAGAAGCCTAAGGTTATGGGGTACCAAAGCTGCCAATCGATGAGACTCTTTGATGTTTCTTATGAAAAAAAAAGGACAGAAACATTTTTAATTTCGCATTAGCATGTTGTGTTGTGTTTTTTTTTCCAACTGACTCCATGACTGTTGATATTAATTAAAGTGAATGGTAGATTATTTTCTAAAGGCTATAATTTAAACCAGTAGTTGAATATAGACTTGAGTGTAACATTCTTCAGCTCAAACCACAAGGTATGCAAGCTGGGAATGAATTCTATTTTTTTCCTGTTGAAGGACAGATTAAATATTTTTTTATTAATTCTAATCCTAGAAAAGAAAGTAAGATTCCCATTTTTCCTCCAATTTCTCTGTACACTTAATTGATGTATCCTACCAAGCTGTCAAGCTGCTTTTAAAACCCATTCTTTTTCATCGAAATATTGTCCTTCTTTTATTAGTTTGAGTTGATAAATAGATCAAGAGTCTTTGAGGGTATTGTGCACTGTCAACGGAATAGATCTTTCAGATGCATCCACTGCAATGGAGCTGAAAAAATACATATCATGAAACACTTAATAAAAAAGATACACAGATTTGTCTTTTACAAGATCATGGGACTTGAGTCTATCTCCAGGGAGGAGTTCCAACATGAGAAAGAAAATACATAGTTCAAAAGCCCATGTTTTCAATTTGCAGCCACATGGTTTAAATTATCCCTGTATTTATTAAGGGCGCTAAATGGGCAGATCGACTTAGGGGAAAGGGTCATTCAAGTTGAGAATAGTCATGTTTAATCCCTCAGATGGTTGCAGGTTAATTGTGCTTTAAGATGCTGAATATTCTTTATACAGTGTGTGTTAAAATAGCACAGGAGACACAGCTGGCCCGTTTTTGCCATTTTATGTTGTACTTTTTTTTTTAACTCCTGTATCTCTCCATTGTAAACAAAAATAAGAAATTATTAAACATGTCACCTGGAGGCACAGAGATCCTACATGCCATACAAACCCCACCATTCCACCATCCCCTGCCCTTCAGTTTCGTATGTGTGAGCACTCTGTGTTGTACTCACGTCCCGATTTCCCTGGTACTAAGGGTTGTGGATTCTCATGTAATCAAAACCCCAAAGAAGTAGTGTAAGATGTCTTTTCCACTTCATGCTGCAGCCTTGATTTTTGGATAGTGCATGTACCTGTCTGTGAACTCGCTAACTCAGCATTCCAGGAGGGGAAAAAAGAAAATTAACTGAAATCCCAAGAGCAGAAGTTAAAGCTAACAGAAGAGCATTTCCAAATGGAAAGGCACTATGAATTATAAAGCTTTTTCCCTGAGACATCCATTGCTATAAGTACCTCTTGATTATCAAGGCAGATTATTATTTATTTATACTTTTACTTCAGAGGTTCATCCACAAACAAGCCCCGGTAGGACTTGAAAATACATTTCTTGCTCTTGTTAGTTCACCCAGACACTAGCCTGGATTTTGCCCATGAGGTGCAAGCAGATGACTGCAAATATCCAAAAGGCCCATGGTGATTGATGCAAACCTGAGACGCGTTGCTTCTGTTCTTCCACCAGGCTGAAGTGAAAGGCTGTGAAAACTGGAATGGCTTGGGCACTCACATCCAGCTTCAGCCTCTCAATGTTTTCAAGGAAAAAAACACAGCCCCAGAACTCAGAGGATTTGTGATCATGGTCATGTCTAAAGTCATTTTTAAAATCAAATAAATATTTGTGGGAAAACTGCTTCCCCTATTCTCCTAGCACTCATAACTTAATTATAGTAGCCGCCAGGCATCTTTAACTTTCATGACCAGCAGATCACTCCGGGTCTCAGTGACCTTGGCAATTGTAACAGGGTAATATTTTCACAAGGATGAAATGTTCTGGAATACATTTCTCCAATGTACTGGTGTTCACAGGCATTTCTCAGCAGATCTGACCTAAAGTGCAAACAATAATTCTTTGGTTTCACCTAGAGGTTTATTGACAAACTCCAGAAAAACTCAAGTTTCCCTTCCTTTCGCTGAAACTCACCCTCTGTGAGAAGGCAAAGCTGTTGGTATCCTTCCTTTGAGCCCTTCGTTATCAGTGGGAATCTGGAATAAAGGCCTGAGCCCTGAAGCCTTTGAAAATTATCCAGTGACCACACATGGAAACAGGAAGAGGAACATGGAGGTAATGAAAAAGAGCAAAGGGGAAAAGATGAAATAATTTGATTTTTCAAGATATTTCATTTAATGTAAAATTGTTTCTCAAGTTCAGTGCAGACATTTGTTGACAGAGTTCAGTTGAGAAACCCAGGCAGGTGGGAATTAGTGTTTTAAAAATGCCACACTTTCACTAGCACTTAAAGCAGTATTTGTGAAATGTAGGAATTAAATAAGCAGCTTCATAAAGATGCGGTCACAAAAATCTCCTCATTCTTTTGTTGGTGAGTAAGCTCCTCCCTACCCTCAGGAATGCCACTTTTGTCCATTTCCTCTCCAAACATCACGCCCTGTTCTATCAAACTAAAGAAATCTCATGTTAGAAGAGCTTGAGCTCATGATCTATAGCTCATTTTTCCACTTTGAGTCATGAAAATGCAAAACTTTACCTTTAAATCTTATTAATCTGAGTTGTCTATGAAATTTTCAGGGAAGCTTAAGCATTCTGATTACATTTGTCTCATCTAGAGAAATGATGTACAGCTTACTTTTCCAAATGCCATATTTTGGCTAAGTTTGGATAGCCTTCCTCTGCTGAAAACTATCACGTTACTCCTCAAGGAATTGTGGTAGTATCACAGAGCAAGGATATCAAGATGCAGGTCTTAGAGAAAAAAAAATAAGGGCTTGCATTCTTGAATGATGAAAGCTTTTTATTTCTTAAGAAGGGAAGAAAAAGCCCCAAATACTGGAATTCTAACAGCACCAAGAAATATGTCTTCTCAGAAAGTGAGATTTGTCAAATGCTGCCACATATACTTTCCTAATCTATGAAATGGAATGGGAACCCCTAATCAGTTTAGCCTTGATATCTAAATCAAAGGCAGACTGATCAACAAAACACAGAAGGCCTTGACTAGCCAAAGTAGTTGTAATGTTCTTAATGGGCTTCAGAGACTTTACACCTAAACCACAAATTCAGTCTGGTCCAGTTTTATAATGTATGGAAATCTTCACCACTGAAGGGTTCATTAGCTAATAGTAGCTGATTCAGGACAAAGACAGGCTTGACCTGCTGGTTTTTGCTTTATACACTAAAGACTTCTGCTTTTCTTGAGAAGAGGTAGGCAATTTGCAGTTAACCAAGGGGAAATAAAACCACAGAACCTGACTTTGAGTGTCTAGGCTAAATGTTTCCAGGAGTATTTTTACTCAGACTGTGTCCCAACACATCAGCCTTGTTCAAAGGGGTTATCTTACTGCTAGACAACCACAATAAAAACTACGATCAGATAACAGCAGTCCAGAAAAACTGTCATGCTCTGGGTGACTTTATTAGGTAGCATTATGAATAAGAAATTGTAACTAAGACATTTCACTAAGGGCAGGATCTGGAGAGCTAACCATATACTCTGCAACATCCAGAAAGCTTCAGGCACCTCTGGTAGGGGATAAATATTTACCTCTTACATCAGACAACATGTGACCATGCTCAGAGCTTGCTATTAAATTCCTTGAGTCACATCTCATGAAAATTTCAGGATATCTGAATCTCCCTTCAGATTCCAAAGCAATTATCACCCCATGTGTGCTACTATCTGAAATTCACAGGTATCCCAAATGCCATGTGAGCTTTTATTTAAGATAGAAAAAATTACCTCGATTTCCCTGCCCATCTGCAGATGGGGTCAAGCTGGACACAGAGCAGTTTTGTAAAGGTGTCTTATCACCTCTCTGGGTGATAAGAAAGCAGTCACATGTACAAAGATAAAACGAATGTTTTTAATACAGGAAGAATCTTCTGTTCCTTTCCTGTTCTCATCAGGTGGTTTCTGCTATGCTGGATTGCAGCAGTTTTGAGCAAAAGAGGTGTCAAAGTTCAATGTTTTGGGGGCTACACAACCTAATTCCTGCCATGGTCATGAGACCAGGGGCTGAGCAGGAGGAAGGAAAGAGGTATCTCAGGTACTTAGGTGTCCAGCACAGACAGCACAACAAAGAACAGATCATTTCTTTTTCTGCCAGCAGCTATGTTAGGAATGGATCTGCCCATTTTAAAAGACTCCAAGCAGCAGGGTGTTTACTGCCAGGTCCTATATTTTAGTCCCATATTTTATTACCTTCACTGCAGAGACAACACAGAAAGTCCACTAAAGGGATATGACAGACTGAAGAAATCATGGTTAATAATGTTGTTCCTTTCTTATACTGGATTTTAATTTAAAATTCATTCATTTTGTTTCTCTCTGCATTTTCCCTAGTTTTAAACAACACAACAATCAGTTTGACCACTGACTTGGAATAATTTAAGTTACCTCACTGAAGGCCATCTAGCCCAACCTGCCCAAAACAGGTCCAACTGGATCAGGTTGCTCAGTGCATTCAGGCTTTGAACACCTCCAAGAACAGAGATGCCACAATTCCTCAGGGCAACCTCCACCAATATTTGCTAGTATTACAACCTTCCTGAGAACAAGCAGAACTTCGTTGCATCTTCTGTCTGCTGCCTCTTATCCCATCAACATGCACCTTTGTGAGGAGTGCAATCCTGTCTTGTCTATCTCCTTCCACTGCTAATAAGTAGCTGGTCCAACAGTGCATGTCACCTAGCTGGCTTGTGGCTCCTCAGTGTCACAAAATAGTCCTTGCCACTCTCCAGAAACTTGTTGGATTGTCTCTGCCATGCCACGTTGCTCCCTGAGGTCATTAAAGTCACCCATGAGAACCAGGGGCTGAGAACAGCTTCTTCTGCCTCTCTTCTCACAAACAGATAAAGCAAAACTTTAAAAGCCCAGTGAAACAGGAATCTCAGTTGATGGGTCTTATGATCAGTGACCAACAGGCTTGGGGTTTGTGGTTTGTTCTTTTGTTTGTTTCTTTGATTTTGTTTTGTTTAATTGATTTTTTTCCCCAGATTGGAACATTTTAACCACAGCATTTTGGGCAACATCTGTCATTCTGCAGTCCTTTGGTTTCATCCACAGCTAACAAAATGAGAATTAGTGTATAGCAGGATTTCAGAAGTCCCTCATTCTCACAGATCTTCTAGAAATCAATAATTATGCTTCAGATATCTTCTCAGGTAACATATTTGCAGCTCCATGGCATCAGTTGCTTAATGTTAGCAAATTGTTCATATCCTTCTTTGTTACAGCTAATAAAATTCTTATCCCACAACCCAGCATTTCAGACATATATTTTTTCTGCTTAAGGAATTTTGTTGTTGTTGTTGTTGTTCTGCATGCCCCTTTTTTGTCGATGGTATCATGAGGTTTGGAACAACTAGCACAATATTCTTCAACGATTACAGATTTTTCTCAGTGCTTTCCCACTTAAAATGCACATGCTCCATCAGTTATGTCAGAAAATGCTTTAAGGTTTTGAAAATTGTCCCTGTTAAAGTTCCAAATGTGCAGATTTTTGGTCAGTGCCCTATTTTAGTTATATACAGTAAACTTAAATTGACTGTGACCTCTGATACCTCAGCAACTGTGCTTTTTTGGGTCTGTAACCAACACTTTCTCACTCAGCAGACTTAAGTCCACTATCAAGTTACCTTGTACTGGATACAGGACTTCCTGTTTGGAGAAGACAACATTATTATTTATAGAAACACGAGGGAAGTTTCTTATTGGCCACAGGAGAGCAGCAGCAAATGGCCCTCTGGTTGAAGTAATCCATGATAAGTTTCTTGATTGCCTTTTGACTGTTGTTATTTCCCACATCCACTGCAAATTATTAACAGATGCTTAAGGAACAGCTCTTTTTATCTCCTAGTAATCATTGATGGGCTATACAAGACCCTTACCTGTAACATGTATTTTGCTTCAGATAACTATGAAGACTGGGCTTTCAGATTTAAGTGACCTTAAAGACACCACTGAATGGCATCTGGGCACTCCCCTTCTCCACCCCAGCACACACCTAGGCAGCTCATCTGTCTCTGTGCCCACCATCACACAAGTTTTCTGTTCTGGTTTGAGCTAGAACAGTGATTTTAGTTCTCAGCTCAGCTCTTCTAACCAACTGCACTGGCTGCAGTCAGCAGCCTGTTCTCCCAGACAGTGGCTGCTGCTGGCAGTGAGGACACCCCATGGTTACAGTCACTACCAAGGGTTGGGGTGCAGAGCAAGGCCACTGCTGGATCTCGTGCACCACATTGGGGGTGCAGAAAGTAAAAGGCTGCACCTGCAGGACAAGACAGGTGACCCCAAACTGACCAGTGAGTTATTCCAGCCCATGTATGTCATATTCAGTATAAAGCCAAGGGATTACAAGGGTCAAGTTCTCTTCTTCAATGGCCAGCATCCAAGGGAGGACTCTCTGTCTATTCTGCCTGATTCGTGTGTTCCTGAACCCAGTTCCAGAATCCAGATTCTGAATCCAGTTCCCATCAGCCACTGAGTCCAGTCTGGGACTTCCCCAGTGCCTGCTCCACAGCACCAGTGGTGCCAGTGATGTAATTGCCAATTATTGGCTTTTATATTGGTTTTGTATATATTCCATTTTATTATTGTTATTTTCATTTAAGCTGGTTTAGTTTTCTTTTCTAATCCATAAATCTTTCTCCCTTATTACCTTTCTCTTCCCCTTTGGGAAAGGAGAGGGGTTAATAGAGAGCATCTGTTATAAGTCTAGAGGACGGCCCTGACCCTAAACATTGACATTTTCCCATGCTACAAGTTCCAGGGTTAATGTGGAAGAGTGAGCTCAAGTATCTCTGCATCTGCCAGTATGATCAAGACCAAAATCTTCCCCCAGCTTTCTGTTTTCCTCCTTTCACCCCTTATCCAAAGCTGTGACTTTCTGGAGCAGAGGCAGGGCCAACAAAGTGAATCAGGAGAGAGAAAAGCTGACAGCAGTGTCTCGTCTTCATTCTTCTTTTTACCATCCAGTATAGACACTGGTTTAAATTACACAAAAATAGCCTGTAAAGCTCTCATCAATCTCACTTGTTCAAATGCAGCTTTTCCACATTAATCATTTACAGTGACACCAGTAAACAATGCCACATGTGGCCACAGCACTGGTGCTCTTCAATTATTCATTCATCCCAAGGTGCATGGATTTTGCTTTCAGTCTTACTCCCTTAAAAAAATGATATGACAAAGAAGCTGTACAATCACCCCTTCATTTAAGAGCCAAAGATGCTAGGTATACTGAGGGACCAGTGGATCACAGACTGTCCCTGCCAAGGAAAGGAAAAGTGACACGTTTTATTCACCCAGTGTAACTTTTGGAGTAAGGGAAGGGAGCATCCAGTAGTTGTTCAACAAAACCTACTTCCCATCTTACACATAGTGAGTTATGCCAAAAAGTCCTGGGCAGGTTTAACTGTCTGTTCATGGCATTGTGCTGCACCATTTAGATACACTTTTAACTACTTTTTTTTTTTCCAAATATATTTCAGAGTAGAAAGAGCTTCAAAAGTAAGAGGTTGAATTTCAAACCCACAAGCGTTCAGATCCTGGGGTGTAGTTTGGACTCCATCCCCACAAAACCCAGCATAAAAACACTCCCCATGCCTGCCAGCTTTCCTGACTTATCCAACATTTCACAAATGTAAAGCTAGTATTTGAGTCCCAGCTTGGAACGAAGAGACAGAACACAAACCTCAACTTTCATTCCTGTAGGAGAAGTTTCCATCCCTCCTGTTTGTAGAGGAAAGTTTGAAAACATGACCTGACTGCACTCGAGCAGGCTGCTGGGGAGGGAAGGGGAGCTGACTCATGATTTTTGCTACCCCAGGATCACAGTGCTGGGACACTGGCCAGGAGGGAGCAGAATTTGAGACTTTGGAGCCTCATTCATTATTATGACTGTGCTGTTACTTTGGAAGATGCCACTCTTCATGGCAATGGAAGCCAAAGCAAAACGTTTTGGTTTTGACAAGAGGCATCAGTCAGGTGTCCTCTCTCCTCCTAAGCAAACTTACCTTGGAGAAGACTGTGTTCAGTGCAACGCATCCAGGATACCCCCAGTGCCTTGTTACTCCTGGTAAATGGCCTAAAGCAATATTCCATCAACACATTGGCCTTTGTGTCAACCCCTTGAAAGGGATGCCTGGCTCCTTCTGCCCAGCTTGTTCAGCAGGGTCCCCCTCCCAAGGCACAGACATTGACTGTGGTAGTCTCAAGTGCTGTCCTTGGTCACAAACATCCTCCACCAATGGTCCCTAGGAAAATAACCCAAATGGGCCCATCCATCTGTGTCCACCACCTTCACACAGAGTTCAACCTCCTCACAAAGCTCATATTAAAAATAAATGAACAAAAAAAGATGACTGCCTAGGCTTTATAAAACCTCCTAATTAAGGCTATAAAAGCATTGAAAATGTGATACTAAAGGGACAGTTAAGTTAGGTGTGAGGGTAAGTGGCACTAATATATATTGGAATAGTGATGGACACTCTACTGTCACGACTGAGTAGGAAAAAGTCAAGAGAGGGAAAGTGGTGTCACCTTTATTTTGGATTATGAAGAAAAGTGGAATAAAACAAAAATGAGTTGCCAACAAAGAAGACAAGATTTCCAGAACTCACTGCTGTCTCAGCTTGACTCCTGCTGAACCTCATAACAATTTCATTGTCCATCTTAACACGTGAAGAACTAAGCCAATGGAGGACACCCATAGTAGTCCCAAACACCAAGCATATTTTGACTGTTTACACACTAAAACCAGCAGCAGCATAATCTTGAATTAAGAAAAATCTTGTCTAGCTGGAAAAAAAGACAACCTACACTTAGACAGTGTATTCTGTGATTGCCAGAGAAAGCTGTTAGCAGGCACGAGTGAGCAGCAAGAAGTGATGCAAAAGGGAGAGCAGACCATCTTGCTGGGCTTCCAGCAGAACAACGCATGCAGGTCTACACTACTCCTTCCCATCCCTCAGCACCCTGAGTACTGACTACGTGCTGGGTTGCTGAGCTACTTGCTAAGGAATCAGGTCTGGTTTTGAAGAGCAAGGGTGCTACACATGCCCAGGATCTGGATTTCTCTTCACAAATTCCATACAGCTAAGCAGCTATCTGGAAATCTGCTCAGGATGAGAAACAGAAGGAAGTGAAGAAGTGCAGGAGGGAGAGAAGTAATTTGTATGTGTGCGTGTGTTGGGTTTTTTACGAGGGTGCATTAGTTTTCTGGCATTTCATTTCTTGCTGTTGTCCTGAGTTTGGGGTGTGGTGAGCTCTGAGCTGTGCCCTGTGTGCCTTTAGGAACAATATTCTCTGGGCAAAATTGCTTTTTCCATTTCATTGCGGCATTGTGGTCATGTATTTATTTCATAAGGAGAGTGGGTTATTTGGCAGTTTAGGTTTGTATTGTGGGTGTAGTCCTGTAGATAGCTTTCTTCTGGATTAAATCTTTGCAAATAGTTCCTTCTCTGGTAGTACACCAGTGAGCAGTGCACCGTTCATGCTCCCTGGCAGGATTTGATTTTATCTCCCATTTTGTCACCAAATCACCTATTTCATCTAGGTCACACTTTGTTGGGGCAGTCCTGGGCCCTTCTCAGGACAAGTGGCTTGCCTACCACCATAACCTACCTGAAGCAGCAGCACAGAGCCTTGCACGAGCTCATTTCCCCATCCATTGGCACCCTGCTAGACTGCTTCCAGTACTACAGTGCTGTCCAAAACTAGCTCGTGTATCTCTCCCTGAAGAGCACTTGACCTCTCAGGGGTCTCTTGTAGCATTGAAATAACAAAACAGGAAAGAGGAAGGGATGTAGAAGCTGGAAATGGGAAGGTGCAGCAGATGCTGCACAAAGCAATTTTTTTGAATGCCTCATGGTCACCCAAGGAGCAGAGAAATGCCACTTTGGTTCAATCACAGAAGCAAGCATAGAATGGGAGTATCTGCACCTCCTATGGCAGGTGTTTCTGTTGGGAAGGGAGTCTCCCTCTTTGCACAGCGGATTCTCTCACTTTCCAGAGTGCAAATAAGCACTGAATCATGTTTCCCTCAGTGGACTGTGGATACGAAGTTGAGGAAAATAACCATTTCATTTAGGTACATCAAGTGTGTGCCTGACAAGCAGTGATGTCAGTGTATCTTCTAGATCAAGCACTGCTGAATGAGTTCAGAGTATTTATCCCTTTGCTATCCCAAAACACACTTTCTGCAAAGAAGGAGTAGGCAAGTACCCCAAGGTCTGCAGTGGTACCTTGACTGTTAAACATTCCCTCATCATAACATGAGAAATACAATTTCCAGCCCGCGGATCAGGTCACATCTTGGTGAGCCAACTCCTTAGATCTAAGCATCTGGCAAATCTACCAAACTGACCTGTTACCCATTAAATCAGAAGTGGGTAGCAAGTGTCATTGTCCATACCCCAGGCAGACATCCCATCTGGCAACAGAGGCTGTGCCTCCAGCACCAGGAATTCAACCCGAGGCAAAGCTTTGCCTCTGGCTACAACAGGAACAGCAACAGTTGTGGAGCCATTTCTCCAGAGAGGCACTAAAATCACACAGATCACACCATGGTATTACAGGCACAAATTAAGTCTGAGCTGAGGCCCTTTAAAAAAACCCATGGCCCATTAGGTTTAATTTAGAATCTCTTTCCTTGCAACTACAGAGCAGATTGACAAAACAGACTTTTTAAATCACCTATGTAACTTAACTCAACGACAGGATACCAAAAAGACTCTTTTGTGTTAAAGTGTTAATTATTAAAACATGACCAAACAGTTAGTTCAATTTACAGCATTGCCATTAGAAGGCAGACTGGAAACAATGCGCACATTAAAAGGCTATATTATATGTTCTGTTACTTGGAGAGTCTCTGAAGTGAGAAAAGACAAGTTGTGGAGCCAAGAAATTCTCCACTGGAATGGTGTTAGTTCTGTTTTTCTCTCGCTACAATCTCATTTGTCTGAAATGTTACAGGAAGCAAAAGTTATTCAACCAACAAGAGACACGAGCCTCCAAAGAAGTCTTAGGGAAGGGATACAGCCAAACATTTGAAGAGGAAGGATGCCTTGGATGAAAATATTGATCACTCAGGTAGGTGGAAGTTCATTATGCTTTGTTGTTAATTCATGGCTGGATTACTTTTCTTCTTGTACTTTCCAGTCCATGCTCCTTTGGATGATTTATAAAAGATACAGCAATTTACAGCAGGTTTCCAAACCATTCAATTACAGACTGAGGTGAACTTCGATGTAACTTCCAACATCTATCCCCAAAAGTGGCTGTTCACCTGTCCTGCCCAGGAGATAAGGAAGGGGGTGAGGCTGAAAAAGCCATTTTGCTGAATTAGGGAGTTCACTGCACAGTGAGTCAAAGAAGCAAGATATCAAGGCTGCCATTCAGTGATTTATTTCACAGCACCTATCACATCAGCTCTGTCGAACTCTGAGATTTGTGTCATTTACCTACAGCTGGGGATCTCTCTCACCTATTTCACAAGTTTCTTTTCCCAGTCCTGGATTTTTCGCAGACCTATGAAGCACAGTAACAACACAGACACTCAAGTTCATCTCCTAACTGTGTCGAAGTGTTTAGGTCAGTGACAGCAAACTGGTATGAAGCAAGAGAAGAACCAGATCCTGTGACTTGCTATGGGGCTTTTTTTTCCTTCGGGCCCATTCTTTCTTTAATTTACAACCTCTAGTACTGTTCATCTTCCTCCATTCCCAAGTCCTTAGTAATAGCCCTATTTCCTTAGCTCTTTTCCCATAAATAATTCTCCTGAAACAACATGAGGAGAGCCTGCTCAGCTAGTGCAAGTCCCCCTTGGAGAAGGCCAGGAGATCAATTACTCTCATTGAAATGCCACGGGAAAAGGAGAATTTCAGAACAGGATTTCACACAACAGTTTATAACAACAGAGTGGGAGAAGGAAAATCAATGAGCAACTTTGTTGCTTGCTCCCACATAAAAAGAAAAATTCACCCAGACATTTATCTCCTCAGTGTTTCTCAGTTTTCTAATTGATTTTCTTGACGTCTAAATGTTGTCCTCTCAATGATAGCTACTGTAGCAATATATAGACACACACACTTCTCTACTTTACAATTCCATAACTGTTAATTTTAAGTTAGAGTACAATAAAATCAGTCAACTGTGCCACTAATTAACTGCTGCATTATTCTGGGAGACAATATAGGGAAAGGACTTAAGGACTTAGAATTCATTCTGGTTCCATGGAAAAGTTCTCTAACAAAACTGTTTATTAAATGTAGTCTCTGCTTTTACTAAACATATTTTACACTTGATGTAATTTCACACTGCTTTGGCATGAAGTGATTATTTAATTAACAATAAAAATGGGCCCATTGTAATTTTTGTAGCTAATGTTTGTGTAGTATTTCTACTGCTGTGCAAGTCTCTAAGTGCAAACAACATTATTCCTACTTAGTGTGTGTTGAATTAGGACCAGAAAAGAGTACAGTAGCCAGGCTTTGATTAAAAAATACACCTTTGGGAGTGGAGGAAATAATACCATTTATTTATACATACAGTATTTAAATAAACCTCCCTTTTCTTCAGAAGAAGAACCTTTAACTCCAGTGATTAGAACTGCAGCAAGTGACCTGGGAGCAGAAGACATGGTTGAACATGTCCTCAAGGATGGGGACAGTTTCCTAATTTCTCTGTGGCTTCCCCAACCAGATTCACTCCAGTCAGTTTTAAAACTAAAGTTAAACGTGTTTCTTCTGAATCTCTCATCCAGCTTTAGGACTCTTCACTTGCTTTCTCAATTTCAAGGAGGTTTTTCTTTCTTATGGGTACAGGAGGAGCTGCACAACAAATAATGCTCTGCATCTGAATGTTAAAGGCTTAGCTTAAACACACCAGCAAACATTAAAAAAACTGAAAGATTTTTTTTCTCTGCTCTCTTGCAGTTATTTTTTATTTAAAAAATAAAACCCCAGTGATTTTTAAATTGGATATTCTTTCTTTGAAGCCTCAAAAAGGCTCTAGGTGGCCCTGCTCTAGCAGGGGGGGTTGGACTAGATGATCTTTCGAGGTCCCTTCCAACCCCTAGGATTCTGTGATTCTGTGAAAAATGTCAGCATAAGGACAAATTTTCCACTGATATAGCTCAGCATAACTCAATCACAGAGCTGTACCTATGTGCATTAACTAAATAAAGTTATCTTTCATATAACTGTCTATTACTTGAAGATCTGCTAGTTCTTAATAAGCAGGAAACTATACTGATTTAGAAACATTCTTTCTTTCTCAAGAACTCCTTTCCCTCTTATTTTTTCATGCTAGATGTGTCAGTTCCATTAATTTACTCTTGCAGCCAATGCCCAGATTTATACATTTATACACCAGGCCAAGAACATGGGAGCAAACAGCATTTTTCTTTTTGCAGCAAGAAAACTTGATCTGGCTCGAGTGTAAAGGTTTTTTACCACCTGCAATGAAATCTCCTGGCTCCCTGAGAAAATGCTGATTGTCCAAAGAAAAACTTGACTCTTCTCGCAGGGCAGATATTGAGCAAGAAGAGAAAGCCCAAGGGGAAAGCAAAGAGGTCAAGAAAAAATAACTCTGGGGGAAAGATTGAAGGTCTAGTGTTGTTTAGTCTGAAGAAGACAAGACTGGTGGGGATGGTACAGCAGAAAAAAACCCTACTCCATGCCACATTTAATATATCAAAACCAGCAGAACGAGAGCATTTGAGATATATACTTTAGCTGGTAGGAAATACTTTCCAGCCACAGGGACAGGTATGAGCTGGAGACAACCTCCCACCACCCAGGAGAAGGTCAGTGGTGGATGTTGTAAGCACGGGACAGACAGACATCACACAGGAATGATGGCAGCAGCTTCGCCACTCCGTGGAAAAGCACACGTTCAGTGGCAAGAGTGCACTCAGCTCTGAGTCAGAGGAACACATCTTTCAGAGGATTAAGAGATGATGTAGGAAGTTGAGACTGCAAGTTGCCGACAATGAATACCAGACGGCCCCGATGCAGCGCTGCCAGCTCATCGAGGGCCTGACTCAGCAAACAGCTCTCCTTTCTGCAACCACCACGCCAAGGGTTTGCTGCTCCCACACTGCATCGCATGCCTCAAAAGCCAGAACAGCCTTTTTGGGTTTGTTTGTTGGTTGGTTTGTTGGGTTTTTTTTAAGATGAGGGAGATCCTGAGCCAGTGTCTCCTAAAGCTAGAAGGCAGAAGATAAGCAGTGAGGAAGCAGGAGAAGGAAAGTGTGTGACTCCAGGACTCCTCATGCTTCATGCCCAGCTCCAGACACAGAACACTTATGCAGGCATCTGGGATCTATAAAAACAGCTGCTTGCCTGTCTTCCCCCAACTCTGGCTACTGTGGAAATCCTCCTGCAGCAGCCACAAGCAGGGCTGGGGTTTGGGCAAGGGCACCCATGTTCCTCTTATGCCCCATTCACCCAATGCTGGGCAAAGCATCCCTCCCTGTAGCCAGTACATCATCTCTTAATCCTCTAAAACAGGCAGCTCCTCACTGCCTGCCTGCATGGGGAGAGGGAAAGCCACCCAGTGCACAGGCAAGGGAAACAGGGAGAGGGCTTTAGCAGATGTGGATTGTAATAGTTGGTTAGAAGTGGGGACTGGGTGAGCAGGAAAATGAGCCAGGTGGTACCATGAGATGAACTGACAGTGGTAGGTTTGCATCTCCTCTGAAAGGCAAATGAGCACCCGTTTTGCCTCCTTGCTCCCTGCCATTGATGGCCAGGCTCTTGGGCAGAGCTTTGTTTACATTTTCCACGAGCACATGGACACGTCCTGCACACCAGCAGGGCCCATGGTCAGGGAGAAGCCCAGGGCACAGGCTGGCATTGCTGTCTCCACTGGGAAACCAGATGGTGAACAAGGATTTTCCATGTTGCATGCACATTCTGATATTAAAAAGAAAGTTTCTCCTCTGAGCTAGAAAGACCAGACTGCCACAGGTTATCCATTGTAAGGAAACACATTATAAAGACCTGGAGCTGTTTTATTCCAGAACAATGAGCTGGAATTAACTGGCTGTTGTGAGCTCCCAGAGAATGGGTCTAATTCCTGACAGAAACCTGCCTGTAAATGCAGGGACACCTGTAAATTACTCAAGGCTTCTTTTGCAAGAAAATACTTGTTCACTCACTCCAAAGGTTTACTCAGAAAGTTTATTGGTGTGTTATTCTCATTCTCACCTGTCATATCAGATCTCCTTTGATTTACTGTTTGATTTTAAATAGTTCTTTGTAAACTTTACTGCACCACAGATAACATTTCAATCAGTATACTATTAAACTATTAATGAATTCCTCTTAAGGAGCAAGAATAGGGTTAAGTATTTGCATGGTTCATTTATTAGAAAAATGTGTCTAAGTGACACATTCAAGGAGTTTTCAGTGAGTTACTCTTTTTGAGCACGATTTAGTCGAGATTTTTTCTGGCTTCCAGGCTGCAGTAACTGTCCAAGGCAGCTCAGCCACCCAAGCCTTGGTGCCTGCACTGGGTTGAAACTTCCTCCAATGGCAGCAGAGCCTGCACAGGGTCTGTGGCTCTGCTCACCACCAAGCAGCCAAACCTAACAGCTCTTCACAGGTAAAGAGTTTTATTCTTGGTGGGAAAACCACCAAAGTGATGCAGGAGAGGGTTATCCAAGCTAATGACTCAAGGAAGAAATCCCCAGGGTCCTGGGAGGCCTCTTTGCCACTGCTGTGGTGTGGTACCATAAAGACATCCTCAGATCAGTCAGATCAAACCACAGGAGCACCAAAGATGGATTGAAAGGCCCCAGATCCTCAAGAGCACCTCATTTGTCTGAGCTGCAAGTGACAATCTGTCTCACTCACTGCACCTCTGGATCTTCCATGTGGGAAAGAGTTTTGCTCAGCAAGCCTTGCCATTGACCTCACTGCAAGCACCAGAAAGTGGACTTCTCCCTCTCTCTCCCTCAACAGGTTTTTCTTATTTTTAAACAAGAGGTTTTTGGCAAGAAGTAATTTTTATTTTTATTTTTTTCTTACAGCTTAAACGTATTCTTTCACCATTCTCAAACTGAAGCGTTCTCCAATTGGTGTTTGGAAGATGTTTTCAGTTAGAGACTGACTCTTCTTATTTATTTCTTTTATTAGGATTAAGCAGGCCAAATCCAAGATGTTCTCTTTTTGGATTAAATAAACCATTTCAGGTTGACTACCCCCTCTCATGTACTTGAAGTATAAAAAAGAAAGAGGCTTTGTTGAAACAAAGATAAATGTATAAAACACTTTCTGGCCCATTTTTCACACAGCTGCAGTCAAAACTTCTCCTGCCTGGATTAACTCTTCCCACTTCTTCACACAACCTACCCTATCTATTCCAAACACTCAAACAGAAGATGTAAAAAACATCTTCAAGTAAATAAGAGCTACCTGCCATCTGCAAAACAAGACCCAGAACAGCAGAAATTAATCTCTTTTTAATCTGAAACAGAAATTATAAGCACTGAAGTTTCAGCAGGCAGCCCCACCCTTACAACTGCCTGCACTGGCTCTGCTTTTGATAAACCAAGCCACAAACACAGAGCTAAAGCCTTTGGCAAACCATGGACCTGTGAAGCCAATGCGGCGTGAAGGAGATGGGAGATCTGGTTGGAATGTACTGGTGTAGCTTTGCTGAAGTCAGAGATGACACAGCTGGAACAGCAGCAGCCAAGACCCAGCATCCTGAGGTTTCTGAACCCTGGGGCAAATATTTAGTGTTCATTCTTCAAAAACATGGCTCTAACAGCATTTATCCATAGGTAGCTACCAAGACTTTGTATCAATCAGATAACTGATTTTTAGCTCAACATGTGTTTCACATGCTGAGGGGAATAAATTGAGTTAAAATGCAATTCTCCTCCTTTACCTGACATCAGAAAAAATCACTGCTTACAGCAGAGACACCTTAAACAAGACAGGTTTCAAGGGGTTATCTTCAGTGCTGCTTGTACACAGAATATGGACCACTCTGTGCTGGCATGAACAGCTATGGCAATATAGTCCCTGGTAACAGGACCCCAGTTTGTACCCATTTCTTTTTCCTTTTTCTTTGCTTCTTTTTTTTTTCCCCCCTTTCCGTGTTTACTGGAAAAGCCATAATCCCAGCAGAAGGTTGGTTTCCTGGGTGGCCTGTATAAATGTCTTTTTCTTAGACACCAGCACCAGACCCTAACAGACCACCTACTTTACAAGCAGTCACCCTCTATTGCCTCCAGACATTTCTGAGGTCTTTTTCCTTCCTAAGTCTGTTGCTTTTATCAAACCAGCCTTGTTCCAGCCTGTGCCCCTTGGCAAGCTGCCCATTCTGTGTCCTATCTCCCTTGCTCTTGCACAGAGCACCCAGCCATCAATGGGGAGCTGCACATCAGTTTACTGGCTGGAGGGCTTTTAGCTTTTTCAGAGGAGAAGAAACAGATGCCTCATGACTGTCTTCTGCTCCTCTTTCTCCTCCAGGACCAGCCTGTGGCAGCTCTCCCAGTCAGGTTAATGGAGCCTCCTGAGCACAGGGCTCCCACACTGTTGGGGAGCACTTTGACCTTTCCCAGAAGGTCTGTCCCCACCACAGCTCCTTTATCTGTCTCTCTCTGCAGTACCATTCAGATTGATGTGGCTGAGCCAAAAGCCAACTCAGCAGCATTTCCCATCATACAAAGCCATGATGGACTTGTTTCATGAACACTTTGTACAGCCCTGGTTGTTCTTCCACCCCCACATCTGAAAAGAGACATAGTGGAAACTGGAGGAGGTTCAGAGAAAAGCAGCAAGAAGGGTCAAAGGTACAGAGTGGTTTGCACACAAGGAACAGCTGAATGCCCTAGAATTCTTCAGCATGTACAGTAGAAGACCTGGGAGAGAAGGAAAGGGTTTAACACAGTCAAAAATCAGGTAATCATGAGTAGCATGGAAAGGGTGAGTAGGAAGTGTTCATTCACTGCCTCTTACAGTGCACACTGTGTTGCTCCCAGCTGGTAGTTGGATCAAAACCAGTGAAAAAGGGTGGCTTTGCACAGAGTGTGCACTTAAACCATGGATGCTAAGAGTCTACATGGGCTCAAGGGGACACTGTACAAGGGAAAAAACACTGAAGCTGGCTCAGTGTATTACAGCTGCTTCTGCCTCTGGGAGCCCCCAGGCTGGAAATATTTGGATGCTGGGAGAGCATCCATTTGATCCCTACATCAGGGAAGTGGGTTTTACACTTGGACCCTCATCACAGGCATTCAGCCACTGTTGACCACTACCAAAAACTTATTACCAGTCTGGCCCAGCATGATGTTTTTCATATTTGCTACCCTACACTCCTCCTGCAGAATCATGCCCTTCATTTTTTTCTCAGGGCTTCAACTTTGTTTTATTTGTATGACATGCAAATGCTGAGGCACCAAAGTCCTTCCTCTCTTCCCCTAGGGTATGGCACACCATCCCAACACCCTTTCCATTCTGCTGGGGGTCAAGCCACACTTTTGTGCAACCTTCTGCTCCCCAGTCTGCTCTCTGAAGGATGATGCCTCCCAGACTTTCTGCCGTGTCCCAAAGCTGTTTTACATGGGTCCAGTGTGCCCAGAGCTAGCTCAAGACCTGGCAGCCGGAGAGGAACCCTTGTAGGGAGTGGAGGGAAAGGTAACACCAGGGTGGGAGGTTGAGGATGGCCCCAGAGAGGGGGATTTCTGCATCAGTGCCTCTAAGGACTGACCAACACACGCAGCTCTAACAGTTCTCTGGATATTCAGCAGTTTTTACCTTGGCTATTAAAGTCATCTTGGGATAGGAATACTCTAGCTGTGCCTTGTCCATCCCTGAAGGCTTCACCAGAGTCCTCACGATGGGTTCATGCAGCTCAGTCCTTGCTAGGCCACCCTGGAGCTCCCCCATACCCTCACTCAGGAGAAACAAGTCAGCCACCAGCAGAGCTGGGCAGCTGTGGTCTAGCTGGGGAGAAAACTCTAGAGGAAGTTGAATTGGCACACTTCCTTTTGTGTCAGCACAAACCATCACATTTGGCCCAGGATAAAATTTTCATTTTGGAAACCAGAGCCTTTCGTTTGTGTTCCAATTCACTGGAAGGTCTTGTTTTGAAAATGTTCATGGCATGAGTGTGTTTCAAAGAAACTTCTTCTCTACTTTTACATTCAAAGATTCTTCTGAATTCATCCCATTGGGCACATTTATTAGATCTCTCACAAAAAAACCCTAAAAGTAGTCACTCAGCTGACCCCATCGTGGGGTCCCATTGTATCTCTTGCCACCAGAATGCAACATGGTGCCAGAGTGGGTTTTATAACACACATTATCACAGCCACAAATAAATGACCTGGTGTTGAGGACAGATTCAATCTTATACTCTTGAAGCCTATGTCACTTCAACCAAAAGTAGCATCTGCACAACTGGTTGGGTACAGGCAATGCCACAGCACTAAATACCTGAGACACCCAGTTATCCCTTGCCACTGTTCACTTCTAGGGGCAAATGCATCATTAATGGTCATTTCAGCCTTGTGTCCAAAACCATGTAGGAAACAGGGGCTTAGTGGAGGCAGAAAACATTGTCCTACCTCTCATCTCCTCTATGCCTCATACCTGAGCATTTTGGCTCTGTCATACTCCTCCTCCAGAAGGCTCTGGTGTTCACCATCTAAATTCATGTGTATTTCACTAGATCACCTTCTAAAATCTATTTAATTCAAGTAAAATTTCTTTAACTAAGTTGACTTCATTCAGGCTAGTGCTACATCCTTGTATTTAGCCACCTTCAAGTGCTTCCAAAGGCTCTGATGCTCTGTCGAACGTGAGTCTGACAGAAATCCCAAGATACTTGGGAAAAAGCTGAGTTTACATTTGAAACACAGTAAGTAGCTTGCCAAAATATCATGCCCAGCATTGGAGAGATGTCATACCTTGCAATTGTAAAACATATGACTGTAGAATTGCTGGATAGGATCATAGGTACCCTGAAGCCATGAATCCTACAGGACTCCTAAGGCCCCTGTTAAAAGCCTGTTTCCCATTCCGGTGGAAAGAGCCCGTTGGAGCTCCTGTAGCAGAAACCTTGTCCATAGTCATAACACTTCCATCCTCCCCAGAGATCCAGCTTTAATATTTCTTGTTTTTACAAAACTGTTTGCCACAGTAGCTTACTCTGCAAGTGCACCTCATCACGCTCAGTTCATTCATCATTGCTGCTGGGCTCCTTCATCTCCCCCTCCCCTTCCACAGATAAACCACATTTAATGGCTGTGTTAAGTAACAAGCAGCATGCCAAGGAATATCTTGCATACTTCAGAAGGGTAATGTCCTACCATATTTATCTGGGTGTTTAAATCCCCCTTTTGAAAAAGTTCTCTTGGTTACTGATTTACTGAATGTGAATTTCAAAATAATTTATTTCAGAAGGGGAGAAGGAATGAAAAGTTGGAATCATTACCTAGGTCTCAGTGCTTGTCTGACAGGTTAATATTTTGATTTCAAGTCCTCATAATAGGACTTTTCTCAGGTGCAGCTTTGCATGTCATCAAAGTATTGGCCCCCTAAACACCATTCTTAATTTCCTGATCCCAGATATAACCAGCCCAAGTGGAGACTCCTGCTCCCACTTGTCAGTGGCCCTGCCAAATCCCCCTCCCATCCTATCTGCTGTTTATGTTAACATAGCAAAGAGGGGATGGCTTCCCCCTCCCCTGTGGGTGTCAGATGCTGTCCATGCCTGTGCTCCTGCATGGCCAGGGTCCACAGCTCCCAGACCTCACTGCACAGGCAGCAATCAGTGCTCAGCATCTGGTCCTCACCAGAACCTTGATCTATCTGCCCAACATGCCCAGATGCTACAGAAACCCCTTTTTCCACTTCTTTGTTTATTTTTTAACACTGAGCCTTTGACCTGCTAAGTAGTAATAATTTTCCAGCCATCAAACAGGCATAAGGACTGTGGTATGTGTCTGCCACAGCCCCAAACCACAACTGAGAGCTCTGACTACCCTCTCATTAGCCCCAACAGGATGTCAAAGCCAGGCCCAAATGCTAAGCACTCACTATCTCAGCTAAACTTATGTATTTGGCTGCTAATTATTTTTCAGGCAGTTTGGGATGGTGCAGCAGAAGCCAGGCATGAGGATCAGGTGGATTCGCCTGCATCTTTCACTTAAAGCAAGCCCATCTAAAATACAGAAGACCTTTTCACCTTCAAATCTGGGCTTTATTAGGAGATCCTGTCTTAGATAGGATGGGGAGATCCACAGCCAGAAAGCAGAATTGTTGAAGGATTGTCCCAGAACACAAGCTACAATTAAAAACATACATTTCTCACAAACACCTCCCTTTAGTCAAGTAATCTTTTCATGGGTTTATTTACTTTTCAGTGCACTAGAATGTAAGTTCTCCAATTAGGAAGCACACTGAAAAAAATATTGGCATAGGAAAGCTTGATTTTAAAATACCCTTACCAAAGTTAAACTAAAAGTTACTTTGGATCCATATCCATCAATGTCCACCCAGCCTCCCCCATAACTGCTGCTGTCTCAAATAAGCCTATCCCTGTGCTGTGGCCATAGCTCTTCACTGACTTCTTTTCAGCCATGGTCAGTCTGGTTCCTGAAGGGCTGTTCATGTTTCCTTTAAAGAATATTTCTCCAAGTGCCATAAGCCTATACCACCTCCTGACATCTTAGCACAGTCTTCACAAGCTCTGATCTCTTGAACGCCTCCATTGAGCAGCTATTTTGTTCCTCATGCAGAACTGCAAACCCCACCTCTCCCATGTTTCAAACACAACAAAAGTGTGGGATGGCTCAGAAACACAGTCTGATTAGAATCTTTGATGTGGAGACGACTACACCATCTTCCTGTGAGACAGGAAAAATAGAGACTTGAACTTTTCTTAGTCAGGCTTTTCTTCATAGCATTGCAGCATGAAATGGTGTCAGTTTTTGCTCTGCTTTGGAAAGCTGCCGGCTCCCCGGGCTGTGGGCAGGAAAGGCAGAGCCTCAAGCAGGGTACTGCTGTGGCTACCCTGGCAAACCACCTGCAAGTCACCACCTGTGACGTGCCACTGGGCCCTGAAACAAGACAGAAATTGGGGGGGGGTGTATTTTTTTTAATCATAGAGATTCAGCAGACAGTTAGGTCTGCTGGAAAACACACTAATAATCGTGAGCAGCTTTTACATCTGCAGTTCCTGGCACTTTCAAGCAGGAATTACGTACTGCAGACCAGGGTAGGCACTGTAGATCAGGGCTTGATCTCATTACCCTGCTGTGAATCTAGCATCATTCAGTCACTCACAGCAGGTACTTTGGAGTTGCACCAGTGCCACTGTGATCAAACTCTGCCTCTCTGCTTGTTTTAAGAAGAACGTTCAGAAAAAGATGCCCAAAATACCTTTTCCCAGGTATAAGCACTGGCTAAGAGCATGTTCTTGGTTATTAGGATCCTCTTACCATCTGGTCTTTCTTATTTCCAGTATTACATTCACCTCTGTAAAGTTCACAGTGTCCTGTAGCATCGGGTGCTCCAGGGGGCACAGTGGGACCAAGCACCATGAGCATGATGAGCACAATGTCACTGCCTGCAGAATATTTTGTGTCACTGCTCAGCCTGGGTGTTGCCTGAGCCTGCACAAAAGGATCCTGGTAAGGCTGGAGGGAAAGGCAGAGCCCATATAATCTCTACTTGTCTATTTAATGCAGGAAACACCCTCTTTTATCTGGACCAATGCTCCTTGTAGTCTGATTGCCCTGCCTACAGGAGTGGGCTCAGGGCTTTGACTGCCTAGGGAGAAAAGGGACCTTTTCCTCTATGCTTTCCAAGTGTGGATGGGGTACAAGTAGCCTGACTTGATTGGGTTTTACTCTTGTTTCAGAGATAAAATTAAAACTGCCCCAGATGATGGGTGATGGAGACTCAGAGCTGACACTACAGCACTCTGTGGGCATCAGCTCATCCACCACAATGGTGTGAACTGCAGCAAGCCACCCTTCCACTGCATCCCCTGCTCCTGAGCTCCAGAGACTGACAGCAGACTTCCTGATGTGTTCACTGCTTGGACAGGCAACTGTATGAGATCAGATGGGAGTTAGAGGATGGAAAATAAAAGCTGATAGGTTCGCATTCACATACTGTCTGGAGGGCTAATTAACCTTGGTTCTGGTAAACATGCTGGGGGAATGACACCAAATTAACTAGCCATTTCCCTGGAGACCTTAAATGTATTAAAGAAAACAAATAGCATGGAATTTGGACACTAACACAACCCTGAGCACCATTGTTATTGACTGGTTTTGGAGGAAATCAAAAGCGTCTCCACCTTTCTGAAGCCCAAGTTCCTGTAAGACTGGTGCTCTTGCATCCCTAGGGTGCTTTTCCCTGTGGGGTATCAGAAGCTGGCATCACCTGGAATTAGCCTGGACAGTTTGCCTTAATTCAGGCCCTAATTAGGGCTGCTGGGGGAGGAGGAGCCCTTGGTAAGCATGGTGCAGTCCCAGGGCAGAATAGGTGACGTGAGCTGGGGCAGAAGAAGGCTGAGAGACAGAACAGAAGAGGCAACTTGAAGACCACAAAGACAGGCAATAATCAAATAACATGAAGTAGGATCTCCTTCAATTACTGCATAATAACAATTTCTGCTATAAAATGGAAGTTCCTCAGTAGTGAAACACCAAGGACAGCAGTCTGGGTGTCCTGCTGAGTCCCAGGGTAGAGATTCTGCAAGGACACAAGGGAGCCTTCTGCCATTGGGGCACATCAAAGAGTCACGAAGGTCTGCAGCTCTGAAGTGCTCTGAAAAATGAGTGTCATGCCATTAGAGCAGCCCTTGAAAGGAACACCATGTAGCAGAATTGGGCAATGAGAAAGAAATCAGGCAGATTAGCAGCAAACCTGTAACTAAGATGCCCAGCTGATTAAATGGAACCAGAAGCAGACAAAAAAGCTTAAATAAAGCAAGTGAATAAATATTGTAAATATCAAGAGAGGGGACTACAGGCCTGAGGATAGCAAAGAGAATGACATAGTGAAGTATAAACAGAAATAGTTGAAGAAGCCAGATAGAGTGTCTAAGTCTAATCCTTTCATAACACAGCACCAGAAAGAGACTTAAGGGAAGCTGGTCAAAATTTTCCATCCCAATGTCTCTACTGAATAGTAAGAAGAGTACTTTTATATTATTACTCTGGCTAACATCTTTTTTTTACCCACAACAGCTGCTTTCCATGAAAATTTTCAACATTTTGTGGAAACACCAAAAAACCCAAAAACCCAACCCTCTGTTTCTGGCAACTGAACATTTTCAGACAAAAGAAAAAGAAAAAAGTACACTTTTGGTGAGCATTAAAGAATGGCCTGTAGTTTTGAGACATGTCTAATCCCTTTGTTGCCAAACACTGAATGTTTTTTTGGCTTTCCAATAAAAAGGCCAAATTTTCCTCTGGGTAAAGGGGGGACTTTCCAAACCAGCAGCACTTTAAAGGTCAAAAGGAAAAATTCAAGCTCCATTCTGTCCTTAAGGGATGGCCAGTGCTGAGGTCTTTGTGAAGGAAGAGCATTGGGGGCCAAAGGGCAAAACCAAGCAGACAAACAGCATAGCTCTGTACAGGCTGCAGACAGAAATGGAAAGAAGCAGTAAAACCAGCATGGGGGGTTGATGCTAGGTGCCCACTAAAGCCACTCTCTCACTCACCTTGTCAGTTGGATAGGGGAGGGAATACATAAGAAAAGGCTCATGGGTCAAGATTAGGACAGGGACATCACTCACCAGTTACCATCAGAGTCAAAAATGGGCTCAGCTTGGGGAAATCAGTTAATTGCCTACCAATCAAATCAGAGTAGGATGATGAGAAATAAACTTAAAGCATCTTCCCCCCACCCCTCCCTTCTTCCCAGGCTTAACTTCAGTCCTCATTGCTCTACCTGCTCCCCCAGCAGCACGAGGTGACAGGGAATGGGTGTTGTGGTCAGTTCATCACACTCTCTGCTGTTCCTTCCTCCTCAGGGGAAGGACTCCTCAAACTCTTCCCATGTTTCAGCATGGGGTACCTCCCATAGGAGACAATCTTCCATGTACTTGTCCATCATGAGTCCTTCCCACAGGCTATGGTTCTTCATGAATTGCTCCAGAGTGGATTCCTTTAGGATCAGACTGCTCCAGCATGGGTTGCCCAGGAGGTCACAAGTCCTTCCAACAAACTGAGCTAGCATGGGCTCCTCTCTCCATGGGGTCACAGGTCCTACCAGGACCCTGCTCCATCACAGGCTTGCCATGAGGTCACAGCCTTCTCTCTGCATCCACCTGCTCCAGTCCTCCAGAGGCTGCAGGAGGTATCTGCTTCACAGTTAACCTCTGTGAGCTGCAGGGGACAGCCAGCCTCACCATGGGCTGCAAAATAATCTGTACTGTGACACCTAGAGCA
>VWZY01012551.1:129943-177061 GCA_013399075.1 Chloroceryle aenea
CGCCTCCCCCTCCTCCTCCTTCGTCACTGACCATGGTGCCTGCAGAGCTGTTTCTCTCACATATTCTCACTCCTCTCTATGGCTGCAGGCTGTTGCACAGTTTTCTCTTCCCCCTTAAATACGTTATCTCAGAGATGCTCCCACCTTTGCTGATGGGCTCAGCCGTGGGTGGTGGTGGGTCTGTCTTGGAGCTGGCTGGCTATCAGATGTAGGGGAAACTTCTAGCAGCTCCACACAGAAGCCCCCGCCCCAAACCTTGACACGCAAACCCAAAAGAAAATCACTGAAGTTACTATGCTGAGCATCAGGGTGAGAGAATTGGAGCACAGATCTGTGGCTTGGTTGTGGAAAGTGTCAGCTAGTCTGATTTGGGGTGGCTGAGGAGTAGTTTGTAACAGAACATCACAGTCTTGAATACTTGGCCAGCCAATGGCTCTGGCTGCCTCAATACCCTTGGTTGCTTTATAATGCTAGAGAAATGAGTGGTACATTGACACTGCCAGGGCAGACAGTGTCAGGCCAGCAAACATTTCTCTAGCCTACTAGAGTATCATTCAGTAAAATAAATACATTATTGAAAGAAGTTAAATCAAAAACTAAAATCCTAACATTTATTGCAGGAATCTTATATGGTGCTGTATATTAAAAATGGTTATTTAAGGAAACAGTTCTGCTGGACTGGAGCCAACCCTTGTGTTCTTAGTAGTAAAATATTTCATCTCATTTCACCTCTAACTTTTGATCTTGCAGCAGGTATCACCAGAAGATGGCAGGGTAAGCCAAGGCAGCTGTAAATGTCATCATGCATTAGTATTGGACCTGGAGTTAATTTAAACCTATTTATTTGTGTGATTCTCTTGCTTTCCTAACACCTAGCAGCTTATTTTACAAATGCAATAGTAGCCTGGGGTAGATTTTTCTCATGAAATTTCAGGTTTAAACACGCTGCTGCAAATTATTCCAAGCAGCTGCAGTGATAATAGAGGCCAAGTAGCCAACACTTCTATAGGAGGTAAAAGAAACACTTTCCATGGGTCTCCTGTATGCTCTGAAAACTTCACCAAGCCTCAAAAGAGTCAAAACAGAAGAAATCTCTCAGAATGATGCAATCTTCTGTTAAAGCTGGGGAGCTGATGGTCTGGTATCAGAGCTATGGTGGAACAGAGAAGATAGGAAGAAAAAGGCTCCTGGGAAAAAAGAGCCAAAAGAGTTGCAGCTCTGTCTGACCAGGTTAGACTGGAGGAAGAGAGGGAAGTATCCTCCTGCAAAAGCAGAGAGCAGGTTACACATGGAATTAAGGTGAATAGGAAGGAAGGAAGGGGAAGGAAAGGGAAAGAAAGGGAAGGGAAGGGAAGGGAAGGGAAGGGAAGGAAAGGAAAGGAAAGGAAAGGAAAGGAAAGGAAAGGAAAGGAAAGGAAAGGAAAGGAAAGGAAAGGAAAGGAAAGGAACTCTTAAAAGAACATTTAAAAGTGGGGGAAAGCAACCTGCCTTCTCACCTTAGACAGTATAGGAGTGGCAACAAATGACTCACAGGAGAGGAAAAGGGGAAGAGGCAGGTTTCTGGATCAAGAGAGATAAAAGGATGCCTAAGGAAAGCCTAATCTTCAGTCTGTTCCTCCTTCAAAATCCTTTCCAAATGGAGACGTGGTGGCCATTGAAGGATGTGGTTTCCATGTTAGAACGTTCCAGGTAAGGATGGGGCATGTTGTACTTGGATGCTCATCATTCAGGGTCATGACAGCACAGCATGCCCACATTGCTGTTCTCTTCAGGCTCAGGGGAGATGTGAACTATCTGTTCTGCCTGTAAAAAGCCAACGTGACTCAGTCCAGTGTTAATTGCTATAAAATTCCTGAATTTCTTCTGGGACTCATCACATTTGGTTTACTTTAAAGAAACTCTTCTAATTTGAGAGTAGTTACCTCTGGTACCCATTCTTGTACATAAAGTATTACGGCCTTTTCATCAAGACTGTGCACAGAGTTCACTCTCTTTAGTGAAATCCACGTCAGGCTGGAGTGTTGGCTGCAGGTTAACTTCAACTTTACAAAATAAGCATTGCTCATTTTTAGTCCCAGTGTAGGGTGAGGAAAACATATAGTCCCTTCCATGGGTTTGCTGCTTCAAAAAACCTCAAAGACTTTAATGTAAACTGTGAATTATAAAATCTTGATCTTTAAGTTAATTAATTCTCATTCACTAGCTTGACTTTTTAGGCACTTTTCCTTGAACAGCAGGCTAAATTTGAAAGCCTGCTTCTGAACTCATTAAGGCCAGTATAAATAAGGTGTAACTGCTCATACTAATGGAAATACACTAGTGTATAAATTAGCAAAAACAGATTTAGTTTCATTTAAACTGGCTTTTGACACACTACGTCCAGTTCCACTCCTTCCTTTCTCTTAGCAAGGGGTATTGCTGTGCATTGCACACTTGCACAATAAGAATATTAAATAAACAGGGGTACAACAAAAATATGAAGTTTCAGAATATTCAGGAAATCATCATTTCCTGGAGCTGAATAAACATTTTAGAAGAAACTCACCCAGCAGGAAATGGAGCTATCTGAAGTGGCCAGTAGGTTCAGAGGATGTGGAAAGGAGTTTGTTCAGAGGCGTTAAATAAACAGAGTAAAATGCCTTGGGAAATAGTTCCTTTTATTCGTTTTCTTGGCTAACAATGTTCATTTTACATTCAGCCTTCAGCACAGGAGACACAAACAGGCCCCATGCAAGATTACCAAGATGAGTGTAAACTGATACAGAGTCTTCCTGGTTCTGCATGCATCTTGAAATGATAGCTAAGGGAGATCACGCTGCCCCACTCGACTCCTGAGCAGGGCAGCCTCTGCCTATTAAGGACTTGGCAAGTTAAATATTATCAAATTAACTATTTGCCTGCTCTCAGACTTAACAGGTCCTCTTATCCTTTGGCCAAGCACCAAGTGACCTCCACGTAACAGGAAACAATACAGCCAGATGTTGATAGAAAAGCCTGTGGCACGTGAAAACCTGTTAACCAGGAGCTGACATTAAACCTAAAGCCTAAAGATCAAAGTGACACAAAGAATGTACATCGTGATATTCATGTTTAGATCTTTCCAGTCTTCCATCTTAACATGTCAGTGAAGCTGACAGTGTGAAGGTTATCTTGGAATACCACAGAATAGGAGGACTGTGCCACAGTTTTCAGCTCTAGCTGTGCCTTAGGAAAAGAGGCTTTTCAGCCCAGGCACTTGAGCCTGAGTCAGGTATGAGGAGCACAGGTGATAAAGTTTCATTGTTTTTTTCTCGCTCTATTTTCTCTCCTTGCCTTAAATTGTGCTGAGCTTTCATTAACCCCATGAGAGAAAAGGATGGTCTTGAACTTTCTGTGTGGCTTTCACTCAAGTGACCATTAACAGCACTGATGCCACCCACCTGAACCTGCACCTCCCAGTGTCTCTGAGGATTAAGACTGCTGTAATTCCAAAGGGATCTGCCCCATTACTGGAGTTGTCATTTATGGAGCTTCTGGAGAAGGGATGGATGTGGGTCCATGCAGAGAAGAACAGGATGTTCCTGAGAAACAAAGAGGAGGGGCAGAGAAAATGGAGAAGGCAGTGGAGAAGCACAGTGAAGGAGGAGCTAATGGGTGAATCAAAAAGGAGGAGAGAGATTACAGCAAAAGGAGCCAGAAAAAATCCATTAGGGAGATTGAGAAGAAGCAGAAGTAAGATTTAGAGGGGTGAGAAAAGGTGGACCCAGAAGAGAGCGAGGGGAAAAAAAATTCCATCAGATCTGACAACAGAGCTCTGATGAGGCTTCACACGTTTCAGACAAGAAATACGGGCCCCTCCCCAGTGAAACTGGGCTCCCACTGCCAGCAAAATTGTTTCCACAGCTGAGGCTTCAGTGCCAGCGAACGTCTGCGATTGGCTCATCCAGGTGCTCTGTGATACAGGCAGCACCAGACTCAACCCATCAAAACGATGGGAATAAATCTGGGGGCCAGGAATGAGTACTTGGGCCCCTGCTTGGCTGCTCTGTGCAGAAACAAGAACATAAGTAGCCAAAAAAAGACACATTTAAGGTCTAACTCTACAAAAACAAGGAACAGATCTTTTGACAGCAGACGTGCTAACAAATCAAGTTCAGGGAATAAGAACCAGCTATGCTGCAAGAGGGACAAGGACTCTGTCTAACAGCAAATGACAAGACCAGGCTGGAAGGTGCCTACTGGGGCACCACGTCCAACTCACTGCTGTTGCAAGCAACCACGTCAGAGGGTCTCTTTGATAACCACTAATTCACTTATGTTTCCTAGGGCATCGGAGTGTTATCTTACAACTATGTCAAATACTCATTTTTTTATCACTGCCACACAAAAGGTTTTGTGAAAGAATCCAATTCTTGGACTGGAGAGGGAACAACATCGCTGCTCATGCGTCAGCTTCTCTTGGCCCCTGTCTGGTCTATGTTTGCACAGGACTTAAATGTTCACTACATGTATTTAAACTCACAGTCAAATCCAGATATGATTTAAAGTTATGTGACCAGCAAGATTCTCCACCTCGTGCTACTTGGGGTGAGACTGGGATGTTGGTAAGCTCCCCTTGTCAGGAGATGGTGCTTTCCCCAGGACCCCACACCACTGCATGTGGTGCTCATGTTGTCCTCCCTCTGCTATCCCCTTGTCTGGGCTGGGCTCCACTTGAGCTGTGAGGGAAGAGTCCCAGATACTGTTTACACTACTCTCTCCATCCTGAATTCACCAGTATTGCAAACTCTCCCAGGGAAATACACTCCTGTCAGCACTGGAACAAAGCTGAAGGTCTGTGGTGTCACCCAGAAGAGGTTAAATTAAGCAATCAACTGGGCAGTTATAGAAGAGCACCAGGAGGGCTACGTCTTTGAGCAACCTTGCCTTGTATTTTCTTATCCCACCCCTCTAATTGCTCTAGTGCAAGCTCCTCCAAGTAGAACCTGCAGATCCAAATGGGTTCAGTCAGCTGCCTAGCATGCTTGAGGATGGTGTAAACCAAACATGGGGCTCTGAGCAACCTGCTCTAGGTAGAGATGTCCCTGCTTGTGTAGGGGGTTGGACCAGATGACCTCTAGAGGTCCCTTCCAGCCTAAAACATTCCATGATCCTATGAAATGCCCTTTGCCTGCTCTCAAATCTGCCCAAGCACAAACCCAACTTGATGGTGATTTTGCAGTCCTCATGATTTCAGGCTCCTGTAGCCACAGGGCTCCATGCATTCACAGCCCATCAGTGCAAAGAGCAGCCCCCTCCCATGGGAGAGGAAGAGTAAAAATTATGGTCCATTGCTCCTGTACAAAGCCCAAATCATAGGCGATGCAAAAAGCAGCAACCTGTCTCCTGGGGAAGATCAAATCCCCAGTAAAGGAGAGGAAGGAAGAAAGGAAAATCCACCATGAACTCCCAAATGAATTATAAGCCTCCTGAGAAGAAGACAGCGTATTTCTTTTGGTAAATCATTAGTCACCAAAACACCCCACGAGTTCAGGTTGACTGATGACTTTCTGAAGTTTGACCAAATTCAATAAACATTTTTTTTGCCAAAACAAATGAAAACTAGGGGGTTTTAACTGTCAGAAACAGTTTGTTTAGACACTTTCTGAACACAAGCCTTTCACATTTTTAAAATATTTAACTTTCTGGGTACTTATAATAAAAGTCATGTAAATAAAGGTACATTGGTGATAGTTAACCTTCCACCCAACAGCACAATATTAATGCCCTCAGCTGAAGAATGAAAGATGTAGGCTTGACTTCTTCCTCTGGCTTTGAGGAGTTGCACCCACGTCCCCAAAAACCTCACTGGCCATCAGTCAGTGCTGGCACGTTTCTACTCAAAAGTTAAAGAGATGACCAAGCTTCTGACAGCTTTATTTACACAATCCCTTATTTCTCCCATTTCTATTCTATTTAGATGCTGTCTGAGAGAGACAGGCCAGTTGTTTCCAAATTATCCCAGCATTTTCTCTGCAATTTCTACCTAGCTGGGTCCTTGTTAGGGACCACATCGCTAAGCTGCAGTCATCAGAGTGCCTGAGAGAATCAGTTGTCTTTTCACTTTGGATAAGGCAGCAAAGAGGCTCAATTGGTGCCCCTGTCACTAAAAAAAATAAAAGAAAACTTAACCTCACTAACCTCTACCTTCCAAATTAAGTTTGTACATCATCATCTGTATTTCTACAGTGGAAAATAAAGAATCCATTTGTTTGGCTTGAAAAGATGGAGAACTCGACATAATTTTCCAATTTTAGATGTTGTAACACAGTTTATTGTATAGCTGAGGGAGAAATCAGCTGAATTTCCCTCATGCCTGACCATATGATCAGGAGACAGCTACTGCGGGTACAGTTCTGCGAGAGAACTCTTTGAAGTCAGAAGTCAAAAAGACTTTTGGGGGTTTAAATGCCTTTTTAATGTGGTCTCTTTTCTGTGTGGAGTGCAGTCCACACTTAAAGGGCTTTCTTGTGTGCCTGTGAGAAATGCATTTCTTGAAACTCATTTTTCATCTCTGCCCTACAAAATCTGTATAAAAGCTCAGACCACTCAGTAGATCCTCACATGCTTCAAAGAGTGCTCATCTTAACCATGGTCCTGTGAGGTCCCAAAACCAACAGCAGTTTAGTCTGGATCAGATAACACAGGTCACGGTCTAAAGGCTGAATGTAAATATCTATTATAAACGTAACAAAGACTTCTTTTTCTCCTTATTCCCTTCAAAGACAAGGACATCTACTTTGCACTGAACTGATTTTTCTTTTCATGAGGTAACATCATTATATCTTGATTTGGGGGCCATCGTTCAGGGAGAACGCTGCACGTACCACGCTTGCAGCAATCAGGCAGAACCAGGCTCTTGAGTGCCCCCAACCACAGACCACAGACCTCAGTGGCAGAGTGGGCATTGCTGTGCTCCAAAAAGTACCTTCTCAGGGACAAACCAGCAGATGTTGCCTCTTAAAAAGGGCAGAAAGGTGCCTAATGTGGCCTAGCTTCTGTCTCTGGTCATGACACATCTCATAGGAGCCAGCCTATGGCTTTGTCCTTCCTCTTACGATGGCACCACGGTTGGGAGATGGTTGCCTTGTGCCAAAATATCCACCAGCAATACAAGGAACACCATCAGTGAGGCCCATTGTGGTAATGGAAAGTAGGATGAAGCTCTTCCTTTAAGCTTTGACCAACAGGGGAAGTGTGTGGGTCTGGAATCACCTATTTTCCCCCTCCTTGGTGACTTTTTCTCACAGTGTAACAGCTCTGATTACCGTGCACACCCAGGATACAAAGGGAAAAAAAGAATAAAGGAGGGAAAAAAGGACAAAATCCAAAAAGTTTCCAGAATAAATTTCAGTTCTCATACTCCCATCACCCAGCCCGACTGCAACAGTCAAAGTCACTATGCAACAGTTTAAAAATATCATGGTGACATATGAGGTAATGCCACTTTCTGCACGGGCTCCTCGGGGAGCTACCAGGCTGAGCTGCCATCAGGAGTGCCTTAGGAGTGAGCACTCATCTGGAAACAGAAGTTTCCAGAGTGCAGTTGGGATGTCACATCAGAGAAACATACCTCTGATGTGAAGGCCCCCTTCACTTCTGGATGATGCTTTAATGAAAAGAGGAGTTGCTGTGAAGTTTAAGTGTCTGTTATCTGGATGGTTCATGGATTGAGTCCTTCAAACTGGCTGAGATCTGCTGTGAGAGTGTGCTCAGCCATGGGGGAGCATGGAATAAAGCCAGAGCTGAAACATCTTGATAGCCTGATTGCTAACACCTCTCCAGGGTTTTGCCTAAAGTCACCTAGAGTCAGTCTCTGAGAATGCAAACGCCAAGTCTTCTTCTGCCAGACTGAATAGCTGTTATTTTAGCAGTTCTTTCACAGTGAGCACATGAAACAAGCAAAGCCTGGCTAATCCCACAACCTTCTCTCCAACTCCAGTTACAAAACCACACAACACAACAAAATTATTACGTTCTCCTGGACTAGAGAGGAACAAGGAACTGCCCATCTGCCCCTCTCACAGGGGGTGGGACCCCATCACCTACATCACTTCTGTCACTGGCTCTTTCTTCAAATGTAGCCTAAGCTTGAAGATTATATGAAGTGCTGAGGCATAGCCATGCTTGGGGCATGGGTCAGCAGACCTAGCAGGAATGTTTGGCCCTTCCTCTGTGCAGTCTGCTTCAATGAACAAGATCTTTGTCCTGTGCAAAGGTGCCAGATGTGTTTAGGTTTTCATAAACAACTCCAAAAACAGCTTTACCTACAGCTCAGCATAGCTTGCATGCAAGCAGAGAAGCCTGGATGTGGTATTCAGGAAAAACTCATCATGAATAGTCAACATTGACATGCCTGGGGACATTGAAGAGCTGTGCCCCATGAAGATCCCATTCTCCCAAGGAAACAGAATATTTTTAGGTTGGAGAGGAGAGACTGGATTGCTTACACAATGATATGTGATTCCTCTGACCAAAAGTCTCCACAGAGATGTCCTCAGGCAGGACTGTCTCTTTTTAGGTCTGCAGAAAGAGAATTTTCATTTTTTAAGCAAGTGAGGAAGAGGATCCAGGCAACTATACGACAGTTAATCTTCTCTCAGTTGTTGGAAAAATTATGGAGCAAGTCTTCTTGCAGGTCATTTCACTGCCCATGAAGGCAAAGAGAGCAACTGCAAACAACCAGCGTGGACTAACAAATGGCAAACTCATCAGTAACCTGGACAATAGGACATAATGAGCCCTCAGCAAGTCTCCTGGTAACACTAAACTGGGACAACTGGCTAACACACTGGATGTCACTTAGGGACCCAAACCATCTGAAATAATTGTGTGAGAAAGAACTTTATGAAAAGCCACAAAGATGAATGCAAATTCCTGCACCTGGAGAAGACAACCCCCCTGTGTCAGTACAGACCAGGTGGGCACCAACCAGCTGGGGAGCAGCTCCGTAGAGAAGGACCCTGCTGGACCTGACTCTACACTGTGGGCTTGTGGGAATGAAGGCTACACACATCCCAAGCTGTATTAGCAGAAGCACAGGCAGCAGGCTGAGTAAAGTGGTTATTCCTCTCTACTGAGGAGTTGTGAAGATCCATCTGGAACAGTGTGTCCTGTTTTGGGCCCTGATCAGAAGGAAAAAAGTTTTATGATGATGGAGGTTGAGGGCTGGCACAAGTTGCCCACAGAAACCGTGGCATCTCCATCCCTGGAGATACTCAAAATGCAAATGGACAAGACTCTGAGCAACCTGATCTGACTTCAAAGCTAGCCATGCTTTGAGCTGAAGGCTGGACTACAAGACCGCCAGAAGTCCTCTCCAGCCTAAATTTTTCCATAATTCTATGATTTATGATAGCTCTTAGCAAATCTTGTGCCAATATGTTGTTGAAAAAATGGCCTATACTTTTATAAGGCGAATGTTTCAAAACAGTATCAGTACTTCCTATTAAAACTTTGGCAACTGCATATGTCAATATTTATAAAATGCATTTTGACGTTGTTGCTTTCATTATTTTCCCTATTTTCCCATTATTAGTAAACATGAATTTTCTAAAGTGATTTCATAAAAATGCTGGCAAAAATCTGTGGAAATACATTATAAAATAAGCAGAAAAAGTATCAATTTCAGATCACAAGGCATGGAAAGATCTTCAGAATGTCAAAAATAGTGAAATAATTTAACTAGCTCTGTAATTTCTATATATATGCATTACCTGCTGGGTAGAAACCATGAAGACATTTTCCATTTGAACTAAGCAAATTCAGTCCCACAATTTCCATTCTTTGGTGCTCATTTTCCTTAAATTATCTCCTGAAAGAGTTTCTTGGCAAAGATGTTCCCTGGAACAATTCACTTCAAATAAATGTTGCATACATTGCAGAAAAAGCAAATTTCACTTTCATAATTGCCCCACATTCTCACTACCAACTGTAGCATGGGAACAGTAAATCTGCATATAACCTATGTGCAAGTCTGGACACATGAGTTTCCAGTAGCAAGTATTGCTGATTATTTTCTCACTAACATCCAGGTGGAAAAATCTGGCCCTTTCTTCTTTATGCTTTGCTATACCTGCAGCACAACGACAACTGTTCCTTCGTGTGATGCTCCTATCAGTGCTGCCATAAAAGCAACCACTTCATATCAAAAGGCATGAGGTTTATGGGAGCACCTGGGAATCTAAATGCCTATCTCTTTGAGAAAACAAGAAAGCTCTGAAATATGAGGGGCAGCATGGAAAGGGTCCAAGTTTTCCACCTGTATTGCTTTGTGGACCTGCACGAGTTGTTGTTCTGACCTAGAGCAACCTAATGTAGCTCTGAATTGTCCTGCTTTTTAGGAGGAATTGGAGTGGAGGATCCTTGGAAGCTGAATTATTCTGTATGATTACATCATGTCATGATGATATGATGACTACACTTGGATATTTAGAGAGCTCCAGACCTTGGGCTGAAGTAATGTCCAAGATACAACTGAGTGCCCACGCAGCAAATGGTTGGAAAATCTCACCTTGAGAGTAACCTCTGACCAATATTGACCCGAGAGCAGAAACATATCCTAAAACAGAGTTAATACTGAACAGATTCACATCAATTCCACCAAAATGATTGCTTATCAGACTGGCCAGTATTGTGTCACTGTCCTTTTGTTCTCTCCTTGATTGTCTGCATCTAAATCTTATCTCTTGTCTTCTAGTCTGTAAAAGATTGTTCTTTTTAATCTATTTACTGAAATATTTTTAGTTAAGATTGTTAACAAGCATGGCAGTCACTATATAATGTCAACACTGGATGTCAACACCTCTTTCAGAAGATAATAATAGAAGAAAAAGAATGGAAAACCTTTCCACTGAATTAATTTAATACAAACTGAAACACATACATAGAACATACTTCTTCTGTGTCAAAATGCACATATAATATGCATATAAAAATGCACATATACATATAATATACATATAAAAATGCACTTAGATCTTTGCTCATGCAAGCAAAATGGCACCACTGTTGTCAGGATTCTTCTTCATTCTGAATAGCAGCAATTTGACCTTTTTTTTCCCCTAAAAATATCATATTTGTATTATTTCTCAGCTTTTCACCTTGACTTGTTTTTCACAGTGTTCATAGCACGTACCAGGCTGCATTAATAAAATTTGGACCTTTCCTGGATTATTAACAAAGTCAGGAAGTAAAATGTGGTTTAGAAACAACCTTTGCAACACTTAAAACCATTCCAAACCGTTCCGTTTTGTGATCATCTTCCCCAGGTTTTGTGTTGTGTGAAATGTTTAGGGACGATTCAATTCCATTTTTCAGGTAAAACTTTATTAGACTTAGAGAAATGCTGTTCTAAAGTATAAATGCTGATTTTCAGCTTGCTTTAATAAGCAGGATGAAGTCAATATGGTTATGTTTCCTTTCTCCAGCTGAGACTCTGACCTTCAGTATAACATTTACCTCATTTTCTTCATCCACTAATTACGCTCGGCTATAAAAATGGTTTGCCTGGCAACATTTAATCTTGACAAATCAGTGATGACTATTGATCATAATTTTATTGTCTTCTAGATGTCTGAAGATTATTTTCCTTATCAGATGGTGAGTTTTGGATTAAAGGACTTTAAAAACTGGTAATTGCTAAGAATATTCCTTTTTTTGAGGATTACTAGTGTGCTTCTGTTCTTGTTCCAGTCATTTCCCACTGCTCTCATCTTTTTAAAAGCCAGCTGCCCATGGTTTGGTAAGTCTTTTAGCTGGCTAAGACATAGTTCACATTTCCTAACTGTTTGGTCTTTGCTCTTATGTAACCATATGATGGAATTCTGGAAAGTTAGCGACTTTTTTCATTTTTATAGAAACACTTTATAAAGGTATTGATTGTCTTGGTCTCAAATTGTCTCTAATTACATGTGTGTTCTCAATTCATAATGGATTTTGTCCTAGGTTTTCTATCTTGCATTCAATAAAAGTCAAGGATAAGGATTTTATTTACTTCATTGAACAGAAACACTTCTCTTCAAGGAGAAGGAAAAAAAAAAAAGAAAAAAAACTTTGATTCTCTTTAACCTCAATTCCTTTTAACCTCGGTGACTAATTCACACCTTACACACAAGCTCATCCAGTTTACACTTACTCCACACCAGTACCAGTTACTGACCATAACATTTTCTGAGTAGGTTTGTCTAGGCTTCCTTGCTCTTCACCCCTGCTGTACATTCTATAACCATTGTTGTCCCATTGTGATTTCCAGTTGCAATCAAGCGATCTTTTTTCAGGCTACATGTGCTCTTCACAATCTGCATTTTGAGGACAGCTAGAATCTCCAGCACATTGATTCTCTTCCCTGCATCACAGATTCACAGGATGGCTTAGCTTGGAAAGGACTGCTGGAACTCATCTCCAAATCTCACTGCTGCTTGAGAAGGGCCACCTACAACGGGCTGTCCAGGACCATGTCCAGTCAACAGTTTGATACCTCCAAGGAAGGAGACTCCACAACCTCCCTGGGCAACCTATTCCAATGCTTGGTCAACCTCACAGTAGAAACAGTTTCCTTGTGTCCAGAGGCAGGCAATCTCTTGTGTTTCAGTTTGGGTTCATTGTCTCTGGTCTTGTTACTGAGCACCATTGAAAAGAGCCTGGTTCCATCCTCCTTGCCCTTCAGGTATTTATACACATTGATGAGATCCTCACTGGCCCTTCTCTTCTCCAGGCTAGACAGTCACAGCTGTCCCAGCCTTTCCTCGTAGGAGAGGTGCTTCAGGCTCCTAAACATCTTTGTGGCCCCTCGTTGGATTCTCTCCAGTGTATCCATGGCTCTCTTGTGCTGAGAGGAGCCCAGAAGCAGCCACAGCACTTCAGATGTGGCCTCACCATTGCTGAGCAGAGGGGAGGGATCACCTCTCCTGACCTGCTGCCTTATGCATCCCATGATCCCATTTGTCTTCTTTGCCATAAGGGCATGTTGTTGGCTAACAGTCACCTTGATGTCCAGCAGGACCACCAGGTCCTTTTCTGTCTAGCTGCTTTCCAGCTGAGTGGTCCCCAGCGTATGCTGCTGCCAGTTATCTATGCACTCCTAGAGTGAGTACATCTTCTCCTTGTTCAAATGAATCCGAGTAGCTTTTGGTTGCCAGCTTCCCCATTATTCTCAAATCCACACTGAGCAACACGACAAACACCTTCAGGGTGAAGAGAAAGTCTCCCCACTAATTTCCTTAGGTGGGAGCTTGACCAGGACCCCTCTGGTCAGCCTTAACCCAACTGGTTAGCCTTAAAAAAATTACATTTGTTCCATTTTCTTAGAAGGATGAGAAATTATTTTTCTTTTCATGTAAGAGGATATTTAGATGAATTTTTAAAGCAGTGTTTTCCTCTACTGTCCAAGCAAAATAAAGGTGGCTGCTGTTGTCATATGTTTACCAGATTTACTCACCTCTCCAAAATCCATTAAGAAATGATACATTTTTATTTATTATTTTGCCAGACAGCAAGAATGCAAGCTTTCCTGTGCTACTCCATCAATTACTTCATGGCTCGAGTGGAAAGGTTGCTGCGTTCAGGGGCCAAAGGATGATTTACTCCGCACAGTTAGCACAGCTAACAGAATCCTTGGCTTATTTAGCAGAGAGACGGGTATCTGCTCGAGGCAACAAGGTTTGAAAAACTGTCTGTGAAGAAATGACTCATGTTTTGGGCAGCCCCCAAAAATCATATTTAAAATGAAGGACACTTCAATTTGAAGAAAGTAGCCAGTGTGATCTAACAGCAGCAGTGACTTCAGTAGCAGGTTTGGGAAGTATCAGGTTTTCTGATCACTTCGAGAGATGCGGAAAGTGGATCTTCAGTGAATTAAACTCACATAGCTCAGCTGCAGACTCAGATAGTTGCTATGAACACTAGTATACACCAGAACCCCTTTATTCCAGAGAGGGGACCATCAACCAGTCCTTCCATGCTATCTTAGGGGCAATACCTCTTGGATTCAACCCCTTCTCTCTCTGTCCCTCTCCATCCCCAACCTTCCACCCTCACCCACAAACTCCTTCCCCAAGAGTTTTGACTGGATAACTATTTTGAGATAAATTAAATTAATCTCTTAGTGGCAGCAAAGCACTGCTGGTTCTGCTAATAGGCTGGGCCATACAGAAACCAGTAGTAACTCTACTTCTGGGCTTTCTCACTCTGGATGCTCTGAATCAAGAAAACTGCTTTCCAGTGAAAAATCCTCCTCAAGAAGGTGCTCAGTGGAGGGAGAAGAATGTTCCCATTCAGACCTGGAATGAAGGACCATGCAGCATGGCTAAGACTCACTTAGGTACATATTTCTTAACGTGCTGGTAATTTTTCTTTGATTAACTAATTGCACAGTCACAGTGCAAATCAGAAGGAAAAGAATTAATTGCTTCAATAAGATTCATCTGCTTATACTGTTATTTAAGGGTTCTGCTGTTTGCAAACCTGACTTTGTGGATTTGGACATCAAGTTAATACAGAGGCTTCCTAATTTGGTAGCAGTCTGATTACCAGCACTGCTACACTCATCTGCTGGCACACTGGCACATCTACTGGTCTTAAATAAGCCATCAATGAACTACCAGGGTACTGCCATATATGTATCAACAAGAACATTATTGCCTTCAGCTTACTTCCCCCATGGATATTCTTGTTGATTCAATTACTACGACATTTTCCTGGAAAAGAGTATCAAAAAGTTAAATAAAAGGCTGTGCAGCTAGAAGCAGGGAAGTTGAGAGATACGACAACACTTCTTTCACTGGCACGACTGACCCATGGAACTGCATACATTCTCAAAAGATAATAAACACAAAGATGAAAGAAGAGATTACAAACTGCAATCTTTTTCTTATTAGCACAGTAAGAAACCCACTGATGAGAACAGACCTCAAAAGCTGCATGAACAATGAGGAATGAAAAACAATGTTTAAATGCAGTATTGGAAAAAGATGGGAATGAAGCAACTTCAGGGCAAAGATCATTAATAGTGAAATCAAGGACAATTTTCACACAGATTTTTCCCAAGATGGCAGCTTTTCTTAGGAGCTGATCCAAAGCCTACTGAATCCAATGGAAAGATTTAACTTCGATGGACTTGGGATCATTTTGGCTTTTGGCTGAGACGATTGCATTGCTCCAAGTTAAAAGAGAGAAGACTTGGCAAATGATAACTAAGGCTACAGCACATTTAGGGTCAAAAGACCTTCATTGTTGGACCAGTTCATCCCCGGTGTGATTCCACCATAGCCAGAGGATTTTCTGAGTCAGTTTTGTACTGACTGATGATGCCATCTGCAATTTCCAGGGAGTTCAGTCAGGGTAGATTTGACACAGTGGATGCGACTGTACTGTAAAGTTAATTTGAATGCAGTTAATTTCAATACATTGTCCTATTGGTTTCAATAACTGCAAAAGGTTTTTTTAACACATTAAAAGTCTAGATTTTATGACAATAACCTCACAGCTATGAAATGTAGCTCTCCAATGATATAACTCTGAGATATAACTTTCTTCCCAGCAGCTGCTGGTGGGAATTTCACTCCTCCTGAAATAAATATTATATGCATTCATACCATACATGGAGGAAGAGAAAGGGCAATAGGAAATACAACGAGCTGACTCGAGATGTGTTACTTATTTGCACACATTATTAGTGATCTCATAGCTCAGAAGTGGTGGAGGGAACCTGAGCCACTTGTGAATTATGAAAGGTCATCAATAACTCATAGCAATATATGACACATGCATTCAGGTCATCCAGACTTACTCCATGCTTGGATCTGTTTATCTAACACCAGTTTTAGTTTAGTCTATGCCGTGTGTTGATTTCATAGTACAGCATGTAGCAATGAGATCTCTTGGCTACACTCCCATGTAAGATGACTTCAGTTTGAAGTATAAGACAACCTGAAACAAATTTTCAGAGTATCAGTTGATTGAAGTGAATCACACGTACCTACTTCCAGTGACATGTGTGATCATTACTCAAAGTAACTCAGATGTAAATATATCAGACTGGGTGTGTAAAAACACACTCACATTTTATACATCACATTTGAAACTTAGGCTTGTTTCTGTCCTTAAGAAACTGAAAGAGCAAACAGGCAACAGAGAATACTTTGATAGTAATATCACAAGACACATCTCAAGTACTACAGAGATGAGCATAGTGGAAGAATGAAATGATTTACGAGCCAGTTTTTTGCTGTCTTAAAAGAAAGCTAAAAGACACGTTTTGTTCTCAGTCATATATCTGCAACTAAGTTATTATGTATAATCCATAAATAGACAAGGCTATAATTTACCTCTAGTTAAAAATGGTATAGGCTACAGTTCTACATGTTTTAATTATAGCTAATTTGAGACAGTTCTCTGACTATAAACCACTTCTGAAAAAGTGGTTCTGAAAAAAAAAAAAATAGGAGTTTAAATGGGTTTTGTCCAAGAGCTCTTAATAAACTGGTTAGAAAATATTAACCTCCTCTGCTAGTTCCTCTAATCCTGTTGGTAGTACTCACTACATCAAACCAGCCAGGCAGTGCCTGTTCTTGACTGCCAAAAGTTCATGGCAATACCTTGGGGCAGAGCTCATTTCTTCCAGTCCCAAGTACCCATATGTTTATTACTTCTTGAGCTAATGGAAACTCCGTGTGGGAAATGCAGGACACGTGGCACACCGGAGGGAGCTGTGGTGAACACACATTTTAGTCAGTGCTCTGTACTTGCAAGGTGCCTAACGTTAGCGTTATGCACACGTGCAAATCTCAGCACAGCTCAGGATCCAACAGCTATGGCAAGACAGGATGCATTTTATTGACCCACAGATGTTCTGTTTGGGATGGCTGCAAAGAGTCCTTTTGCACAAGCACCCCACCTGACTCTATATCAGCCCAAATGCTACATAAACTGGTTTGTAGTGTTCTTACATCAACTTGGCATTTAAAAAACATTAAAAAGGCTCCAGATCAAAATCCTCTGAGCACTTCTCGCATCACATGTGCTGTTTGAGGCAGAGACTGAAGTCATTTATCTGCACAGTTGTTCTCTCATCTGACAAAACAGCCCAAGCCAAAGGGTCTTTGATAGCAAAGAAAAACTAATTCCATGCACACAATTCTTGGTCTTTTAAACTCCTTTAATCAAACTCTCATGCTAAGTCATTTCACATTTTATACATGAAAAAGAACATTTTGTTTTTAAACCAGAACACGACACAAACATTGCTTTTGTCAGGGCAGGAGAACAGCTCTCAGGCAAGCGACAGCACAAAGCAATCCTTTCTAAGGGCTGTTGGGCACTACCACATCACAAGAGAAAGTGAGTTTACCTATTTACTGCCAGAAAAAATGGTGCTTTTTGATGGCAAAACTTTCCCTCGACTTAATGGCAAGTGTTCCTATCTAGACATAGTATCCCTACACCCTGCAATTAGATTTAGTGTTTTCTTCCTCATTTTTCCATCTTTCCTTTTAAAAGTGTCTTGCCTTTTTCCTTTCTTTCACCACAAAATTGTCTTAAAACAACCGAGTTATCAAGTTATTTTCAAACACTTTTTATATTTTTTTTTTTTCCCAAAAAGGACAGATAATTATCTTAAAGTTAAAATAAAATCATGACTTGTAACATGACAACTTTGTTCCCTCCTGTTGATCAGGTTCCCCTTCAAAGGGTTGTATGGAGACTCCTGGACCTGTGCTCAGCTGAGATGTTGTGAATCCTTGATCTCTGCTGAAGCAGAGTCAGAGTGTGAGAGTCAGGATGGCAGAGCTGAAGACCTCTGCACAGCAACACAGGGCTCTGCTGAGTCAGAGGCTAACACTGTCCATGCAGAGACAGAGAAATTACTTCTGACTCATGCTTCACATCTAGACATTGTTAGCTATGGTAGAAGATGAGAGCCGTGGCTGTCTCTTTGTAGAGGATGGATTTCCAGCCAGAGGCAGCCTTTCCAAAAGGAGGAAATTGTTAAATGATTAGACCACAGTCAGAAGAGTAATCTCTAACTGATTGAAGATAAAAACCATTGAACATAACTAAATGGAAACCATCAGAAAGTGAGGTGAGTGGCAAAACACAGGGGACGTTCCCCATGACAAATACCCAGAAAGCCCAGAGCTGCAAAATTTCTCAGCTGAATGGAACCATCAGATTTAAAGCCAGAAGGGGATGGTTAGGTTGGCTGAGATGCTGCTAGAAGATGTTTCCATACCTGACACGTTTCAAAAGCATAGGGTAAAAAAAAAGCGCACATCCACTCTTCCAACAGGATGCCCACTGCTTCTAAGCATTCAAGCCAGCTCAGAAAACCAGCCTATATTGAAGCTGCCTCTTACCCTGTGAGAGGATGGTCTTCTGGGACCAAGAGGAGATCATTTTCAGAGCTCTAGAGAAGCTCACATTTCAGCTACCAGCATTGCTCCTGGCCTGGGGATAAATGGAGGCCTGAAGTCTACAGTGCTTCCCACAAGACTGCAACTCTTCAGAGCCAGCTGTAAAAACTGTAAGTTAAAAAAAAAACAAAAAACACAACAAAAAAAAGCAAAGAGTTTATTGTTTTACAGTTAGCCCTTCTTCCAGTTATTGCATGAGTACACTGAAGTCAGATCAAATCCTAGGAACCTGATTCTGACATCAGCACGTTAAATATATTGCTCTATCTCTGCCAATTTAAAACAAATCACTGCTGATTTATGGTCCTATTAGATCAGAGTTAGGCCAATGAGCTATTCAATATGACTGCAGAAGTCAGGTGCTCTGACAGTACTGATGGGTCTTCTGCACATACCTGAACACAACACGAGCAGAATACTTCAGAGCCTGACTAACACAATCCTGGCCTGAGACCAGGATTTAAGCCTTGTTTTTCTGATCCATACATCACCAGCACATTTTTCAAGTGCCACTGTCATTAAGTTAAGATACAGAGCAATCTGTCATTTAAAGGCATTACGTAAACATTTTTGGGTCAAAAAGATGACCTTTCATATAACTAGGTCTGAAAAGAAGAACACTTTCCCCATATGGCAAAGCAAACTAAGCAGAGGAATGCAACACACTATCAACAAGTAACTCTGTGAGCTTCATCACTAATTAATTCTGATTTCCACTGGTTTTATTCTTCATGGTTGACTGAACCTTCAAACAAATCACAACAATGAGCTCATCTTCATATCACCTACAGCCCCACCACAATAACCTCAATTCCCTCATTTCTTCTCACTGCAGGACTCCTCAGTCCCCTACCACAACATCCTTATGCCCTCTCTACTCTCTCTTCTGCTACCCATATCCTTCAACAGCATTGTCTAGCTTGCTGGTGGGCCAAGATACATCAAGACCTTTGCAGGGACCAGGGCTTCATGAGCATGGTTTGCCAGGCCAGGAGACCCAGTGTTGTTTGCTCAGGAGTCAAACACTTTTCCACAGCCCAGCCCACCACGATGCTGCAGCTGCCCTGTGAGAAATTCTGCCCCACCTCTCTTTTGGAAGGAGAAGACAGGGCATAGGGGAGGGTAGATAAATGTGGATCCTTATGCTCTTTCACCATACATATCACAGATCTTTTGCAGAAACTTTGGAGACTTAACCCACTGTTAAATCTTCATGAAACTGCCTCCTGAATCAAAACATTCACAGTGAGGAAAAGGAATGACATAGAAACCCACAATGTGACTACATGACAGCATTTTATTCTAAGAAATACTGTTGATATCACACGAAAAGATGCAGCTTTAGGAGAAAGTAGAAGTTTGCTCACACAATTTCAGTCATTTTCTGGTGTGTAATAGTCATAGAACTGCTCAAAGCAGTAGGTTATTGCACCATTCAAACTGATGAAGAAAATCTGGGAGCTGCAGAGATTGCTCAGTTAGTATTACTCCCCTCCACTGACTAAATCATCTTGTCCAACACAATGAGATTTTTTTAGCTGCTTTTCACTTGTCAAATCTAAAAATAAAAATGATCAGGGGCAGGGGATACCTAGGGTCTCTTTGAAGCCTCAGGAAGTATTTAGCAGAAGAAAAATGTACATTCAAGGCCCCAGATGCAAGATCTTCTGTTAACAATAAAGTTTCAATACTTTCACAAGTCCTGATGTCAATAATTACCCTTCAGCTTCAGAAAGGCTGCTCTGTGCTCAGGCTTTTGCTGCTGTCGTGAACAATTGCTCATTCCACATTCAAGTTATAGGCACTGCAACTGTTCCCATCCAGTTTGAATTCTAGACAATATTTTTGATGTCCAGAATTTTTCTCCATTTAATTTATTTAGGCATTTGTAACAGACAAGGGAATGACAACAACTGATAAAGACAACAGCAGAAAGGAACTCCAGCTGAAGAAGTTAATCCACAATCCTGCTTAAAAATCAGGCTGTTCTGATTATCACCTTCCTCTCTTTCAGTTTCAGCATGATTTTTAGCAACCTCCCTTCTAACAAACTGCTAGACTCAGCAAATAATAGTTTGAAGCTAAACCTCTCAAAAATGGAAGTAACAATGTTTTAAACATAGCCTACTGCCTCCATCCTCTAGAGAGCTGCTGCTAAAATGTGGATGGTGTGGAAGCAGGAGGAAAAAAAGGAACAACCAGTTATTTTTCATGTGTAAATCAGTAAGATTTGATAGAAGCCCTGAGTATAATTAGAAAATAAGCATTCCAAAGATGTACAGCATTTGTTCTTGTTCATGGTACTTCATGATAGTGAAGGTTTGGAAATACCCACCAGTGCTTTACATCCCAGCAGGCACTGAGGCTGTTAGTCAACATGCCAGGATGCTTTAATACCACTGGGAGCTCTGGCCAGTCCATCTGTACCATTCCTTGAAGATGGAGCGTTGTCCTCTGGTAATTAATACATTTCCACCTCTGTCTAATGAAAGAGATCCAGTGCATTCATTCTCATTAAAAAAGAAACGTGGAGCTTTGCAATTTCTCCAGTTTGGGGCTGTAAAAGAACTTCAAACATCAGAATAATTTTCTAAAAGTAATGAGTTCCCTCATTCTAGTGGGTGCTACAGCCCTGGTAATAAAGCATCTTTGCTGAAAAATGCAGTCTGCAGACTGCTTCATTCTGGTGGCATGAGAGAGAGATTCAGACTGGGAGCTCTCTGCAGGGAATTTGTGACAGTCTTTCATCAGCTGCATATTCTTGACTTATAAAAACAAAAACAAAGGCATATTGTGAAGATCATGGAGCCTCATTGCTGGGCTACAGTGTTTTAGCTGAAGATTTCAGACCCACATACAACAGCATGCTTGAGAAAAGGGTGCTGTATAAACTTAAAATCAAGTGTGAGATTTCTGTCTCTGTTACTGTCTGTACAAATCAACGAAATCTCAATTATTCTCCCTCGAGGCATCTTGAGGATTTTGCTTTTCTCCTAACAGACCCACTCTACTCCTTTGAAGTGGCAAGCAGAGACAGTGGCTTGCCTCTCTGGGGTCATATGCATAATGAATCTGTTCACATACAACTGCCTCCTTTCTTGGCGGGTCTGCAGGATACTTGCACCAGATTCTCATCCAGATCATACCAGCATAAATCTTGGATAATTTAGACAGGAATCATTATCTTCTTTTCGTTTAGAAGAATAAGTGGCCAACAGGCTCCAACAGGAGAGTGGCCTAAGCAAAGTCTGTAAGACTTTATGGAAAATACACCTGGGAGAAACATCTTCAGAAGGCAATCCCAGGCTACTGAGCTAGGCTCTCCAAATTAGTCAGGACTGGGGAAGAGACAGAAGCCTGGGCTACAGCTCACCTTGCCTTTACTTTGCACCCTCTGACACCGCTGGGCCTCCTGGGGGGAGTTTTTCTGCTCCTTTGAGTGTGGGAACCACAGGCATTTCTGGCACTTGCATGCAGCACTTTGAATATACTCTCCCCTCTACTCACACCCACATTAAGCATAAAAGACAGTGTTTTCTATCAACACTTATCAAAGTGCCAGTACTCTGAGAAGAAAAACTGAGGGGGGAAGGGGAATTCAGCTGAAGAAAATGAAACCACTGCTGTCAGCCCATTGAAAACTCTCCTAAAAGCTTTTTTTCTTCCATATTCCCTACCAGCCTGCCAAACAAACAGTAATTAAAATATATATTATGCTCAAAGCCACAGATTATTCTTCCCGCTGGATTTCTTGAGTGGTTCTCCTGTCTTCTTGCATCAGTGTTTCAAACTGTGAGCTCTCTGAGACATGACTTTCATTATCTCTGGGTCATTAGCAGCTCATAACTCAATGTCAGATAATACTGATAAAGAGAGACAAAGGGCAGACCCTTTTCAAATTGTGGAGCCAAATGTATTGCACTGCATTGTGTAAAGTCAAAATTGTATGCATTAGTTACCGAGCAGTGACAACGCTGGACACTTGGCTGATTAAGAAAAGTAGATGGCACAGCACATTGCTTTCAGCAGTGGGATTCACAGAGCTGCTCAAAGGCACTCAGTGAAGGCCAGGTTCAGTCAAAGATGGGGCTGCATGGATCTTGGTCACCAATCCAAGACTTGGAGTGGTTCAATTAGGGCAGAGTTGTAGCTTCAGAAAAAGTATCTGAAAATACACCTGAAAACCCCAAATCTTGCACTCACAGTGACCAACAGCAACCAGGAGCCACCACAATGTGTCTGGAATTATGCTCAGCTTTGGAGCTTCCTCATCAAATGCCTCTAGCTACCCAGCACCTGAACTGTACTCTGTGGGATCTACTGAAGTTACCTATGAAAAGTGAGCCTAGTCTTACTTTTTTAATAATCTCAGCATTTTATAGTGAAAATACTTTTTTTTTCTTAAAGAAAATGACTACACATTCACTTGGTAAGCAGAAGACCAGGTTCCATTCTCACCTCAGTCTGAAGTTCACCCATTTCTTCCCTCTCCTCCTGCCATCACATTGGTCTCCTACATCTGTTCTCCCCATCAACATATACAGAATAAAACCAGCAAAATCTTCATCCAGAACAGAACGTAAGACTTCGTAACCTAACAGACAGGCTCTTATGACTATTATTTTTTTAATCTAAGATCTATTTGAGCAAAAATTTATCAGCAGTCCTTGGAACACAGACCAGCCCTGGGGTGCACCGCACCAGCTGAACACACTGACCCCAAGCAGCCTGAGTCATCTTCCTTCTTGGCTTTTATTCTAGACATCTGAATCCCACATTATTTGCAACACCATGGCACTACTTCACTAGGAATGGTTGGAAGACCCATCTCACACCTTATTTTCAAGGGCATGATTCAAGGTACTCCCCAGTTCAGTAGTAAATGTGCTTTTGAATGCCCTCAGATGGATGAGGGTGGTTGTATCCAGCTTTCCTACTCCTGGATGGAGAGCAACCAAGCAACTGACATCAAGGTGTGGAGGCCCAGTAGGAGATCTAGTCTAAGAAGCTCAGCTAATAGGCTGCCCTGAGATCTGAACATGTTTCTTTGTCTCAAAGATCTTCAAATGAAATAACTTTTACCACATGACTTTCAGAACCTTGCTTTTTTCAGCAGAAAAAGGGATTTTTTTTTTAATTATCATGTCAGAATTTTACTTTGCAACTTTTTATTTCTTTTCTTTCCCTGCAAACAGTTATTGTGCTTTAAAGCCTTCTCAGTGAAAAGGACTAAAAAGCAACTTTCAGTTGTGATCCTAGACAGACACTGCTGAGACTTGTTTAATTGATCTGGATTTTGTTGCTAAATATATATATTTTTTGAATGAATGTCACATCTTTGCAAGGATGCTGGGGAAAGAATGAAAATTCAGTATTATACAACCTGCTGATAGCCTTTGTTACTGTGCTGTAACATGTCACTGCATTAAGGTTCCCCTCTCCCACTGCATACACATTGGGAGAGATTATGAGGGCAGATTGGTTTGAAAACTGGAGAAACTCCTGTGTCTGGGATTATCCTACACTTATTTCATGGAGATCTTTATCTGCTGATTTTCCAAGTGGAAGATGGGAGAGTGAAGCAAAGGAAAAGTGAAAATAAATGTGGTTCTTCTTAATTCAAAGGAGTGACACTTGCATCTGTCAGAGCTTAACTTATCCTAAAGCGAAGGGGAAACTGGAGAAAAGGAGAAAAGGACCAAATGAGAGTGAAATACACATATTTAATGGGAAGCTGCTGATCAGTTTTAGAATTGGGGGAATAGGTTTGCCACTTTCAACATGAAAAAAATATATAGTCATCTCAATTTAGGCATAACTCATACCTCTGAGGCATGCAGGTGGGTGGCAATGTTACCAGTACTTGGTGAAATATTAACAAGGCAAATTTCCCCCCTTGTTTTCAGAAAAACAAGGAAAATGGATGGTTTCTCTGAGGGAATTCAGTGACAAAGTGGACGTGCTGGTCATCCACAAAGTACCACAGGTTCCAGATACTATGAGGCACACAGAGTGTGCTTCACAGAGTGCCAAAGGGGAAGGTGGCTGAGAAGGAGGCTCTGAAATCCACACAGAGTTTCACAGGGTCAGAGGGGCTTTCTGTGCACAGGCTGGCATGAACATGGCATTGTTTGTCAGGCTTCTGTAATCAAGAAGGCAGCTAGGAGATCAGAAAAGGCACTTTGTACATCCTAGAAACAAACCATTTTTAAAGACAGTTTGAAATCATAGACCTCCTTTTTCATGATAAGGGTCTGCTGCCATCTCCAGCTCAGTTGTCACCATTGCTAAGAGTCTTATGGCTTCAGTCTGGTGAAGGAAACATCATGAACTTGACATCCCAAGTGGCTCCACCTGCACTGCTGCACCAAGTGACCTACGGGCAGGGCTGAGGCTGAGGCAGTCAGCAGACCTCAAGACCAACCAGGAGCAACATCTATCCTGCCAGGCTGTAGAAATCCCAGTGTTACTCCCTGGGAGGCAATCTCTGGCCAGAGAGTGTCAGGATAGGTCCCCCCCTGAGGAAATACAGCAGCTGCAATTCCTATCCTTTCTGTAACTACCTCTGTGACCCAAATTGGCAGTTAGGAGCTCCTGTAACCACACCGTGCCTCCACAAACCTTCCTTGTCACCATAAGGAGGCTATGGGGGGTGGGTGGATAAAGTAATGCACAGATCAGTACTATTTGTCCCAGATATTTGAGAAATGTGCCCAAAGGAAAGAGGTTTGATTATCTGTCCATCGCACAAGTAACACTACCAGGAATAAAAACAGGGCTCAACAGCCCTGCTCCGAAGATTTTTGCAGCTGAGTGGTCAGAGTGTGTTTTGTGATTATGGACAATGGGGAGAAGTCCTTTCTTCTTTTCATTTGTACCATCCACAGTGGTGCTCCTTTGAGAATACAAGGCAGCCATGAATGACAGGGGCTGTAAAGCAGGGCTGCCATGGGATAGTGTGAAAACGGACTTGAAGATGGACAGTTAATCCTTATAACAATGTTTTAAGTTGGACAAAACAGAGCTTGGGATTACAGCACGGAAAGCAAAGGCACATTCAGGAAGGTCACCATTTCATTTAACTAATTTGAGGTCAGGGCAAGGTAGGGCAGCTGGAAAAGAGAAATGGAAAATGTTCTTTAAATGGCTTTATTAATCATGACAGGTTCTAGTGCTGAGAGCGGGAAGAGAAAAACATTATTCTTTTGATCAGCATTTTAGAACAGTTCCATCTTCAGATGAACAAAGTCAACAAATAGTACTTCAAGCAACAGATAAAGAAAAAGATTTTAAAGCAGATTTCTGGGACATGCAGAGCTTCTTCCTTCATGTTTTTTCTATATCCATAACAGAAATAGTAGGGAGCACTGAAATCTATACTCATAATAGTAAATTAAACATGCCAAGGACTGGTCTCTGGCCCTGAGGACAGCAGACCAAAAGCAGCCCACATCTGTATTACTGACTTCAATTACTCTCCACCACCAAACTGGCCATTTGGATTTTTTCCTCCCCTGTGCTAACTCTGGACCCACCAGCCAGGAGCAGAAGGTGAGAGCTGACCTAAGCCAAACCCATGCTAAAGACTCTGCTAACAGCTGAGCACTATGGGAAATCACTTTCCTATAACCAAGGGAGTTGGAACTATGGAGCTACCATCCAGCAAGCAGTAGGCAGAATCCCGCAGGACCTCATTTCCAAGACCCTACAGACAAATGTCATTTAACTCAGTCATTTTCCCTTTGCCTATTGTTAAGGTGCAGGAGCTGGAAATTTTCCACCCTGATTATTTAATACCAGGGGAAATTTCCAGCAGAAGGTCCTACCCAAGTTCCTTGACTGACGATGTAAATGGCTCTTCTGGATCTGCAGTCTGGGTGAGCACAAGTCAGTCTTCTGAGAGAAGTGACAGATCTTTGCCCTGGTGGCATCTGGAAGAAATGGGGATGGGGCCCCACCAGAGGTAAGTGTGAGAGTCACTAGCTTGAAAGAAACTGCCTTTCAAAGGAGACAAAAAGGTGCCAGCTGTTACCACACCCCAGCAGTGGCATTAGCAGTGCTCTGGACCCATTTTCAGGGGAAGGATCATGTCCCAGACCCAGCCCATGGAGCAGGGGCCATCCTCCATCAAAACCTGTTTATTCATCTGCTAAGAGTTTGGCCCTCCACATTTAATCAATGTCCCAACTGAAGGAGACAGGAGCTTTGCCTGAGAGCAGGCAAAGCTTTCATTTTAATAGTTAAACAGCTCCAAGCCTCGACCTTCAGCAGGCTGGGGAGATCCATGCAGATGGGAGACTGCTCCTTCTTTTCTTGTGGTAAAATTAAAAAGAAAAAGAAGCTCATACATCATAAAACGTGACAATTCCCAGAGTAGTTCTTTTGGGGCTCCTTCTACCAAAGAGTTGTAGTGCTGCCAGGCAAAAGGAGAAATGGTCTTAATCACCCAAACCCTAGGCAAACACTATATCTTTTTTGTGAATCAAGTTTAAACAGAAGTTATGCAGGAAGGACCAAGTCAAAAACCACTTTTTCCAGATGTCAGAAAGATTGAAACACACACGAGGGAAAAAAAAGCAGTGTTACAAACTTTTAGCTTGATAGATCTGGTAGGTGAAAGAAGTAATGCTGTAAAGAAAATGTTTGCGTAGTGCCGCTGAGTCTGCTCTAGACTGTGATGCTGGTCAAGCAGCACTTTCACCAAATGGGGCAGAAAGTACAGGGAGGGGGTGAAAAAGAAAAACCTAAACGTGAACACAAAGTTCTATTTACTGAGATAAAGATTGAAGAAATAGATATGGATATAGAAAATGCTCTTGAAATATGTTCCTTGTTATAAATAAACCATGTTGCCAGCACTTAAATAAAAAAAAAATTAAATAAAATCCCTGTTGAGAGTCACAGGGGAGCAATACCATCGCTGGAATATCTGCTGATGCAGCTGAACTATGCTTAAGACATCTGCTGAGATGAAACTACTTTGTGGCTGGAGGTATTAGGAAAAAAAAAAGAGTTACTTCAACAAAAAAATAGCCAGTGTGTGAAAACAAAACCACACCAAAACGTAACAGAACGTGCACTTCTACAACTGTGGCACCGCCATACAGTAGTTATTCCATCAATCTGTCTGCCTAGGAAGTGAAGCAAAACATTGTAAAATGGGCTGATAAATGAAGAAACCTCCCCCACAGTACTGCTTTCTGAAGAAGTCTCAGCTCCTGAACAGAGTCTCGAGCTATGAAGGAAAAGCAAGGATCAAAAATAAAGGAGATTTAAAGCAAATTTATTCAAAAGAAATGCCTCTTTCACTTTGCCACTGAAACGCTGAGTTCAGACCCCTCAAGGTCCTTCTGCTGCTCCCCACTGGGTTCATCAGCACCCAAATCAACAGCAGGATCCCAGCTCCCAGCAAGCACCCCAGGTCAGAGCCATGCCACCAGCTCCAGGCAGAGAAGCAGAGCATGCAGGCAGCAGGCAGCTCTGTATTATTGATGCTGACATACGTCACTTAACCAAGGGTGTGTTTTAAAAACAATTTCCTTAACTTTGAGCAGCTCTGACTTTGGTCTACGAGCAGTTTTAGCTCTGGCTTCACTGCAGCTGATTCTTTAATGGTTCCACCAGACAAACTGCTTGACCAGAATGGACAGAAGCAACTCTTTTTTAATTACACTGGTTTAAAAGCCAGCTCAAAAAAAATACAAGAAGTTTCTGCACGCAAACCATACCTTGCCTTTCAAGGGCTGCAGCCTTCCATTTAGTTGTTACAATGAGTACAATTCTTTGCACTTCTTCTGTAAGGAAAGTAGGAATTGGGGTTAGTTTTCACTTTAATTTTAGCACAAACTCTTTTTGAAAACACTAGATAATGATTATTAACCATAGGTTAGGGCTTCAGACAAGGGATAGTCTGGCAGTTCTGATGCACACATACACTGAAGACATAATTCAGGCATACTGAGGAGCAGATATCCCTTCCTAAATTCAAACTCTCACTTGAAATAGCAGAGGATTTCTGTAAATCCCCCTTCTGCCCCCCTTCCCTTCTCTCTGGTTTCTTCTCTTCCTATCTAGAGTCATCACAACTGTCATATACAGCTGTTGTCTCAAGTGTCACTCAACAAGCATCTTCACCCCTGCCTTGTTGTGTTCCCCTGAAACTCCTCCCACCAGCATAAAAAAATATTTTCCAGCCACCATACCTAGTTCTCATATTGCCCTTTTCTGACAGCCTAATAATATCTTTTGCCTCAATTCTTGGGTTGTCATGGGTTTAAAATACAAATCAGCTCCAGGATGATCTTCCAAGTCTGTGCTACACCTAGGTACTTGAAAAATTGGGTATAATACTGCATCAGGAGCTGTACAATTTTATTCATGAACAATTTAGCATCCAAATTCTATTTATCAAGCCCCTTACTCATGTGTGTCAATCTTAATCTCTCTTCTTGATGCTGTTCTGCCACACTTAAATGGCCAAATACTTGGCAAAGTGGAGTACAGCTGTCCCATGTAGCAGGGGACACGGATGTGTTTTAGTGCCCCTGGCTCTGTGTAGAGAAGACTGGTGCCAGCAGGAGTTGCTCTGTGTCCCACTTGTGTCACCTGATGTTGAGGGCACAGCCTGGAAATGTCAAGATCCTTGTGGAAGCTTCTCAGTAGAGCAGAACTGGAGGGGATGCATGCCATGTCCATTGGCCCATTGGATAAGAGAGGCACATTTCCCCTGATTCCCAGTCTGTTTTTCACATCTAGTCCTTTGATTTGCTCATTAGTATCGGAAAGGGGAAAATGTAATTTCTTCTGGTATGAGATATTCTCTCCTTCCAAACCACATTCAGGTTTTTACTTCATCTAGGAAAACTGGGAGAAAATGCCAGGTGAGGCTAAGCCAGTTCTGTTGCCTGATTTTCTTCTTCTAGCAAATTTTTCTGTTCTTGGTGGCCAGTCAAAAACCCAGCTTCTCAAACAGCCCTAAACTGGCACCTACAGAAGGGTCAGGACCTGGTGCCCCAGATGTGATGCACAGCCCCAAAAGGGTCATGAGCTCCCAGAAGAAGGATCCTCCAGATAATTCACCAGCTAGTGACAGCTTTCTCTCTGATGATGCAATGTGAAACTTTAAATCACTGCTAGAGCATTTTAGTGAATTAACATCTCAGAAAATGCTTGAAGTCCCATGTTCATACGGAAAGCAGTTGTAGACTCTCTGATTTACCTCTGGTCCCTTATGCAAAAACTCAGGACAGAGGTACTCTTCACTAATACATATTAGACAGACAAAAAGGGTAATGACAGTCCTGTCACAACAAGTCTTGTTGTGGCTGTTGCTTTTGCTCACTGCTGTTGCTTTCTGGCCCTATTTACTGGGCAACCTGACTCATCTGCTACTTTTGAAATACAGAGTAATCCAGAGTTGGGGGATTCCCTGCTGGAAGAGCTATTTACAATTTACTTGCAATCAGCACTGTTTGTAGAGGGTTTTTTATACATCTATATGTGTGTGTACACTCTCTCCTGAATCTAAAGAGGTGCTTTTAGGGTAGCTATGGCAAAATAAAATAGTAAGGATAAAAATAAAACTTCTATGTGGGCACTTAGAAGTATCTCCATAAGCAAAATAAGTTGAGAAAGCACAGGCTGTTTTTATCATCTGATGATGAATATGAACTTCAAAACCATAAAGGCAGTTAGAAAAACTATGCAAAAAAAAAAGCAGCTTTCTGAGATTGGAAGAAATGTAAATGTTAATCATCCTAAAACTATTGAAAGAGAAAAGAGGCATTTGGTATTAAGCATACCTTTTTGGTCACAAGTGGAAAATAGGTGATAACATGATGCAGATGGTCTGTATCATGCTTTGATAAGCACTTAATAAAGTAAGTAAGTGATACACAGATGGTCTTGGCTTAGTGGCCATTTCAATGGGGCAAATTCAGTGGGATTCAATGTTAAGAGTGTCTGTGTTGGCTGCTCACACTCAGTTCCATATGTAGCCCTTTCCAGCACCAAGTACCTGCTAATTTAAATGGCAATATAGAACACAGAAAGCTTTGCAAACCAGTCAAGAAGGTTGTACTTACAACATTTTCAGGAGTGCATTCATATCAAGAATAGCTATGACCTAAGATGACTGCTCCAAAACAAATTCCTTCACGACAGACAACTGATGTCTGACATCACACCTTATAAAAACAGCTTTTAGCCTTTCTGAAAATCACTGCAGTTAATCTCCAATAGCTGCTTAGAAGCATTCATGCAGGGAGTATGTCCTGTGTTCTGTGTGAGTGGGGTACATGCTAATCTATCCTTTTAGAGAGCATCTTGTCCCAACGGCATCTTCTTCTCTTACCCAATGCTCCGATGGAGAGAGAAGGGTCTTTGCACAACTCAGTGTTGGAAACTGGAAAATAAAACCAACATAAACCATACAAATGATACAGAGACAGAGATAACAATTTCCATTTATATATAAAAATAGATTTTTATTTTATTTATTTTTATTTTCTTTGTCAAAAACTTTTTCACTGGGTTAAAAACTGGCTGAGTGGCCGCGCCCAGAAAGTTGTGATGAAGAGAAATAAATCCAGTTGGACATCACTAGTGGTGTTCCCCAGGGTTCTGTTTTGGGGCCAGTTCTGTTTAATATCTTTATTGGTGATCTGGACGAGGGGATCAAGTCCACCCTTGGGAAGTTTGCAGGTGACACCAAGTTGAGCAGGGGTGTCAATCTGCTCAAGCTTAGGAAGGCTCTACAGAGAGACCTGGATGGGTTGGATTGATGGGTTGAGCTCAATGGGATGAGGTCTAACAAGGCCAAGTGCTGGGTCCTGCACCTGGGTCACAACAACGCCAGACAATGCTACAGGAGATGGGCTTAGGTTGCACCAGGTTTAGGTTGAATATTAAGAANAATGCTCCGATGGAGAGAGAAGGGTCTTTGCACAACTCAGTGTTGGAAACTGGAAAATAAAACCAACATAAACCATACAAATGATACAGAGACAGAGATAACAATTTCCATTTATATATAAAAATAGATTTTTATTTTATTTATTTTNAAATATCAAGTTGGACTTGATGATCCTGAAGGTCATTTCCAACCTTAATGATTCTATGATTCTATATGTATACTGATCTTTTCCACCCAAGCAAGTCTTCGTGCTACCAAAACTGTTCAGCTGATTTTACTTCAAAAGATATGGGCAGATCTGCAAAGATTTTTTTCCACATTTTTGTGGTTTTCGCCCTTTTGACCCATTTTCTGCTGTGGAATTAATTTACAAACAATGTGTGTTGTCCTCCAAGTAACTGTATGTGAAAGATACCCTGTGCAATGAGGCATTTCTTCCTATTAGGGCCACCCAGTCTGCCCCCTGGAGAGCAGCAGTCCTCCAGCATAAAGCTGTGCTTATGTTTCCTTTTTAATATAGTATTTGAAGCTGAGAATTTTCTCTTAAATGCTTGGCATAACCTTTTCTTTTCTCCACAGTATACTTCTGACACGAGCTAACAGTCAAAGAAGAGAAAAATACCCAAAGTATATTTTTTATGGTGTTTGTGTCACAGAATAGCTTTGATTTAAATATCCTTCTAGATAGAATTTTTAAATTTATTTTGATAAAGAGTATTTGGTCTAGATATCTCAATACATATGGTAGTATCTCCATAGTACCCAAGAATTAAATGACACCAGAGAAGTTTTTCAGCAGTATTGTAGGTGGGATGTACTGCCATCTACCTAGGACAAGGGATCAAGCCACCAGTATGAAAAAGCTTAAACCAGGAGAATATTCCACCATTTTAAGCACGTTGGCATGTGAGTTTGTTCACAGAAGCACTGTTTCAGACTAGGATAAATATAGATGCTTGACACAACTCCAAAATGCTTCTACTACCTTGGTAATAAAATGTAGGGGAAGGTATATTCCCCTGCATGCCTAGAAGTTCATAGAATCACAGAATGGCTTGAGTTGGAAGGGACCTCCAAAGGTCATCCAGTCCAATCCCCTACATAAGCAGGGGCATCTCCAGCTGGGTCAGGCTGCTCAGAGCCCCATCCAGCCTGGCCTTGAATGACTCCAGGGATGGGGCCTCCACCACCTCCTTGGGCAACCTGTGCCAGTGATCTCTCCCCTCAGAGTACAGAACTCTTTCCTGTCTAACCCAAATCTACCCTTTTCTAGCTTCAAGCCACTGCCCCTGTCCTGTCCCTGCAAACCCCTGTGAACAGACCCTCCCCTGCTTTCTTACAGGCCCCCTTCAGCTACTGGAAGGTCACAAGAAGGTCCCCCCAGAGCCTCCGCTTCTCGCGGCTGAACAACCCCAGCTCCCTCAGCCTGTCCTCACACCAGAGGGGCTCCAGCCCTCTAATCTTTTTTGACCCTCCCCTGGACCCGCTCCAGCAGGTTCCTAACAGCCTTTCTGACAGCTGAACCTCATCCTTGGAGGTGCATGTCTCCAGTAAAGTATTACTCAGCCTTTCCCCTTAGCTCTGCTAGGGAGTGCCTTGCTTGGACCCTCTGAACATGCTCTTGTTTTCCTACAATAAATAATCTGTGCTTATTCAGTTCCACTCAGCTTCACAATCCCCCTCTGCCCTCTTCTGTTCTGCTTCTGTTCCTTCCAACTCACCCGTTATGGCTTCAGCAGCTGAAGTCCACCTCTGTCTTCCTCTGACACCTAAGAGGCAGCCAAGGGAGCTGAAAACTGCACCAAACCCCTCCTCAGCACCCGTGTGCCCAGGCAATGGACGTGCTGAAAGTTGTTGAGCTTATTCAACGTATTGTTTAGACTCATGGCAATTGGGCCTGCATCAAAAGCCTTCCAGAGCTGCAATAAGACACAAAAGTGGTTCAAGTTCATGGTTCAGAGTAGGGAAATGACTAACCTGGGTAAGGAAAATCAACTCTTGTGTTACTACTGTAAGCTTGATGGGGAGAAAAAGAACCTTTTCAAACAGAAGGAGGCAGAAAGAACATTTGCAAAGGTGGTTTATGCTGGAAGAAGATGACATTCAGAGCTCTCAAAACCAGCATACAGTATTTGGACACGAGTCATGCTATAGGGTATGGATGTAAGCATCCTCAACAGTCCAAAGAGAGGTGGTGGTGCAATTGCTGCAATTGCTTACAACCAGCAACAGAGCTGCTCCAGACAAAGCCCATCCACGCTCCTTGCAAAGTCCTTCATATTTTTTCTTACTGGCTTTCCACCTCTGGAGCCAATCAGGCAGAAGAGGAGTCACTGAAGGGCCTCGAGTCAGCATCAGCAGTGGGACTAACGAGGTTCTCATCCCCAGGGCTGGTGGATGGGGTTTTGGAGGTGTGCAGAGGCTATGAGTGGGTAGGGGCAGCAGCCTGGTGGCAGCACCCCTGGGACACCATAGGAGATGCTGGCAGAAGCTGCTGCCCTGAATGCTCACAACAAACTGTGGTGCACCTGGCCCAGCATTACAAACAAAGCAGAAAACTGAGAAGCTGTGGCTGAGTGTTTTGTTCAGCCTGGGAGCTTCACATTTTCTAGCTTTTCTCCATGCCCACAACAGCTACAACTGCATTTCCTTTTTAAATGGTTAACCAAAGCTGGACACTTGTCTTCTAAAACTGGAATTTGAATTACCCCTTGTGCCTGGCTAGTCTCTCCCTTCTCCGTCTCCTCCTCCTCCCCTACAACACCCCCAACACTCAAATTTAGGAAGATTTATGCTCAAGCTGCTGGGGCTGGCAGCAGTACATTAGGAGCAGAAGGTGGGATTCGAGTGAAGGCCAATGCAGTGCAGCATTGCAGAGCTGAATGCAAGAGGAAGGAGAAAGAAATCACCTACCATAAGGTACTTTGCACCAGAGTGCTACCAGCCACTGCAAATTTTTCATCAAAGCAAATTTTCTTTGCAAATTGCTCTTCTTTTTTTTGGCCAAAGACAATTTTTCCATCAGAGGTGTCTGCTTTTGCATTTTGCCTTAAAATAAACGAAGGCTACCAACAAAAGATATTCCCATCAGCACATATCCCAATTTTCAGCCAAACTGTGTTTGACAGAAATCTGTCATTTCTCAGGGGAGAAAAGAACCTTTCTTCATCCAGTCCTATTTTATAAGCCTACAGTATACAATGCCTATTGTTTTCTGTGTTGTTAAACCTCTTACCAGGGTTCAGTATTGCAGCTGGCTGTCATGGTTGTGTTTGGATATTGAATATCTGTGGGGCAGATTACTTCATTGCTTATGTGTATCAATTCCTCACTTGGACAGGGGACATACCACATCTTGTCTGTGCAGCTGATAAGCACAGTGACTGCTGTCTCTGACTGTGCTTGGGTACAGTGCCTCTTCAAATGAGGCTCCAGTTTCAGTGGGCACTAATGTTGTGCTAATGTCATGCAAACAATACAAAATAATAGTCTTATTAAATGAGTATCTTCGGATCAGCTCCAGAGCAGGCAAAGGAACAAATGTTTAGGGTTCTTTTGCCAGAAACAGGCCTCATGAAGCAAATCTCCCTGGTTGTCTGACAGGGGATGATGTCTATAAATCTTTGTATGTCCATGCTTTTTGCTGAGCACACAGTGAGGACAGGGGTATCATGTGGGATTATTTGTGCACTAGTGATTAAAATCACACTGATATGAGGAGAGCTCAGCACTCATCCCTTACCATTCTTTCAATAGCTCCTCATATTATTCTCAATCTCTTTTTTTTCCCCTCTTTCTCAAAATTATTTTACTTTTTCACTGCCAGTAGAAGTTCCCATTACACAGCAGTGCCATTGCATGGTAGCTGCTCTAAACATGTTTGCTGTTGGCAGATCTGAGCTCAAGTTCACCGTGGAGAGAAACTATATTTGCAGGACTGTTGTGTCCGAGTCCTCTTCCCAGAACAAACCAGTTTAAATTTGCTGCCTGCAAGAAAAGCTGGCAGAAGAGGTCCAGAGGAGCTCCAGCAGTGCTTGCATGTTCTGTCCCCAGCACAGCCAGTGCAAATGCTGCCTGGGTGCAGGGCAGTTGCAGGTCTCTGCCCACTTGGACCTTCATACAATGACCAAATCCTGAACTGCCAACACTGCCACTGTGTATGGTACCAACAGTGCCTCCAGTCACTTGTGCCACGCTGGGCAAGTCTGTCACACAACATTATTGGCAGAGAAATATAATGCAACACAGCTTCACCAGCCTCGGAAAAGAGGAAAAGCTCCAGGAGCAAAGATGAGAACCCCAGTGAAGGTGATGCAGTCTGCTGGCTTTATTCTTGTCTCTACTTTCAGGTCCTGAAATATCTCTTTTGTTGCCTTCTCCTTGAACGTGAACCCTCAGACAGTAAGTAATGTAGACCAAGTTCTGAAGGTGTGCAGAAACAGTGTGATTTAGGATTTGACTCTAAACAGACTCTGCTGTAGCTTGGTTCAAACAAGCACCCAGACAGAATGGGGTGTTACAGGTATAGGAACCTCTCTGCCTTCCCCATGTGTCTCATGTCTACGTATCTGTAGCAGTTGGCTTTGGTTGCACCTCTGAACTTTGCCTGAAGCACGTAACACTCATGAATCTGCAAAATTGGACTGGAAGTCTCCAGAGAACAGGATTACCCAGGAGAATTTTAGTATTTCCTGCTTCCAGTTGGGCTGGAACCAACACAAAACCAGCTATAACAGTATTTGGCTCTTGCATGCCGGATCCCAGCCAAAAGGCAGGAAATTTAGAGGTATGTAAAGATGAAAAAAAAGTGATGGGAGATCGGGGTGAAGAACAGAGCTGAGCTTTTGAGAAACGAAAGGGGAAAATAAAAATCCATTTGGGTCAGTTCATAATTGTTTCTGAAGCATTTTGCTAACCTGCAGGGCTAGGTCCTCCCCTCTGTATGACACCTGGACTTTCTTACAAAAGAGGAATCCCTAAGGGCTAGATCTGGGGGCTTTGGCACCGTTTTATACCTCCCCAAAACAGAGTAAAACTGCCAAGTCAGACTGGGATCTAGCCCAGAATTTGTATTAATTAAATTATTTATTTTGCTGGTAATTACAGGCTTCCTTGTTTTTTTACAGATCCAGGCACAAATGTAGCATTTCAGGCAGAAACCACCTATCAAGATGAACAGTGGGAACTTGCTTCGTGTGTGTGTCTGGAAATGAAGTGTTTAGAAGTGTTTAGATGTAGCAGGGCAGAATTTTCCTGCTTGTGACCTCTGTCACCAGCACAACAAACAGCACTTTGTCAGGGGGAGGGCTACATGCCTACATTTGTACATCTATGTGGCATGAATTCAGCTTCTCAGACTGCTGGCTGCATTGTATAGTTGCATGCAAAACAGAAACCCAACCCTTTTAATAGCAAGCAAGGACTCCAACAGCAATCACAAGGCATCCCAAGCAGTTTGCATCTAGTTACAGCAACGAGGTCATGCAGATTGTATCAAGAGCCCTGTGGTGGTGGAGGTGCCTAGCAAGGTGCTACACCAGCCTCTCTGGACCTTGAAGCAGTTCAGTCCACTTGGTACCATTGTCTGCATAGCAGCAGAGATCCTACTCAAGGACTGCTGCTCTACAGTCAGAATTGCCACTGGCTTCTTCCCTCACCTCTGATACACTCAAAATTTATGTCCTTAGAGACAAATCTACATATATTCTCTATTTTTGCCTTTACTCTTGAGCTGGGTAATCCAGTGTAGACTGGCTACATAAAGGTCTTATGTGCCATAACCTGTTGTATTAAATACTCAGAGCTGTTAATGATAGTTCACCCTTGAGGATGAAGAGGCTTCTTGTTGCTTTTAAGGTATACATGACTGCAAAGAGTCTAAGTGCAGCTCTTCCCATGAGGTTATCTCAAACAACCAGGAGCTGAGGCTGGTGGGGCGCTGAGGCTGGTGAAGCACCAAGGCTGGTGTGGAATTTGCTTCTCCATATGTGAGACAGGGTGGGCAAGGTGGACTGCTCTGGCCAACATCACTGGAAGCCCCAGGCACCTGCCGCATGAGCAGCCTTGGACCAGTGGACAGCATGGTCGTGGGACCTCTCTGAAGCTACTGCTCCTGGGTCTTCCCTTCCCACAGCCCTCTGACAGATGGGATGTCCAATAACTCTCCACTGTTTGGGTATTTAGGTCTGAAGCTCAGAAATATGGCCATCCATCTCTGGTGAGGCAGACCACATGTATCTTGATAACTGGGGATGTTCATCAACTCTTGAAGAGAGGAAATAGTCTACTTAGGTTCTCACTGGTCATAAACTTGGAATAGTCATAGAAAATTAAAAAACCTGAGTATATCCAACTAGATTTCATAACCCTGGAAGATAACTGCCTAAACCATTGGGTATTGGTCCTCTAATGAGATATATATTGACCTGAATCCATACCATTGTGAGGAAAAAAACTTTGATCTTAAGTAATAGCTTGCTTTAGTTCTACAGCAGAGTCACCAGAAGAAAATTCTTTTACAACCTACTTCAGTCCCAGTTTTCCCAACAAAGAAGGGCCAAGCCCTATGAGTCTTTGAATACCAGGGTTCAAATTAAAAACAAGCTTGCCGATTAAAACAAAACAAAACAAAACACAAAAACCTTGGGTTTAGACTTTCAAATAAAAGCATGAATACCCTTGGTTTAACCTTCCTGTAGCTTCTTACTCACAATGCGCTTACATTGTCACCCAAATGCTTGAACAGAAAAACTTTCCCCATGGCAGTGACCTTCTCTGTTTTCTGTGGTCTTGTGCCCTGGATTCACATTTCAGGAGAACACGCTATAACTCATACTGCATATGCTACCAGACCACCCCATTTATAGTTTTACTACATTTCTGTTGAAGAAAATGGGCAATGGCTTTGCCTTCAGCTGTCTCTTTTTATTGGCATCTTAACTTTGACATCTTTCACCACTTGGGGCTTAAAAGGCTTCTTATAATTGAGAAAGGGCAAGTCCAGCTCTTTTTTTCCATGAGCCTGTGCCACGCAGGTCCCACTTGGTTATCAATGACAGTGTTATGAAAGTTCAGCAAGGCTAAACACTGGTTAACTACTTACAATCTTTTTTGGCTCAGCAAGTAAATCCTTCAACAGTTCTGCTTGCTTACCCTGCTGTCCCATTAGACAGGATAACTCCGGGGCTAGACAAGAAGGATTTTCTGTCCTTGCAAGTAGAAAATCATGAGTGTTTAGAGTGCATTGCTTGCAGAACCCAGGTGACATAGCCTCTTTATGCACAAGAGTTTTCCCCTTTCCAAAATAAGAATACAACTGTGAGTGAAAAGGATCCTAAGGACTACAACAACACAGATAATAACCACCTCACTCTACCATACACCCTGGGGGCAGGAAAGCAGGCTGGTTATTGTTGCCACTTCTTTTCTTGGGGAACACCTACCTCCCCCTTCAGAGCACTAGGGACCAGAGCTAAAGAACTACATCTACTGATGGCTGGTGTTGAAGAGACATTCAGACAACATGATACCATGATCCCCTTGGCTCAAATTAATCTCACTGAAATTACAGTTTAGTCCCTGCACCCTTTGACCAAAGCATTTTGGGGATCCAGAAACAGCTAGGAAACCTTTGGATTAGACATGGAAGTACAATTCAGGTCAAATAAGGATTTTGGGGGCATGAAGGTTAGATGGTAAGGATGAGGCAAATTGACATTAATAACAAATATCTGTTAGCAGTCTTGCTTCCCTTTTGGTAGAGAGTGTCCTTGGGCCTGGGTTTCTAAGTTGCTAAGGACATGAAGGAGAGGGTTTCTTTCACCTCACTAGTACCTACAGTGTTTCTTTGGCATAGTGAAAGCTGTGGGAGTGCACTGAGAATTAAATATCCTTTTTGCTCGTTATATCCCATCTTTGCTCTGCACACTCAATAATCTCTGAATCATCCCAAAGTCAGAATACTCAGATCCTTTTCTTTAGCATGTGACCTCAGCTGAGCACTGCACCTGTTACTTCTGCAGCTCACTCCCTGTCATTGGAAAATCAGCTGGAGTCAAATTCTATTGAAGACCATCCATAGATCCATATGCTTCAGCTACTCTGCTTACAGATATGGCCTTGCTTTCTTCTATTTTGTTTTGTTTTGTTGTAATTTCCTTCTTCCCTCTTCAAGCTTTTCCAGCTTCTCAGCAGTTTCTATAATCTTCCTTCTCCCATCCACTCCTCTTCCAGCTGGCATGCCCAGTAGCCTGCCTGTCAACCTCCATTTGCCCTTCCCTCCCTCTAATTCACATTCCTTGTGGGACACTCCATTGTCTCCCAACATATCTTTAATCATCTTTATGCTGGTGACTCCTAAGTCTTCTCTTCCCCATATCAATTCCCTTGACTCATATTCAGATCTCTAATATGGCCTCACTGTTACCTTGCTGATCCCTTGTACTAGATGGCAAGGGAAGATTTGTTTCCTTCCCTGTGCCTTCTTCATTCTCCCAGCCTTACCTCTTTGCAGAATCTCTACAGTCTGGACCTTCTTCATCTTCCACTTTATCCAAAACTACTGTATAGCTGTGTTGTCACACACTGGTCAGGGTTCTGAGAGGTTTGCATTCCACCTCCACCCATGGAATGTCAGTTGTCTCCCAGGCAGTGGCTTTGAGGTCAGGTGGCAGGCTAGGTAAAAACCCAGCTGCCAGCCCAGTCTGGGGAAGATGGGGGCTGCAGTGAGAGGAAACATTTGGGTAAGTGGCAGGAAGAAATGCTCTTCAGCCTAGCTATATATGGATAATATTGGAAACATCATGAAGCTGGAGGAAAGTTCACTGGATATAAGCTTTTGACTCGGATGGCTATGTACAAAACCAGACCCCCATCATGGGTGCTATTTCATGTAGAAGGATCTGTGTCCAGCTTTAGGGTTTTATAAGTGAAAATGGAGTTAGGACAAAGATGCCACATGGGGTTTAGTTTTGTTACAGTCATCTGCACTCCCATCTCAGACCTCTTCATCCCACTTAGTAGCAGAGCTCATCCTCCTCTTCCAGAGCCTGTGCATACTCCCTTTCCTCCCATGGGAGCCTCTATTCTTGCATAAAAAGGTTCAAAAGGCCCATTTTCTCTTTTGAGTGCTATTTCACAGCCTCAGACTCATCTTTGGTATCTTCTAATTTCTCTTTTCTGTTAGGACCCTCACCACTGATACCCCCTCCTTCACTGACTGTAAAAAAAATATCAAAAAATTAAAAAAGAAATTAAAAATCTCATTTTAAAAAATCTTCATTTTAACCCAGTTTCTTAGTCAAGACAATGTTAACATTTTCTTTATTATTTTTCATCATTTCTGCCTCATAACAGAAGCCACTCATTAATTTCAGTAAAATTTGGCAGGTGTAAGGAAACCTCAAAATATTAAGTTTCAACAGCTTCGAAATTTTAAGCAGTGCAGCTAAAGCTATAATTTCAGTGACTGGGAAATCAGCAGCTAAAGTGAGAAGAAAGACCCTAAACAGCACTTCTGCCTATGGAAAAGCTGCAATAAGAGCTGACCATCTCCCAGACCATATGCTATTTTAATAATAGCTACCTAGGTTTCCCTTTCCTACCTTTAAGCCATGTGTGTCATTTGTTGGTTTTTTGTTTTTTTTTCCCTCATTTTCAGGGAAAGTACTGATTTCACTTGTTTGAGTATTTTATTTTCCCTTTCAAAAGCCAAATATCTGGTCATCCCAATAGTCTTGTGGGGAGTTTGTCATGCATCAAGCTGCAGAAACTCACAAACTTGGCCTTCATTTTTAGACCATTCACATGGTGATCTATTGTTTCTGCAGGAGTCTGATATCTGATAATAAATTAAAAAAAGACATCCAAATGTCACATATTTCTTGGGGCTGAAATGGTTCTGGAACTGATCCATTAGTAGAGTTAACTTTGTGTTATCCTTTTACATTACAAAGTTTCCAATGCATCATGCCCAATCACATGAAGGAAAGCAGATGCTTGTCTTTCCTCAGCATCTTGTTGGTACACAAATGCCATTCCAGTATTCTTCTCCTCTTTCTCCTGTGCTAGGATAAGACCTCTGTAAAAAACCATGAAGTTTGTCATGATGCCATGTGTCTGCTATTTTCACCATCATTCCAGTGAAATAACAATCCAGCTGTGCTGGGGTCAGAGACACTTTGTGTAGGAACAAAGACAAGACAGGAATTAACACGGTGCTTGAAATTGCTCTGTTCAGGAGCTCAACTAAGAGAGGGAAGTCCTTGATGTGAACCAGAGGACTGTGCAAACTGTTCCAGCCTGGTTAATCTGGTACTTCACGACAGTCATAGATATTCCTATAATGTTTGCCTATGCTAGAAAACCAGATTGTGTGAGAAAAGAGACCCTTGAGAGATTGGGTTGCTAACACACTGTTAAATATTCAGTGCAGGCAGACACCATCATGTTTAGTGTTGTGGCAGCTGGTGAGACCATGGGCTTAACCACAACCAGCTGATGTGATGTTAAACACAACAGTCCCTGTCTGTGTTCAATGTTTAGCAGCATGTTTAGCATTGTCTTAGTTACCAAGATTCCTCAGGGTTGTGTTTTATCATGATGCAATTTTCCAGTGTGGAAGAGCTCCAAAAGGCTAGTGTTTTATAACCACTGGAACATAAGTCAGAATATAAAGTGTCAAAGAGGAATAGATGGGTTTGGCCAGTACACTCGGCTTGTGGCTATTCAAGAGATCTTCCTCCCACAAGTGATATTGCCACAGGTGCAAACCTATCTTCTGTTTGGAAAGGAGGCACTGAAACCAGGTATTTTCCCTGCAGGCTTCTCTATTCTGGAGCAGCCTCCACCCTCTTTGTATGAAAAACATCAAATCCACTGACTCGGGGGCATCCTGGGAAGATGCATCTATTTTCTTAGTTTTTATAGGAGATGACAAGTTGAGCAGATCAAGATGGCAAGTTGAGGAAACCTCTTGATTTGGCACAGGAACTGTTGCAGTAGAGCAAATGAAGATATCTTGGATTTTTATCCATAGCTGTGTGTATATTTAAAATAAATTACCCAAGTGTGTGGAGTCATCCTGATGGGTGTTTTTTAAATAAACGTGGAGAAATAGCAAAAGATAAACACATTATGTCATCATATAACTCCTGTAGTTTGAACTCTTCACTGAGCCTCTTCCCAGATAGTTAAGGAGCGGAACGATTCAGACCCAAATTAAACTTTGGAGAAGCTTGGACCTGGGTTGGCAAGCAAGTTTTGAATCTGACCTTCTTTATCTATTAAGAAATAGAGTCAGTCTTTGACCAGAACATCCCTGAACTTTGAGAAATCATGAGTATGATTCAAATAGAGTATGAGACCTCTGCCTCCTCCAGTTTTCTTCACGCAGAGGGATGGGTCACAAGGCAACAGGTCCTCAGATTCTTGACACAGTTGCAAAGCTGTGGGTTGCAATGGGTCCTTAGCTACTTGACACAGGCTCCTTAATGAATTTTGACAATCCCCTGCCAAACCTTGCAAAAACTGTCCAACTTTGCAAAAGTAAACCTCCAAACAATACTTCTAGCTATTTCCTGTGCCCTTCTTTTGTTTGATAAACAATGGAGACTTCTGGGGAGATGAACACATGTTCCTGAACCATTAAAGGTAACAAAAAGTTGCAAAGTCAGGGAATGTAAAAGTAAGACATCACTCACTAGTGGCAAGACATTTATAAAGATGAATCTTAGTTATCTTATAAAAAATCACCAAAAAAAAAAGATCTGTTTATTAGAAAAATATTTTCTGCCCTTACATTTGTAACCACACTGGCTCTGCACAACAGGACAAATCAAAATGAAATTGTATTGACTCTGACATTTTCTGGCTTTTGAGTACAACAGGCCAAATGATAGTTGGTGGCTTGATCCAAAACCTGAATGACAGTGAAAATTTGCCCATTCACTGCACTGGATGTAAGATCAGATTACTGTTTTAATGTGGTCCCAAGTGAAATGTAAATAATTTATTCTCGTAATCTCTTGACTAGCTCTGTAAATGGGGCATGTGAGGCCCAGGAATTACTATTTACATATTTTGGGAGATTTGTCTATAAGTTGTGATTGCTTACTGCTCTTTTAACTCTACTTTTGGTTGCTTCCTAAGGAAAAAGATGACTTTTCATGTACCTCTGCAGATGCGAAAAATCTCTTACTTTGGGCAGCTCTTTTCAAAAATCTTGACTGTTGGAGGGTCATCTGATGTAGATACAGCAAATTGTCTGTTCCATTTTGGTCCTTTTCAGCAAGTTGCTGCCAGATAAGACTTACCACAGTTCTTTTGTCACTTGTACATCTACGTCAATGCGGCTGCAGATTCTGGAAACCCGAGGCATGAAGATGAACTCTTGTGAAGAGCAATGACGTTTCATGCTTTTCAGCAGGGGACAAGTCAGACAGGAGCCAGCTGAGAGAGCCAGCCAGCGTTGGTACTGGCAAGAATAGGTCCTGTAAAAGAGAAGGAGAAAAGGAGTCTGTAGGGAAAGTTCTGTTTTTCTTTTGTTTTGTTTAATTAACGTCCCAGACAATTATGGAAAGACAATGTCTGATTTATCAAGCTGTTGGGGTATTATCAAGGCTTCTATCACAGCACTGTCACATATACCATGGTCTACACAAAGGATATCATCTCAGGAGCAGTTTCAGTAAGTGTAAGGGTTGGAAGCAATGTAAGGTAAACAAGGCTGTCGGGTTTTTTTTCCTGGCGTACCCACACTTACAGATGCCAAAAAGCAGGCAAACTTTTGCCTCCAAAAATAAAAAGTGATTATACTCTGTCTAACCAAGTCTACCCTTAACTACACCACTGCCTATCGCAAAAAGAAGGACAGATATGTATTTTGTGGTATTGTTTTTGGAAAGCTTCCATGCAGGAGTTTGCAAGAATAATGTGGGTGTACTGCTGGTATGGAGCTGAATGTCTCTGTGAGTGTGAACCCACAGCCCTGTAGAGCACTGCACTATTATCTTGCCAGCTTTCTATGGGCACTGGACACAGATCGTTTTATACATCAGAATATCACCAACTCTCTCTAAAGTTCTGATCCAGGACATCCATAGGAGCCTCTGCAGAGACTCCAGTGGTGGCTGGGATCAAGTCCTTTGAGGAACGATCATCCTTCCCTAGGAGATCACCTACAACTAGCAAAGCAAGACTGTGTGCACTTACCTCCACATTCAGCTACGTTTACCTGTCCTCAGACTGATCCCTGCCATTCTTCTTCCACATCTGCTCTGCCTAAACTGTTTCTGCATCATTAGCAAGGACAAACTTTGGTCCAGCTTTCAGTCTTCTGTGCAATTTTGAATAGGGATGATATCATAAACCCTTGTGACAGGAAAAGCAGGAGTCTCAGCATGGCTGGTTTACTGAGATATTTATGGCTGAAGACAGAAATTCTAGCCTGCCTTCATTACATATGTCTGTGAACAGGTCTGAGCCCCATCAAAGGGTGTTTCATTTCTGTTCCTCATAGAGCGAATAAATAGTCTCTTCCACCAGACTTAATTTTCACCTAGTTTTGTTTCTGCTACTGGCTGGCTGTGTGACCCTGCAGAAGCCACTCCATCTCTCCATGCCTGTTTCTCAACCCTTCCTTCTACACCTTGCCAGATGAGCTGTTCAGCTTCAGGGCCCAGGGCTTGAGTTTCACAGGGTCTGGAATGTGCTTACAGTATTCAGGCCTGGCTATCATTTGGAAACCTAGGCACTCTCACAACAGAAAGAGTAACAGCCCAACATGGGCAATAGCAGGCTTTAAATCCACAGCAGAAGTGGTCCTGGATGTGTGCTTTCTTTGCACTAGCAGCTGAATTCTCTGTGTGCTGCTTCTGACTCATCCAGATAGGTTTTGAAACCAGAAATTACAAGGTGGGATGCAAGTTGTTATCCTGTGCCTGGCTGCACTCCCTTAACTTCTTGTATGCTCTACTAAAGTCCCCTAAGCAAGGACATGTTCAACCTCTGCCTGCTAGGCAAACTCGCAGCTTGTCAGGGTCCCAGGCATTCTGAATGAATGAAGTAGCACAGCTACATTGTTCATCTGGGAGCCCTCCAGGCTTCAGGTTCCAATATGCTCTGCTTTGTCTTGATGAGATGAAACACCCCTTAGTCATGACAGGGCACTGCACTGTGGGATTTGTGCTCCATGGAATCATCTCAGTAATAAAAACAGGAAAACAGCAGAAAGCACTTCCTGGGTGACATTGGTCTCTGGACAGCAAATTGTGTTCCATCAAATCTAAAAGAAATTCTGCTTTGCATCGGTGTTGTATGTAGATGAGGATACCTGTAGGTGTGCTTTCCACAGTGAAACCAAGCAACAAGTGGAATCATGCAACACTGCTGACTCAAGAAGAGCATGAGGTGTGTATCTGCACCGTGCAGCAATACCTAAGTTAGCTACCAGTCAACCACTCCAAGGACACCAAGCCTGATTTGGGCTCATTGATCTGTTCTGAGACAGAGAATTGGTCACAAATCTAACCCTGGGATAAGCTGTAAGCTTCAAGTATTACCTCTGAGTAAAGCTTTCCTATAATGTTTCTCCACATTGCAAAAAACCAGTCACTCTTTCCAGGAAAAAAAAACCAAACATTCTCCCTTCTTAACAAACTTGTGAAAAATGTTCAGCACAGGTAACTCCAAAAGATGGAAATGAAATAACAAGAGTACTGAAACAGTCCCCAAGCCACAGGTACAACTGCTTCCTCCAACTGCTATCGGTTCTCTAGAGTGTTACACAAATGAAACACATCCTCCTTGTAAATATGTCAATGGGTTTTTGACAGGCCACAGCTATCTTCTCATGAGCAGACTGCCCTAAACCGTGGCAAAGATGCAGTATTTTTCTGAAGCCTCACCTACTGTCACTCTTCTTGGGCATGGTGTTGCTTTTCCACTGTATTTTACAGGTCACAATTAGCACAACAGGGTAGTAAAATATTAGTCAATTATCACAGACAAGCAGTTTTGCTTAGCAAATCCTTTTCCATACTCTGAATTGCGCTGGTTTAATTAAAGGTGTGTTTTCAAATCAAATTAGTTAAGCCAGTGCAAACACTGGAATCTATTTAAAGTTGGTTTGTATTGATTTAGCTTAATCTGATCAGGAAATGACTTAAACTAAACTGATACAGAGCAGATTGAAATTGGTCTGCGTGACCACAGCTTTAGTTTAACTAAATCATTTTAAAACCAATTTTCTGTAGACCATATCCCACTATCATGCCAAGAAGCATGAGCTAAAAAGGTGAATAAAATAACCAGATAAAGGAAAGACACTCAGGACCTGGTTCAGGATTGTGATACTTCAGTTGAAGTCTCCTGCCACAGAGTTGTGGTTGGCCATAGCTGTAGTAAAACTCAGAACAGAGCATAGTTTACTACTGGTTCCTCTAAGCATTTTGTAAGGTGTCCAACTCTAAACCAGGATGACCTATTTAGGACTTCTTTCCAAACAGTAGTTCTCTGATATACTCATTTCCTGAGAAGCATATTCATTTTTCATTTACTATTTAAAATTTCTGACAATTTCTATCATTTCAGGCCTAGAGAAAATCACAATCTTAAATCTTACTTGAGTCCTTGTTAGAATTATTGCTTGCTAATCAAGGCTGATAGTCTTTCCTTTCTTACACAAATGAGGGAAGCTCACTTTTATAAATAATGCATTTCAAGCCAAGACCTGTTCTTTTAATTCTACACAGGAAATGAAAAAAGAAAGGAAAGGAAAGG
>VWZY01012552.1:1303-29107 GCA_013399075.1 Chloroceryle aenea
GTCCATCCACCCGTGTGGAGCTGTTGGTGTGTGGTGTGCTTGAGCGTGTCCGTGTGTTTGTGTGTGTGCCGGGGGGACAGCCCCGTGCGTGTGTGCATCTCCTGCCCCAGGCAGCCGGAGCTGATAATTGTGGTTGTTACTGTGAGCCCGTTAATCCCCAGAATCCCTTTACCTCCTGCTCGCAGGGGATTACAAATTAATAAAAGCAGCTTAGGGGCGGGAGCCTCCAAACGCACATATGTTCCTGCCCGACAGCAGAACGGGGACTTTCGCCCGCCCGTGGGGGCAGCTGAGGAGCAGGCCCAGCACTGACCCCTGAAGCCACCCACTTCATGGCACCCACATTAGCCCCACACCGCTACTGAGCGCCTCCGGGAGTCAGGCTGCACTCCTCCAGGTCCTGCAGGAGCTGACAGCCGGGTCAGGACTGTCCCCTCTGAGGGTTCATCTGGCCAGGGGACAGGTCCTGGTGTGGGAGACAGCTCAGAGCTGTACGGCTGGAAAATCACACAGGGAGATAGTCTGGGGACAAGGATCTGGTCTCCCCCAAACAATACTTAGAACTTTCAGGCTAGGGTAGGGCAGAGCATCACCAGTACTGTGCTGGAGAAATCCCAGGTACCCTGGTGAGTCCTACGGGGCATCACCAGCCCTGGGTGTGTGGAGGCAGCTCAGCCCTCCCCAGGGCCACAAACAGCTCCAGGGAGGGGCAGGTGATGATCTACAAGGTCTCTTTTAAACTCAGTTAAGTGGATTCTTAGTGTGACAGCCCAAGGAAGCAGGTTAAGTTGTTTGTGGGTGGTGGTGGCTGGTCCCCAGTGCACAGGGCATGGGGAGCTGTGGAAGGAGCATCGTGGCTGCTGTCCTGCTGCTGTCCCATCAGCAGCACGTGCCAGCCCTGCCCACTGTCACATTTTCACCTTGGATGGGGCTTGGAGCAACCCCGTGTAGTAGGAGGTGTCCTTGCCTGGGGCAGGGGCTGTGAAACCAGATGAGCTTCACCATCTCTTCCTACCCAAACCCTTCTCCGATGCTATGATCTCAGCCCAGGGGTCACTCCCAGTGACACCATCACTGTGGCTTTCCACAGAAGCTCCTTTGGATGTTCTCTAAGCGCTCTCCTGCCCTCCCTGCTCCTCTTTAAAAGGAGGCAGCAGATGCATTAACATCCTGGGGAGAGGGCAGGACATGTCTACCCCGTCCCAGCAGGAACCAGATTGGTGTTGGCCCTGAAGATGTTCAGGGGATTCCACAGGAGAACATCTCTGTTTACCAGACAGGGGCAGAGGCCAGCCCTGGAGAAACGTGTTGCAGCATCAAACTTCAAAGCACTTTATCTACGGGTTTAGAAATCCTACTGATGCCTAACAAAACCTGGGAGTGCTTCTGGAGGAAGATCAGCAGCACTTGTAACAAGTCGCCCATCCCAGCACCTCCGTGGCACTGCGGTTGCCAGCAGGAGCTGCAGGAGTGCCCAGGGGAGGTCAGCAGCATCCCGGGCTAAGAGGAGTTGTTGGGCTTTAGGGGAAAGGAAGATTTGTGTACTTTGTGTATATAAGGTGAAAACCCTGGGTCAGAAAATGACAACGTTTCCATCCCTCCTGCAAACAGGCGCTGACGCTTCACAAAGTTACTGGATAACAGCAAAAGAAAGGGAGTAGAAGTTTCCCTGTCCCTGGTACTTTTCCAGCTTCAGGAAGTACCTGCAGGGACCGATAGGGTTGGAAAGGGCCGTGTGTGCAGCTGCCCTTGCACTACCATCAGCTAAAAAGAACTTGGACACACCACTACAAGGCCAAACGGCACCGCTCTGACCAAACGTTTGCAATTTATTTGAAACGAGCACATTAATTTACAACTCAGTACAAAACAGTCACTTCTCCTTCTTAGAGAGGTAAGAGACCGAGTAAAAAAACCAAACCAAACCAGAACAGACTTGAAAATGTCACGTTACTGAATTAAAATAAATAAACCATTTACATTACTGGTGTCTTCACGATTTTCAGCACCTCACCTGCAATGCACAGAGCCAGACAACACACCCTGGAGCTCTCGCTGAGATGGGAGTTCCCACTCACTTCTGAGCAGGAACAGTGGGATGGATACACATCTGGAAATGAAAAATTAATAAGAGTTCTCGGGAATAACTTCATGAGGATTCTTTAGCACTTGCAGCTTCTCCTGCGGGGGCAATTTTTACCAGAGCACTCCTGTTTTCTGTGCAGGTTTGGTATTTCCACTGGAGAGAGCAGAGGGTCCAGGAATTACAAAGGGCCAAGAAATCCGAAACAACCACCACTGGTCCAGAGATGGAATGTGGCATTGCAGAAACTTCTGCAGTACAACTCAACACGTAAATAAAACCTCCAGGACTGAGGAGAGGGTGGTTGGGGGCAATTTTTAAGGAGGAAACACTTTCTTGGAACTCACCTGCTGATAACTGGCGACAGCAAAGCGGCATCGCGCGTTCCCTGGCAGACAAAATGCATCTGCATGGTCAGAGTTCATTATAAAGGGAGAAAATAAGACCAAGGAAACCACGATTTCTGCAACCGAGTTTAAAGTGAAGAAAGCTTTTCCAGATGAGGTCACTACCAGCACCAAAGGGAAATCCTTGCCCAGTTCACTGGCAGGAGTTCGAGCCACACCGATGACCCACAGCTGATTTTTATGCTTTTGCACTCTGAAGAATCAAGCCCCAAACAGGAGTTTATCAGTTCATGTTATCGTGTTTCCAGCAAGGTCAGAGTCACATGAAAGTTAATGGCGTGTGCCAAAAGAAAATACCCAATTCCAAACCCACACCTGCTGCTGAATGCCAAAATCATCCCTAGGAACCTTCAGAGCCTTTTGCTTTCACACGCAGAGGAAAATAAATGGAATGAGTCGCAGCTAAAAACTCAGGTCTGTGCATCTGGTAGAGTTTTAAACAACAGCAGCAGGGACCAAATTTCCATGTCACACTGTGTGACAACACTGAGAGCAGGGAATTCAACAGCCCACAGAAATCAGCCACGTTTCCCAGATCCAGTGCTTGCTGTGCTGTGGGGGGTTTTGAGAAGCTAAATGTCCCTGCTTCTTGGCTGCTATCAACAGCTCCCCACATTTGGTCACTTAAAAGTTGCCTGATACTCAAAATGAAATCTGGGAGCCCTGGGCTTTCCTCTTAAGGAGTTTCCTCCTCCTGGGAGCTCTCACTGGATTCCAGCACGAAGCCAGTGGCATTGACAAGCCATCCTGGGCCACCCTCCACTGCTGGTTCACTGTCTTTCTAGTCGCTTACAAGTCGTGTTAAATTCAAGACCAGGTGCTATAAAAATCATTTTAGGAACTCTTACAAACTCCTAAAGAGAAGAAACCTGTGGTGGCTCCTCCTGCCAGCACTCATGAACAGTGAGGGTCCCTCAGAAGCACAGACCAACGTAATAATTGCAGATTTTACATCCAAATTAAAGAGAGAAGTCTCACATTGGAGCACAGGCAACAGCAGTTGGCCACAGGTGCTCCTGGGAGCTCTCAGCTGAAGGCAGGGACAGCAGAGTCCTGGTCCTCACACTGGAGCAGGAGCCACGGGGTGCATCCAAGGAAGGGCGAAGGTGGCTTAGGAAAAGCACCACATGAATGGAGGGGCTTCTCCCTCTGACACCTTTCCAACAACCACAGAAGGTTATTACCTCGTGTATCTTATTTTGATAAATTAAGGAACATGGGACAGCAAGTCTTTGAAGCTCCATTTTGTTACTCCAGTAAGAAGCTGAAGAAGCTCATGTCAGAAGTGCTCAGGTTTGTGAATGAACAAGATTCAATCATGAAAAAAAAATACCCCTGTGGAGTTTTCATGCTTTTAGACTATTCTTGTTGCTAGGCTTTAAACTTTTTATGCTAGGGCTTAGGATGGAAAGAGGAGGACACACTAATGGTATAAAGACAAGGAATTGGCCAGGGACTATTTATTCCTTCTCGTGTAGCACAAGAGCTAGTGAACATTCAATTAAATTAGAAGTTGCAAATGTAGAATTGAAAGGAAAAGCCTTTTTATATAACACAATTAATCTGTAGAACTCACTGCCACAAGAAAACATTGAGGCCAAAACCTATTAGGATTAACTAAAGATTAGGTAATGGATAACTAGAACATGCTCAATTACATTGGATAGGATTATAAACTTCACTATCCAGGACGTGAATTATCCCCCACGGCCAGATCAGAGAGGAACTCCTTTTCCAAAGGGTAATTTTATAACTGTTTTCATGGTTTCTTCTGATTGCTGCCAGCCCAGACCCCAGAGGGATCTGCAGGGGAACTGCTGTGCTGCCAGTTGCTGCCACATCCCAGAAGGGAGCGGCTCTCTGACGTAAACTGGCAGTTAAACCTTTCTTCTCCCAAACTCCAGCAGGAGGGCAAGAGAAATGGACTGTTCTTCCCTGTAGTGTGCAGACAACTCTACAGCTGGCAGGAGAGACCCTGAGTGAGCTCAGAACTGGAAATCCCAAGTGGAGTGTTTACTCCACCTTGCAGCAAGGGAATTACCACACTGTGAGCGAGTCCGCCACCGCCGCAGGGAGGTTGGGATGGCCAGATCTGAGCATTTGTGCTGGCAGGCTGCAAACCTCACTGTCCTTCCCTGAGCACACTGCTCCCCTCACCTGGAGGTCACCAGTCGCCTTCCATCTGGATAACAAGAATTACTAAGCTACTTTTCTGCTTCACCAATGAGTGAGGTGAGTTATCTAATGCTTGACCAACAGATCCAACAGAGGAGCAAGCGAAGCACTGGGTCCCAGTCTGTCCTTGCTTCCACCTAAACACTAAACCAGCACTAACAACCCGGATCAGGCTGCTCAGTGAGAGACAAACTGCCCAACACCTCTCCTCTGAGCAGAGACATCGACAGCCTTGGCTGGAACACACAGCAATGGAAGACTTAGACAAGCAATGCTTTCTGCTTCGGAGACGCAGTGTAACACAATTTCAGAAAGCCACATTGGTTTAGACTATTTAAATTGTAATGGAACTCTTGTTTCCTGAAAAAAAAATAAATGAGAATTCTTGCTTCTTCAAATGAAGCAGCCAAGGTAACAGCAGAACCATTCAGGACACTCTGGTAGGTAAAATCAGCCCTGGAAAAAATAAAAAAATAAACCCCGCCTTCAAGTACACAAAACAATATCTAATTTCCTTCTAAAGCAGGCACAGTTGATTGCATAATGCAATGTTTACTCTGGAAATGAGTAAAGGATGGAGGTGGTAAGTCACGGAAACATCTTCACTGACAAATGCACTGCTGCTTTCAGAGGCCATTTCACTCCAGCAGCACCGTGTGCCTCTCACGCTTACGGCGCTCGCAGCCAGCTCCACATATTAAGCTAGAACACTTGTGAAACGACTTGGGAAGAAAAGGTTTGAAGACAAGGAATACTGCATATAAAAATCCCTGATCATAAATATTAAAGCTGTATCTGGTAGTGAACAGCCACACACAAGGAAAGCTTTTGTTTCCAATTTATACAGATGAACGATAATACTTCACCTTCCACCGCTTCGATCTCACTCGGAAAAAAAAGTACATGACCATTAAAAATAAGGATGATGCTACGTACAGGATGACACAGAGACTCATGTCTAGGTTGGAAAAGCCAATCCCTAGGAAGGACACTGCCTGCTTTGCCTCCTTAAGGTTAGCTGATCCAGCTGCGCCTCTACCGCTGTCTTTGGCAGGTCCGTGATTTCCTGTTAGCTTCTCTAGCACCTTCGAGCCTGAATCTAGTGTGTGTTCTTTATCCTGGATCTTATCCTCTCTGTTTCCACCTGGCTTCTTCAGTAGACTCTTGTCTTTCTCCTCCCTTGGGTCTCCCTGTTCCATTTCACTGGGGTCAGTCTGGCTTTCAGTGTATTTATAGAGAATATTTTCACTGTTGTAGTGATCTTTCATGAACTGTAGAACCTGGGCTTCATTCCAGCTGTGTAATCCTTTAATTTCTTCATGGCATGCAGGACAAACGTCTGGAGTTGGCCACTGAACTTTGGGAAATTTGGGGTCTTCAGTCAGATCACCTAATTGGGAAGGGGAAAAAAAAAGAGTATCAGAATGGAATGAACTGGAAAAGCATTCTGAACATCAGACACTTCCCTGGAAACCAGAGAGAGTATTTTCCACTTATTAATAGTGAGGCCAAAAAGCCCACAGCACAATCCAGTTTGTATTACCCTGGAGACAATCATGAACAGATCTGGGAATTCCTAAGTTTCCTTATGGACGCACCAGTTACGTTGCAACCCGTTCCAAAACACAAGCACTAAATCACAATTCTTTTCCTCCTCCCTCATTAAAAGCTGTAGCGTTCAAATTCTAATGAAAGAAGACACTCCAGGTGCTGTTTTTAGAAGGCATAAAAGCAGCACCATCAGGCTGCTCAGGGGTTAAGGAGAGCCAGGGTTCAGAACAAACTGCTCTGTCACACTCGATACTCTCTAATCCCCAAGCCTGGCTTGCAGAAAGCACTTCCAAGGCCAAAGAGTTGCAGGTATTTCCATGTCTCTACCTTGTGAACTGTTCCATCCTAAACCTGCATTTTCCTAGCACTTTAAAGGTTGCTATTGTACTCAAGATCCATTTTGCAGCTTGGTTTTTAGTGTTTAAATGTGTGATGTGGTCTTGAGCCAGATCCACTTTTAACATTTCAGCTGCTCACAGCTCTGGCCACCTTCCTGTCCTGGTGGCAAAGAGCTGAACACTGTGGCCAGTGCTGCACTTTGCTCTAAAAAACCTCAAATACATTAAAAAAAAAGTAGATGAAAGCATTTTTAGAACAAAAATCTCTACCTGGTAAAAAAAAAAGCTAATTTTATTTATCTGATTGTTATTAGGAAATTAATGCTTAAAATATTTCAGAAATAAATATTCTTACTGTATTATTATCTTTAGCCTTTGTAAAGGCAGGAAACTTCCCCATGATTTTGAGCTGAATATAGTTATGGGTTTCAAAGGATGCTGAAATATTTGCCATCTTGGCATTTACAAACAAGAGAGCCAGTTGGTGTTTCAGGTATCTCAAAGATCACTCCGTATCCATTTCTTTCACTACAGAAACATCTTATGGGGAGATCACAGACTGCAAACTGCCTGTGCTTTGTGTTTTCCTGCCAAAAAGAACAATAAATTCTGTGCATTCCAAAGCCCCAGGAAAGACTGAAACAGGCAGAGCCATCTACAGGTCTCGTGACCTGCACTGGGAGGCTGTGCCAAGGTGTTTCCATTGACCCACCCCACACCATTCCTCACGGAGAGCTCCGTGTTACCAGAAACACAGATGTGGCTTTTAAGGATTCAAATAATTCATTCTCCTGAAGAGAAATTTTAGCAAACTTAAAAAGCATAATTTAACATGATTATTTATTCCAGTATGTTTATACTTGTTACTAAAAGGGTTTTTCAGCTGGGTGTTGCATCATCTGAATCAATATCCATGCAAGTTTTCCAATAACTTAATGTTCTTAGTAAGTATATTGCTCCACTACTTAGCAACTCCAAGAGAACAGGACTACTATTTTTTATCTGTGCTCAACTTGGCAATAGTAGCAAGCATTAGGGGATGTTTTTATTTAATACCTCCTCATTTACTTTTTCCCTCTTTGGAGGAAGAAGACAAACTATTTAGACTCACAACAGTATTTAATACTTCGTAAATCTTGGGAATTCAGCATAATCATAATATCAACACAACATAGCATATTTAAATTGTAACTAATGCTACATTACACAGATCCATAACAGCAGACAGGGATTAAGTGCAAAGAGAAACCAATTTTCTTTAGTGCTTTAGTTACTTGATATCCCCATAACAGAAGGGATTAAATACAACCAGCATTTTAATGGTACTTTTAGTCTAACTGAAAACATGGCAATCTAGCAGGGAACAGATTTTCTTCATAGAATAATTTTATTTTATTCAATTGCTGATCTGCTAATAGTTGAGGCTCTTTTATCCTGAGAAAGTCACCTGTTCAGTTACCATTTTCTCAACAGCATCTCTCCAGAACAAAACCAAGACAGGTTTTAACATCTATTTAAACCACTACAAAAAGAAATGTCATTATTTTTTATCCACCAGTAAGTAGCTGAACTGCATTGCTCCTTTGATTTGTACTCCAGAAAGATCCTCTCACCAAGCAACAGGTGGAACTCAGGAGAAACAGAATTATCTTTGAGAATGATGATGTTTTTTCATTCTATCCCATAAGAGATAAGCATGTCACTGGGGGACAGTGTATGCCAGGTGTGCATTTCTCACCCATGGGAAGGTTGGTGGAGTTACAGGGTTTGCTCCACGCACAAGCTCCCTTTCTTAGTTACCTGAATAAATGTGGAATTAAGTCTTTTGGTGTCAGTTATTTAATAAAGGATTGTCAAGCTGGAACATCCATTACTGCTGTTTTAAACTCACTTGACAGAGCTGAATTTGCATCTCTCTCCGTTCAGAGACAAACCGCGTCGTGTAAAACGCCACAGCCTTGTCCTTCAGCCACCCACACCTCTGGTGGGTTTTCCTGAGCAAGCTCTTGCCTACCTGCGAGCCTGTTATTCACCACGTTGTGCTTCTCCCAGAGCCAGAGGACAGCCTTGTCTAAGGTCTGAACAGAGTCCATGGACTCTCCAGCCATTTCTTCAAAATGCTGAGCACAAGCCCTGCAGCCGAAGAAGTGCTGAATGTATCTCCGCATGACCTGGAGCACCACTTGGGGGTTGTCTTCAAGACCTAGGAAGACAGATGATAGATATATGTAGCACCATCTGGACAAACACAGCTTCAACTTTAATGTACATAAGAGTCAGCCGTGGGAAAAGGAGAGGAAATGTTTCTGCCTTCTTGTTCCATGCAGATTTGCACCTCTGCTTCAGAGACTCCTGTAACTGAAAGGTGTGTAGAGCACATGTGCCTCAGACAGGACCTGAGCCTTGGCAAGTCACCCAGAGACTCGAGGGATTAAAAGCTTCACATAGATCTTGGAAGAAATAACCCTCCCCCAAAAATACATAAATATTGGCACTAAGCAGTTGAGCTGAGCTATCTTGAAACCAAATTATTTGGCCATAAATAGAGTTTAAAGTGATCTCAAACAATATCATTTTGAAAGGCCACCTGGGATGTCAGACACAACTACAGGGAATAATCTCAAAAGCACTAAGGCTCAAAAAACACCAGACAATGTTACTAAAAAGGCAAAGTAGGTGTTTATACCAACACACCCCAACATACTGAGTCTGTGTAACTGTGTTCAGTTACCTGAACAACTTGTTAAATAAGAGATAGAAGTCAAGTGGTTTTTACAATTTGAAGAGGGAACAAACTCAGCTAAGTGAAAATCTCTCTCTTTTTTTTCAGAAAGCATTATGAAAATACATTTTGAAATTGTTCCAACACGCAGAGTCCCCACTGTCTGTGCTCACACAACTGCTCTGGAAGCAGAGGCTTTCTCCAATGCCTTGCCTAATAACAAAATGAAGATCTGTGTTACACAATCACCGTTACACTGAGGCTCAGACACTAAAGTTATGGTGACCTTGCTGCTGAAAAACCAAGAGTCAGAAACCCTCTGGTAAGGATTTCCCAAGGTGCTTGGGATATCTGTTTGTTACTCCATAATTCTGAGCTATTAGAGATACCAGAAGCTCATTACAGTTATTAATTCCATGGCTTTTTGGCAGGCACTGCCTGCATGCACATAACAGCTACTTAGCAACACTTGAACTTTCAAGAGTAACTCAAAATCCTCCTCAACTAAATACAAACATGTGGTTCTTTCTATGACATTCACACTTTTACACTGAAGAGAATGCACCAGAATAACTATTTTATTCAGAAGCAAGGTAGAACCTGACAGAATTCATTGCAATCCTAATGGTTTCACCCCTGTCCCACAGATTTTCTGATTCATGCTTAATTGACCCAGTAAATTATGCCAAAAATGAATTTACAAACATACTATACGTTATCAAAGCACACACTTGTCACACAGAACACATTTTATGAGGCAGATTGATCAAATTACTGACTTGTGCAGTTGAACCCCTCCACCACGAGTAATTTACAGTGCAGGGTTTGGAGGTTCTGTAATCAAAGGTGCTTTGCTCACCATCCTATTCCAGTAGTGAGTAACAAGACAGTTTGGTGGCACAGAAGCCCTCCCTACATCCATTGTTGTTGTTTGGAAAACAAAATCCTCAACAAAACCTATTTAAAACTATCAGAGTACATGCCTGCTACGTATACAGGAGCCTGTCATGAGCACCCTTATTTAGAACAACAACATTATATTCCTCAACCTGTCAGTGGAAAAAAAGAGAGAGTCTTTAAAGCCAAAAAGAAATCCTAAAAAGCAAACAATCTCTGCTCAGACATTCAATATCTGTGATTGAATAGGCATGTATAAATAAAAGCTATGAGATTAAAGCAGATTAAATTACAGTATTAAAAGAAAAGGCTGAAAAATAATTTTGGAAAGTTGAAGCAAAACAGTTTAACCATGAATATTAAATATATATTTAGAGAAAAAACAACAGGCAACAAAAATAACAGGTAGGAAATAATCTCTTCATGGAGGAAAAGAGATTCATACACAAATGTAATTATATCTGTTCTCCTGTCTAAGGTTATGCTCTTGAAAACTCATTTTGTGGAGGAGTCTTTTAATTCAGCAACAGATTAAAAAGAACCCAGATAATTTTTTCATAAAATCCACAAGCCTGTCTTCCTCACACCACCAGATCCCATTAGCTAAAAACACATTCCCTATAATTACGTGTGCTGAGGACTAGATTTCTACAGTGATTTTATACAGCCTTGGACCTGAGCAGCTCTGCTCAGAGTTCCTCTGGATTCCCTTCTGCTGATCCACTGCAGGTTCCAATTACACCATCCAACATTAAAACGTGTCAAAGAGAAACCAGTAAGAACCTTACATCAAGAAAGCCACTGCAAGATCACACCACTGCCAGACTCTGCAAGTGGAGGAAACGAGCAAGAAAAATACAGCTGCTTTTAAAAGGAAACAAACAATTGCAAAATGGCTCATTTTGTTTGTTTTTCTTTTATCAGCCCAGAGATGAATCTTCTATTAACATCTGCCATGTATCATCGTGTAATCCTCCTTTTCTCTTTCCTCCCAAACTACTGCAATTCAGGGTAACCCTAATCTTTAAAGTGGACAAGAACCATAAAACCCTACCTGTGGTGGGAAGGATTAGGGAGTACATCATGCTTTTTAGTAGATGGGATTTAAACAAGCAATAAGGAGAGGAAAACCTCCCAAGACATAATCCGACAGTCTCAGACTGACCCAATTCTTTTGCTATAAGAAGTGATCATCACATATCTGTCCCGATTTAAATCGATGGTTAAGTGTGCCAAAGAGTTTGCAGGTCCTACAGTGTATTTTTAACTTCAGACTGACTGGAGCTCACATGTAAAACATGGGAGCAATTTAAGATGCGATTCTGTAGAGTTAAAATATTAAGAATATTTTTACATTTAATTAGAATGCTCTTGGCAATTGGGGTAAGAGAGGAAATTTAGCTTATGCAAAATCTGTTGAACAGTCAGCATAACATCCAGGACAAAAGCCCCTAAACTCACTGGGCAGCTGATAGTACTAAATTAAAGGTATGTAACCTACTGTCCTGTGGATAACAAACGAAGAGAGAAACAAAAATCAACCCCAGCTTGATTAGCTATCCAGAAAAAACCCTGTTCCACAGGAGATGCAGTGTTGTGGACTGAGAGATCTTCACTGCGACTGCAGCAATGCTGGACAAATGGATGAATCCATAGCTGGACATGACAGAATTAATTCTTTTTATTTTTAACATACAATCAGCAACTGAGAAATGGAAAATTTCTGAGCATTCTTTTATTCCTTGGAAAAGACTTGAAAAAAACCTTTACATGAAAATGAAACAGAACTATAACCAAACAAAGCACTGTCCTGGCAAGAATAAAAACATATGAAAGCCAATATTTTAGCATTAGTCATTCTATTTCCAGTGTGTGAGGAAACCAGATTATATATCCAGCACATTTCTTAAATAGGAATCATTCCCTGAATATTAACACAAGATGCTGCAGGGCTAAAAATCAGTAATTTACAGAGTGGTTGCAGGGTATCACTGCACAGATTAATGAACACTAGGCACATTCAACTGAAAAAAAACCCAAAAAACAGTCATAACACGGAGCATTTAGGAAATAACATTACAGAAGGATTGGCTAATGGTTGGACATCTCCTATAGCTACTGAAGGGGATGGTTAAATCTCATTCCTCTCTAATTAAATTGGCAGTGCAACCTCAGGTAACCTGAACCATCTTCATCCCTTTTCAGGTAATTCAAAATGTCTCTGTTGGAAATTCTCTCCCTTTTCTACTTTATTGTTCACATACTTTATTCACCCCCTTTCTAAGCAAGGAGAACCCGACAGGCTTTCTCTCCAAGCCCTGCTGCTGGAAAGCTACGCTCTGACCTCTGCTGGTACAAACAAGCTAAGCCTAGAGAGCCACTGTCCTCCAGCAATGCTTAGGCTGAGTATTTACACACAAAGATTTGCTTTAATCCATTCCTTTTTCTATTGCATAGCAAAACTGCTGCACGGATTTGTCTCAGCCTTCAAGAGTTTCATGTAACTCCTTACCTGTATTTATCAAAGCTTTCGGTCGCAGCGCAGCTTGAACTGTTAGGGTATGAAAGAGCTTCCAAAGGGAACACGTGTAACCTCTCAGCTCCGGCCTGCTGCCCTGGCATCCAACCCACTCAACTTTCCTAGTGAGAAAGATCCCTGAAATCTGGAAGGAAAAAAAAAAGAAATGGAAGCATTTACTGCATACACAGCTCTGGAACCTAAACTGAACCTAACTGCCACAGCTGATCTGACCTTGAAACCAAGGTGACACAAGGATCAGGATAGCAAAGGACTCTGCACTTGTGGCTAATGGACATGCATAAGGCAAACCTGTTTTAAACTCAGGAGAATCCTTAAACTTGAAAGGCTCTGATGCACCATCATAAAACTCATCCCTCTTGAAAACATATTACATGATCTACAGCATACAGTCCCTGGTGTCAAACCCACAAACTCACCTGACATGTGTCTCATTAGTCTGACAGAATACATTAAGTAGCTGAACTTGTGAAGTTTCCTCTAGGCACTGTACAAACACAACTCCAAAATCCTGCTGTGAACTCGGACAGAGCTGTTTCCCAGGGCACGTTAATTCCGTACTCAGCCAGATCCACCTGACTTACAGGGGTAAACTCTTAACAGGCTAAGATGTAGAATGACTGAATTATTATTCTCAAAACAAACCCACAACTTAATGTTTCACACCTAAAACAAAATTCAAGACTTCAGTTCCTAAGACAAAGGTGAGGGTGGGGAACATGCACACGCCAGCGATCGCTTGCCCATGGTAAATGCCAGACAGGATTGTGCATTTCCATCCTCTCATTTCCATTCCTTCCTGTGGATTTGTTTGTGGTAATGATTTCACTTTATTTTCATTTTAACCTTCTTATAACTGCATTATGACCGAGGGACCATCAGTAAGTGTTGTCTTAGATTTAGAGAGAATCTTATCCTGTACTAATGCTGTGTTTTATGCTGGAAACTCCTAACAGCTTACCCGCATTTTGTTGTTGACCAGATCCAGGATAGCATCATAAGGGATTTTGTCTAATGGAAGGCTCACCAGCCACTCTTGCAAGGTCTCTAACAACTTTACCACAGGCTGACGGCCAGGAAAAAGCTGAGGAGGGGGGAAAAAAAACAAACCAAAAAAACAAACGTTATTTTAAAGCACAAATCTCATTAGCAGCAAGACACTTTTATCTTTATCCAAAAGTGGTTTTCCCTGTCTTTAAAATGCTTCCAATTTTCTTTTGTTACTAGAAAATTACTTGTTCTGCTTTCAGTAAAAAGCCATCTCAAACTAAATTTTGCTTACAAAATGTAACAAGTTACAGGCACAAAACAGTAACTGGTAAAATGAAGCTGCTCCATTGCAGGCAGAAATGCTACAGAACAACTTCTGATGGGTTACATCAGATCTTTCATTAAGGTAATTAGTTGAGTGCATAGATCAGAATGGAGCATGAGACCCAAGTGAGTCAGAGAAGCTGGAATCCTCTCACTCTTAGAAGATTAATCACAAAAATCAGTTCTTATAAAACATCTATTCAGATTTCTGCAAATGCAGAAGTTGGGTATTGAGAGGAGCATTCTGCTTTTTATTTGTGTAACAGTGTTTTCCAAAGTGGTTTGGAAATGGTGATTTCCTGAACTTGCAACTCGAAGTCTTAGCCTGGTGGGTGTGAGGAGAGGCGAGACCAGAGTTAATGCTGCTGCTTTACACTGGAAATGCTGGTTTGTTTTAACCAGGGTTGTAATTACTAGAGGATTAAGCAGAGTATGCACACCATCCTCCAAGTGCCCTTCCAGAGGGAGCAGTATTTCAACAGATGGGGAAATAAAGTCTCCATACCTGCTACATTAAATACATAAAGCAATTATGACACAACATGCTACACAATATGTCAGTCGTTGTCCAACTCTCAGCAAGACCTCTCATTCACAGACCACTTGATACCAAGCATGTCTAGGGCAGGAGCTCTCCTTTTGATAATTATCTGTATGGTATGGAACACAAGGGACCCTGTACATCATTTGGGTTCAAAGACAACTCTCAGATGGTGTGTAAAAAAAAAAAAAACAACCAGTACACCTCTGACCTATTTTATGCAAGCTGTGAGTACATTTACTTCTGCAGGACCCCCAGAGTATCCTGCATTATTATCTAAAAGACACCAGGTAGGCATCAGTCTCCTCGAGGATTCATGGAACAATGGACTTCTGCACGGATTGGCAAAAGCCCTCATCCTACAACAATGAAAATTCCCCAAGCAGAGAAGCAGAGACCTCCGGGACTTTGGATTTATCATCACTCTACAGGCTGTTGCACAGGAGGATAGCATAAAAAGTCTCCCAGTAGAAGCACCAGAGAATCAGGAGTGACCTGCGAGGAAAGAGTCCCTTCCAGAGCACGAGAAGGCAGAGGGAGGCCAGCAGTCCCCCCTCGGGCAACCACAGCCTGGAGATGAGCGTGCGCTCCAAGGCAGCGTTCCCCATTTAGGCACTAATAGCCAGGGAAGCAAATGACATCAGCTGGCCAGGAGCCATCAGGAAGAGCAGAGGCTGTTTTAGGGATAATATGATGGAAAGATTACCACGACACTTTCTTAAAGAAATGAGGCCAGCCAGAGATTTCTAACCCCTGATGGTTGCAGGGGGAGGGGGGAAAGAAATTGATTGTCAGATAAATCCAGATATTTGGAAATAGTTCATATAGGCCTTATTATTCCCTTAAATAGCTACTGATTTGCTTTAAAACAAAGCCTTGGCTGCTTGGTAAGTAAATGTAAAGAGACATTGGTCATTTCAGGAGGCTGGCATTATAAATTATTTCAATTTGTTTTCGAGTCGTGTGGTATTATATTACATATATTGTTCCTTCACTCAATTGTAATATGTAAGCATCTTTGGTTTTTAACTACTCAATCATATTCAAAACCTCAATTACTCTGAAATACTCAATTAATTACATTCGATACCTCAATTATATTCAGAATTTAGACAGAGGTGACTAGTGTCTCTAAATAGAGCACCATTTGTCAAGTGTGTGTAATGAAAACCCGAAGTCAAGAATGAAAAAAACAAAGGGTTTTTTAATCCCACTCAGTTACAATAGCTACTTATCCTGAATATCTGATAAATGGGCTGTATTTGTTCAATATGCTGCAGACTGCTTAAGGTTTATTTAATTTTCAGCCCACTAAGATGAAATTAAAATACATTTCCACCCTCTAAGTATGTCAAAGACATAAAATAACTCAAAAATAACAGTTAAAGAAACTCACAAAACTATTTTTTCAAGCTAGTGAGGAAGCATATATTGAAACATCCCGAAAGACACTTTGAGAGACTTATGTCACCCAATAAATTTTATGTTAGAGTCACTTGATTCTTACAAATAATCAAAGACTAGAAGCGTATACCTTGGCAGAGATGGTAACAAAATCCTTGAAGGTCTTTAGCTCAGCTCCCTCAAGTGTCTTGTGCGTGGCAAGCTCTACCCTGAGCAGGTAATGCAATCCCGACTCAAGGTCAGCCATGTACAGCTTGGATCTGAAACACACATATATAAAGGTATAAAGTGGCAGGCCTCTTCCGCTCATTTTCTCACCAGTCATGAAGGTAAAATTGATATATAGTAGGTGTCATTAAAACCTCCACCTTCTCCACTCTGCAGTGATTGCAGCGCATCCTCCACCACCACGGGAGGGACGCAGCAGTTACCTCAGGTGCTCAGGGTGGTGAATGTCAAGTTCAATGAGTTTCACCTTATTCTTTTCTGAAGAGTAATTTTATGTCGTTTTGCTCAGAGTTTAGACAAATGAGGCACAACCACACACCAGGTTTTCCTTTATATTTGACTAAACCCTTTGCCTTCCAGCCTTGGGATGAAATTATAACCCCGACATTGTCAGCAAGGAAACAACCGGTGGAAAGAAATTACAGCTTCTTTTCAGGACTGACCACAAGAGGAAAATGACATGCTATGAAAAGAGGGAGAGGTTTGTTGAACAGAAGTGGACTACACGCAGAGCAGGAGTGCAAACAGAGCTGAAAAAGGTCAGTGTTCCTCTCCAAAATGCAGTGGTTTTACTGGAGGTTCTTTGTGTACGAGTTTAACAGCCAGTTATTAAAACACCAGCTCCTAAGACAGAATGAGGTACCTCAGGAAAGGTACAAGTAACACACATAAAACCAACCAAGATTTTAAGAGTTTCTTTTAACAACCAAATACCTGCCTAACAACAAAAAACACTTTACAAAGTACAGCTGCATCAAGTAAACCACCCTACCCTGCGATGCTTTCAAGAGTACCAACTTTAGATAGTGCATAGAGAGCACTGGAACTGAATAAACACGAGTTCACACAATAGACTCAACACCTGGAAGAGTTCAGCAGCAGTATTATTTATAAAACCAAATAGAATGAAACAAGCAAACAAACCAAAATTCAGGAAACTGTCTGGCCCCAGCTCCTGAACAACAGGCAAGAAATATATTAAAATACAGAATAATCTGTATTCTTAACACCTCAAACTACAGACTTATTCTGAATTTATCTTAAGAGCATACTCACTTAGATTTTTAAAACCAGCAAAATTCTGCTTCAAGTTTCTTAAATAAGGAGACATCCATATGAATGCGTGAGGGTCTCCCAAAGGGTCCTGTTTAGAAGGTACATGGACTGGAGATTCATAGCAACAAGATTTTGCCTTGCTGGAGAGCAGCTCAATTTAATTGTTTTGATAACAGAATGTTTCATCTGAAGTATTTTATAACAGCCATTGAAAGAAGATGACACTAATAGTGGCTATGAAAGAAAAATAAGTACAAAACAAAAGCACTCAGCCCTACATCTTTTCCATCTAAAGATGCTGAGGGATTATCTCTCTGCAAAGCCCTTGCATCCTTCTCTCAAGCAGACAGAGAGAGAACGAGGGTGAAGATAAACCTCACCGGATTTGGCACGATAAACATCTTTTCACAGTGACTTTATTATTTTCTGTTATGCTTGCATTTGACAAGCCCTTTTTAGTGGGCATTGCTTCACCACTACACACACAGAGAATTCTCCTGTTCTACAGAAATGTTACAACCTGTTATTTTACTATTTCTTTCCTCAGGAACATAAAGGTTTCCAAGAATTGAAATGAGTAATCTATATCCTTCAGGTAAGTGGTGATGAACCCCTGGTGTTTTTAATTCAATTGAGTATTTAACAATACTTCTGGAGAAAAACATTCCTTCCACAGCAGTGCAGACGTCTGCTGCTAAAAACAAACTACTGGCAGCTCTCAATAATTTCACCTCTGAACTGTTTGAAATACTGCTCACAATTGTAAAGTATTTGCAGGAATTGAACTAACTTACAAGTGTTAGCTGAATATGCTGAGAAAGAAGTTGTGCCGAGAGCTGAAAGCTTTGCTCTCATCTTTGATGCCATAATTTCTCCAGTATTAATCAAGCACATCTTTAATTTTACTCAGCAGAAGAATGCAGATCATTTAGCAGTGACCACCCTATTCAACTCAAGGTGCCATCACCTCGGGTGGGATGAAGTAAAATTCTGAACTGCACTTGAATGTTGTAATTACAGCATAGCACGTGGCAAGGAAAAACTGTGAGCAAATGTGAATAACCAAGCACTGATCTGAAGAGCAAAGGGTATCACTTACTTATCAAACTCTTTCCACACCTTGATTTCTGCACTCTCCTCTTTGTTCTCTTGAGCAGGTAGCTGGAGTGGCAGAAGAAGTTTCTTTCTTACACCTGGCAGTGACTTTAAATACGAAGAAAAGAAGGACCGTAGAGGCTTCAAACTGCACATAAATGGACAAAGTAAAGATTACTTTTAATCTATATCCAAAGCAAATGACTACGTTATAAACTAAGATGTTTACTTTGTTTTATGGTTTGCAGTCCTGGGGTAAGTTGTTATGCTTTGATACAAAGTGAAATGAAATCATGTTCGAGGTAGGAATAGCAACACCATTCATTTGTACTGGTGGTTTGAATCACAGAATCACAGAATCCTAGGGGTTGGAAGGGACCTCGAAAGATCATCTAGTCCAACTCCCTGAAATTCTGTTCAAAATAAGAACACAACACGTTCAGCAAAATCTCCTTCCACCTGACACAGGCAAGGTTCACGTGGAACAAGTATTCTGACTTGGAAGCGAGCTTTAAGAACTTTGATGCTTCATTTTCCACTTTCATTCCAAAGTGCTTTCCTTTCAGAAATATCACAGGCTAAAGCTCTGAACAGGCAAAAGCAGCATGAGGTCTCTTATTAATAATGAAAGAGCAGCAACACACGACTCCAGTGGGTACAACACACGACTCCAGTGGGTGCAACACACGACTCCAGTGGGTGCAACACACGACTCCAGTGGGTGCAACACACTGGTTACACACCAGGACACAATCTCGGGTTCTATGCATGCAAAAGAAGCTTAGAGAATCACTTGCTTTGTATGAAAGGATGCTATGGAAACTTTTTACTCCTCTGACAGATAACTACTTACATGCTAATTACTCCATGGGACCCATTTGGATACATCAGATAGCAGGAGGGGACTGAGGAAACACCAAGCTTCTCAAGGAAAGGCTTATCAAAATTCAACGCTCTCTTTACAACAATGTTTTCGTACTGGATCAAGTCTAAGATAACCTGGGTAATGAAAAGATGACATGAATTATACATTGCTCAAGGCATAGCCAATCTTGTAGGACAAGACACATAAATGGGTGAAGTGCATCATCCTTTAAGGGTATCATTAAGCTGTTCACCAAGGAAGTACATCTATGAGTATTCTGGGGGCACTAACAATTTCAGTTAAGGATGATTTACTCTTCTCTGGAAATTATTACTCCTAGCTTTGATTTTTTTCCTTGGTCTATGCTGATCTTTTCCATCTGACATCTAACATCTGAAGAAAGCCTGAGAATGAATGACAAAATATCCTCATAAACCTCAAAATGGCCCAGAGGATATTCCACAGGCACCAAGAGGTTTATGAGAGACCCTTCCTTCCATCAGGGATAAACACATGGCCTGCCTGCCCTCACCTGTTGTGACTTCTGCTACATTTGTCCACATTGTCTTATACTGTAAACTTGAAAATTATGCTCTTTGCTATTTCACTAAGCTTTTCTATAAAGCTAAAATATAACACAACATTAGCAAATATTTTTTTCTTCTGAAATCAGACTCCGCTTTCAGTTAATCAGACGACACACGATCTTTCCATACAACAGCAGGTAATAAAATTAAAAGGAGTGTGATAAAAAGCTGAAGAACTTTCCAACCATCACACTTGTTCTCCTCAGTAATGCCCACTTGTATCAACACAGCAGCTTCCAGAAAACACATGTCTGGAAGCAGCCTGCTCCTCAGAGTGATTCTGGCTTTTGGCAGCACGCTCTCCTCCACTTACACAACTGGGCCATCTCAGCATCAAATCTAATTAGAAACATTTCACAGACATTGGATGTTTCTACACAGATTATGCCTAGATAATTATGCAATTTATTTTCTTTCCTTATCCTAGATCTTGGCAGGAAGAGAAAACTAACAGTTGCCTAAGCTAACAGCAGGCTCGTTAGGTGGTGAAATGATGCCAAATTAAATATTATTTTATTAGGGGGGTGGGGGAAGCAAGAATTCAAATACTTCCACTTCCTCAGTGCCTCAGAACTGTGACAATAAATTTATACTATCACCTTAATTTAGAATGTAATTTCCTAAAATCTATACCTGAAGAAAGAGAACCAGAGAAATTAGATTATTAGTAACAGTTGAAATCACAAAGGCTGCCCAGAAGAATGAATATTACAAATGGTTCCCTAGCAGCAATAAAACATTAACATAATCTGACAATATTTTTGTTGTGATCTTCCAAAACTTGAAAAAAAGAGTTGTGCTAACAATGAAATTAACAATTAATCTTGCACCAAACCTTGGCTGAGAGGTGTTAACTTCACCATCTCATTCAGCTGTAGAGAAGCTCCTCTGCATGACAAAAAACACCAGCCCTATATAATCCTTTGCCTTGATGACACCACAAATACACGAGCTGCCCTTTATGACTCTTTAATGCAGTCTTAGAAAGAGAAATTTTGTTGCTTGGCTAAATAATGTAAAATTCAGCCATGTTATGGTAACATTCACTGACACCCATTATGCCATTCCCAAGCCACACGTTACCTCTCGTCCAACATAGGAATTATTGCTTTCAAACACAACGGCAGTGTAATGACCACTGTTCTTGTCAAGAAGAGAAGTAACATCACTGGACCTTTTAAGAAAAGAGAGAAGTTATTTAGTCCAGGTAGAATGCAATACACCCAGGGTTACTGATGGAATTTCCTTTGACAATCTTGTAGCAGAACCACAAAATATGATGTATGAAAAAATACTTCATCTTGAAAAGGACCTTCTATGTCTTTATTTAATTGACACAGGGAACATACACCTGTATTTGAACCACGGAACTTACGAAACTGGGTCCAAAGGTGGGCAAGCTGGAGGCCTCAGCTCCTGGGAATGGTTCTGCAAGAAGTCAATCATCATCTGACGAACCGTTTGCAGCTCTCGATCTGCTCCTGCTGAGGACAGTTTACAAAAAAACAGACAGTGCTTCAGAAAAACAGGAAAAAATACTCAGGTGCAGGTTTTCAAACATCCTCAAGCCTTTCTGTGTCAGGTTTTTGCTTCCAATTTGGACTTAAAAAATGGAATATTATTTGGCTGAAAAGGATTTAGTTGTAGGATTTCATTTTGCTGTTGAGATGAGTTCATATTTAAAAGCTGTCACCCCAAACCAAAATTAGCCTTAAGACTTGTCCAACTCTAACCATCTGCCTGCTGGGCTGATTTTCTCTTCAAACAATGCTTCATTCTCAGCCTGTGCTGGTTTGCACAATAGCTGGTGCTGGCAGCTTCAGGAGCTTTTTTGTAACAAGGATATTCAGCGTGCATTACGAACTGCACCATCCTCAAACAGGCCAGGTATAACAGGAAGAGGACACAAGGACACAACTGAAGAGTGTGAATGATTTATCTGCTTTAAAAGAAACAAATTAAAAAGCAGAAACTCTCACAAATGCCAAAAAGTAACAGGTACAACTAAAATCTACTTCTACACAAAGGGTTAAAGGTGCAGGTGGTCTCTCTTCTGACCTCTGGCCTTTTAAATGTTAATCCATTGAAGAGACAACATCACTTTTGTCCCCAGACAAACCACCACAAGCTGTGATCCCGAGGACACTGGGATAAGCCTGTTTTCAGTTAGCCAACATCTGAATAGGGGTTCCCCCAGAGAGGCTGAGGATGCCTGGAAAGTGGCTGACAGGTCAAAAAGCACCAGAGTCAGGGCTGAGCAAATTGGATCTCGTGCTGATGAGGCCTGTGGTGGAAAATGAGGAATTCTACAAAATTGCCTGGTCATTTGTGAAAATGTAGAACTACATTTCAAAACAATGAGGAATGTGAGCCCTCAGGTATTGAACAGATGTTTTACCCACCTAAAATTCTACCCGACACTCCACTTTCATACAGTATTTGTAATCTCCAGCTGTCTAAACTAAATGACAAGCAAAGGAATTTTACCTACTGCATGACCCGTTCCTGGCTGACAGGATGACTGCTTTAGGGATTTCTTACAGTAGGATGTTCTTACCTTTGTAATTTTCTCCAGTAGTAAACTGCTTTGTAAATGCTTTGAAGTACTATGTGGGAGGAAAAAAAAAAAGAAGTATTATTGCTTTGAAAATAACTCTCTGTGTAAGATGAAAGCTGAGTTTAGAAGCAAAAATAGCCCTGAATCTTTAATTTTTACAGCTCTAATTAGAAAACATTTTTATCTATCTGTTCAGAAGAAGTTTTCCCTCTTAGCCTATGAGTTCCAAAGGCCTGCTTCTCATCTGTACAAGGTACCTGTCAAAACTCTGACAGGCAATAAAGCCAACTTCTTGGGGGAAAGGACCACAATGCATAAGTGGATGCTGGATATTGATGCAGTAAATTACTGCAGTGACCCAAACACAAATTAACTGATTACCAAATCAGTATTGCCAACAGCGTGTACACTGAGAACACTATCTGCATTTTTTAAACTCCCTCCTGTGGTTAAACAGGAGGTGTAATGGAGCTTGACTGCCTTCTGCTATAAACAAGAAAGTAAAACAGGTTCAGTGTCTAATAGAGGGTATTCCAATTTCCACCCAAAACTTTAAAGATACATAAAAGAAAGAATATTGTTCTTTTTACCAGAGTAGAACATCACAAATTCTACAGTGAAGCATCTCCTCTTCCCTCTCCTGTCATAACAGTTTATTCAGTCCCCTCCACCCATCCCATTCTGTTTACACTTATGGTTAACAATGGGATTCTACAGATTCACAAAGACAGCAAAGTTAAAAATTGCTCTTAGAGCTGAAGATGGGCAATGGTAGATACAACTGACAAACCCCAGATCCCTTTTAAAAGCCAGTTTGAGCAAATTATTAATTAGAAAAATAGAGAAGGATCAATCAAGAGTAAATTTTTAATTGAGCCCTGGCCATGAGAGAGCTGATTTCAGGCTGCAAGGTCAATGTATTCCCTCTACTCTCACGTACCAGAACTAGAATCACTATTGATAATCATGAGCATTTGTATAAATATTTTTCCAGTTCAAAGTGCTATTATCTAACAGATAGATCACAACCAGGTGTTCTATCAATGTAACCATACAGTACTTTCTGGAATGGCATCTTCTTTCCCTAAGGATTGTTCGGATTCCGAACCGAGGACTGAAATTCTACTACAAAGAGCAACATCAGCTATTACATTCAGCAAGAACTCCTCGAATTAATCTTTTATCAGCCCTGCAGCTTTCTCACCAAAAGCAAAGGAAAAGCCCAGCTAAAGAACAACTCGTTCCATGTAACACTCTGCACAAGCAAGTTCATTACAGTTTTAATTACTCTAAAGCATGCCCAGGTTATTCCGCCACTTACCCTGAAGGTTGGATAATAGTGAATCCCATATTCTTTGCACGTCTCGTAGTTCTCTTCTTCCCCACAATCCAGCACACCGACTCTAATTGCAGATTCCCAGTCTGAAAACAAAGATAGCTTTCAATTTTCAGCAGCAGCGATCAGGAAGCCCAGCTGATGGATTACCCTGCTTCCCACGGAAATCAAACCCCGAACGCGAGCGAGTCCAACGGCATTAAAAAGAAAAAAAGAAAAAACAAGCCCTCGGTCGATTCTCATTTGCTATTCTTTTCTATTGTCAAGTGTAACACAAGCTACTGATTTCTAAACTGACCAAAACCTCCCTGTTTTTCTGAGCTGCATCAGTATTTCCCAGTCCACCCGAACAAGAAGAATGCCAACACACAACACACCACTCGCAGAGCTGAAGAGATTTGACTGAATCCAGGAAGGTGAAACAGTGACCAACCCAACCCTTTCAAGATCCCAGACTGCTTTCCTTAGCTGTTCCAAATAGCTCATAAACTAAAGCATGCAGACTACATAGAAGTGAAGAAAATTAACCCAACCATTACTCATCCACACGGCCGTCCGTTACCAACCCGGAACTTCCCCGCGCGCTGTTCCAGCCGCTTTAGCCCGGACTCTGTTTATTGAGCTTACAGTTCTCTGAGCCCGCCAGAACTGCAGAGATACTGTCTGCTGAAAGCTCTCTTTATCCTTCAGTACTCTTCAGGAATACATTAAATATACCTCAAAAAAATAGCCAAGTTTTAACCAGAGTGCGAAAGAGTTTGAACATCGCTGTTTCCTCTATAAATGTTTCATGGTAAGAGATGTGAGGGTTCAAGTACTTCTATAAATATGCTCATATAATAAAAGCTTTCAACTCACAGCTTTTTCCTTCTCATTTTGCTAGGAACTATTTTTTTGGAGTCATGCTCTGGTGCAGCAATCACTTTAAGGAAGCACCACTCCTCGGACAGTTCCTTTTTAAAGCTCAGCTAAACCAAACCAAGCTGTGGGCAGGATTTGAAGGTACACCACAACTCCCAAGTATCAATAAAATTTAAACAGTGCTAAAACTAAACTTGCTTTTAGAGCAAAGAGCATGAAAGCTTCATCAAGTTCAAGATCTGACTGACAGTTGCTTTGGATCTGAAGCCTAGCTGCTTGGAAATTTCGCTTGACCTTTATTTGTCTTTGGAGGAGAACGGGGCAGCTGATGGACAATTTCAGTTGTGCTGAACATACCAACAGCACCAGGAGTAACCACAAGCATCCTAGAGCAGATGGGAACGGATTCACCCGAGCACAAAAGATACAACAGTCTATTTCATCACATAAAATACAAAACAAATAATAATAAAAAGTTTGGCTTCTGGGTATCTCTCTCATTCAACTTTCGCCACTCCTCCTCCTTTTTCCACCTGTCCTGCTCCTCCTCCCTACAATGAATAGAGGCACTATGAGCCTGATGCAAATGGGCTGCTCCCAACAATGCAAACCCATCTCCAGCTAAAAGCTGGGGTTAAAGAGCACCAGCTGGGCCCTGTGCTGCCGAGCAGGCTTCTGCTGAAAAAGGAGCTTTTCCTTTCTAAAGGCTGCCAAAGCTGCTGCAGGGAGAGGTTACACCGTAGCCTGGACTGGGGTTTTTTCATGCTGGTGAATATTAATTAATATTAGTACCTTGGAAATACCCATAAACTGAGAGGGGTAGACAAGTGATGTTCTATTAAGCAATGCTGTTTCTGTTTATGCTAAGCAAGTTCCAAGGAATGACATTGGGCAAACTGGAAATCCAGCAGGTGGGACAAACACTACAGAAAACCACACACCAGTCACGGTGTACTCCAAGGAATACACTTCCTTTGCATAAACCTCGTGCACTGCCTGTGCAGGTAGACTAAACTTATCTTCTGCCATGAAGTTTCAGTCAGGGAGAGAAAAGATGCATCCCAGGGAACCTCTCTCCCCGCATTCTGCTCGAGAGTTAACACATTTTAACACAGACACTGCTTGCTGAATAATGACAAGGCCTCTGCAGTTCCCCACCAACTGCATTTACAAACCAATTTCTAGAAGGAAATCATTATTTGGAACAACAACTGCTAGACCTGGAACAGTTGTTCCACGTCCAGAGGAGCGCGTTGTTTCTGAATATAATTCACGGGTTGTCCTATGTGGCATTTCCAAGGGTTTGTTACTTCTACAGGGAAAATTACTGCACACAATTCCAGCCCACAGGCATTTTGGTGGATAGATTCAATGATCTTTTCAGACAGAAGAAGTACAATTAACTATAATGGCCACTTTGGACACTACTGTAATAAAACTAGAAGCGTGATTCGGAACGCAGCAGGGAGGACGTGAAGCTTAAGGCCTCTTCTGAGAGGAGGATTTTTCAGGAGGATTATTTTCTACTATGAAGTTTGCAAAGATAGTATTGCCAAGATTTAACAAATGAGAAGTGAGGTAAAAATTAAGTATATTAGCACAGGTCTTTTCTGGACAAAGCAGTTGCACAATTTAACTGGGCTATATAAAATGAGCTGATACATCCACGGCAATCTAAGAGTTCTCCAACCTAGATGAGTCTGCACCCTCGAAGACAGCTGCAGTATCCCAGCAGACGAGGAAATATTATTGAAAAATAAATGTTGACACAGCCTAAGGAGGCAAAACATTTTGGCTTGTTTTGGTTTGGGATTTTTGGATGAAGCCACCAATGAAAATTGTGACTGTTCTCAGTCTCCTACTAAAATTCATTCATTGCAACTTTCAAATGGAAACGTTTTGCTGGCAAGTTACACCAGAAGCCAATTGCCAATGTCCACAAACATAAAAATCCACTTTTATAATGAAAGTCTTCATAAAAACTGAATGGATTAAAGAGTAAATAGGCCTAAAACTGGTTACAGTAATACAAGTGCATAACATCATCTGCAGTTATCATGAGTGCAGATGAGAAAGAAAGAGATCTATTGGAAGAAGTTATTGCAAGTTACAAAAAATATTGCCTACAAAGGTATCATGCTGCTGTAGTAGCCCATAAACACACCCCTGTCTGGTCAATTCAGCCTCTCCAGGACCTTTACTGCAGTGTTTAAACACTTTCCTGCTCTTATTTTTCTTCAAAAAAGAGGAAAATCTAACGCTATTTTGGACACAAGAGCAAATTAAATTAGGAGGTGAAAATGTTACACAAATTTATGCAAAGAAACCAGAAGAATGCTACTGCTTTTATAACAACCCCCCCCTGCAAGTCAGGAACACGTGAAATGCTCCAAAACCATTACTGCTCTGTGCTTCCCAGTTCCTGAGGTTCCACTCACTGGTCTGCAATCCTCAGCATGGGACAGGTTCACCAGGACCTGGCTTTGGGTAGGCCTCCCGTGCTCTGTGTCTAAACCCACATCTACTGAATACAGCACTTATATTTCATGTTACTTGTGAACACTTTTCACCTACGAGGCTGCCAGAAAAAAGCCAGAGCTCTTCATTCCCTCTCAAAACCAAAACCATACGAATACTTTAGAACCACTGTCTCCAACCTGGCAACGTCTCTTGGGTCAAATGCTAAACTACGAGTAGTTTAAAAGCCTCCTGGAGGGGTCCATTTCTTTTTAAGACACTATTTGATGAAAATCTGACTCTCACTTAGCTTGATTATTTTTATTATTTCCTGGCAGTGCTTTTCCCCTTCTGGACTGTTCACCCTAGATCGAATTTGCAAGATACAAATCAAACACACGCGTGGCCTCTCCAGTACCACAGTATCTAATTTTCATTTACCCTCTAAAATAGACGAGTCTCTTTACACAACATTCCAGAGACAAAGATCTCGCCTCTGAGAGTTTAGTTAGAGTCTAAACACCCCGCCTGTGCCTCTGCGGATCCACTCGTGCGCACACGGAGATGCTTACACACAAATCCACAGCTGGATGGCTATGTGCGTGGGAGAGGTGGTGCCAGTTTATCCCTAGATTCCTATAAAACGTTTAGTTCTGAGACTCGCTGCTCTCTTCCACCCTCCCCTCATCCTGCGTGCCCCTCTGGCAGCGTGACAGAGGCCGTGCCCGCCACCAGAGAAGCGAGGGGTGACCCACGCACGCCGAAGGCACCGTGCCACACACCGAGCACTG
>VWZY01012552.1:29113-45157 GCA_013399075.1 Chloroceryle aenea
TGAGGGGACCTAGGGTCCCCAGTCCAAACAGAGGGAGGCGGTGGGGCCGGTGCCTGCCCGCCCGCGCCACACCGACCGTGGAGGGTGGAGGGGTTCTTGCCCAGGTGGGGATGCACCTGTTGGAAGCCACCCCTCTGCCACCAACCGTCATGTCCTCACCCCCTCCTAGGCCAGGAGGTGTGAGGCCGGGGTCACTCTCTCGTCGCCAAACCCTGGTGACAGAGTCGCACCACAAATAAACCCTTTGCCGCTGTCTTTAGAACCATGTTTCCATCAGGGGGACTAAGGGAAGAAACAACAGCTCATGAGGTTAAGCTTAGTGGGTTATTTTATGGGGCAATCCGCTATAGAAACAAAAGTTCAACTTCACAAAGCTTCTCACTGAGAAGATTAAACTAGCACGGCCTTGGGTTGAGAACCGTTTCATCTCAAAGTACATTGCTTGGCAGGAAAGAGCTATTTCCCTCGAAACCGAAGATGTGATGAAAGGCAGCACAGTGCATAGGACGCTGTGAGCCCTGAAGAGAGACCTTAGAAACTCCATCCTTTCAGCAAATTCAGATTGGTTGGGTGGTCCTAATGGATTTTAGCACCTTTTATAGCTGTAGCCACAGTATAAAAATCTCATTTGTAAATGCAGGCTCAAGAATTTTCATTACATTAACAGAGACAGAAAACCAACCGAGGAAGTGTCCCCAGAGGACAACTTCAGAGGAGTTTAAAACTCAGATAATAGAAGACTGAGATCCCTGAAAAGAGAATTCTTCCTTCTGCTACTTGCAAATGCTTCTTTTAATCCTTCAAGGATAAGTAGGGAACAAATGGGTCCAAATTCTGATTTCAGGCCCACCGGTATAAACTGAGAAGTAGAATCTAGTTTATCAGTGTTTGTGGCCACTATTCCACAGGCAGGACAAGGTGAGAATCTTATAGGTAGGAGGTAAAAATCCTATTCTACAACAACTGAGTAACAGATTCTCACACCTTTGACTTTTGTTCTCTCCTTTCTCAACCATTAATAGCTAAAGTGGTTTAGTCCTGTATCTGCATTCATACCCACAGCTATAAACTACATGTTTGCTTGTATCACGTGAGGGGTTCTTTTGTCTCGATTTTTCCTGTGTACTGAAAGCAACAAAATTAGATGGTTTAATAACAGGGTCCAACCACTTCAAAGAACTGAAAAATCTTGTGGCAGTTGCTAATTAGGATTGAAAAAAAAAAACAAACCAAACATAAAAAGCTGTAGTGCCTCAGATATTTCAGAGGGCATTTTATTCAGAAGAATTGTTAAATGTATGAAGATGAAAGAGATGGATTACAGGAAAATTAAATGTAGGGTTTAACAGAGAAATAATCATTTTCTATGAAAGATAATGACTCCTCTTGAGGCTAGTATCAAGATTTATTGACCCAGGAGGTTAATATTGATCAAAACCAAGGCAAACAAAATATTAGACCTTGAAGGAGAGTAATCTTGATATTGAAGTCTTGCCAGTGACTGAACAGGTCAATATATCTGGGTGCCAGAATCTAAGGTTTTGAACAGAGAATGGTGGGGGATATTAAATGTCTGACATGCTCTGTGTACACACTTTATTCTCATCAGCAGTAGTTAGTTTATAGCTATGTCCTTCTGGATATAGCATCGTGCAAGGTTCAGGCTTCACTCACAAACCTAAGAGCAAAGATAATGGTTATCTTCCTCCAGTGCAACATACACGACACCATAAGGCACCAAGCTGAAATCAAACAAGTCCTTCAAGTATTCATTTACATATCTAAGTGTTATTTTTAATAGCTTCCATTTCAAACAATGAGGATCCTGCTGCTACTGCCAAATCATAGTGACAACAAACAGAAAAAACTGTAGTGCTTCAGGATATAGAGTTGTCATTGTATCCAACCATTTGTCTATAAGCCCAGGAGGAAAAAAAATGAGTTCAATTCTACTGTAAAAACTGTCAAGAAAACATCAATCTTAGAAAAAATAATTTATCTGGATTAATTAATCAATGAGGATAAAGTCAGAGCTTAAGGAAATGCACTGCCAGGGATGTGAGAATACTTTCTAGGAGAAGATCAACAGTTAAGTGCCTGGGGCAGAAGCTGCCTTTTTATTTCTGTTCATAGAAATAAAAGGAGCAGGACAGGACTTTTTAACATCTGCAGGAGCTGTCTGCAAAACACCCACCCTCTCTTTCACTAATGAGAACAGCAGCGTGTGCCACAGAATCTGCAATTCTAATGCTTTCAATAAAAATAAGACAAGATACAGGCAGTTTATTTTATTTATTCAGAAAACAAACAGTTACACCATCAGTGTTTAAAAATAGAAGCTTAAAGTGTATTTCTATTCCCCCCAACATATTGTAAATATGATTTTAACTTTATATATATCTACATTTAATTGTCCTGCTTTTCATTTTATTTGCATTAAATTTTAATTAAATCCCTGAATTGATGGGATTTGAATAAATCAGTTCTGCTTACATACAGTTATTCAATACCAAAGAGCTTCTGAATTCCAGTAAGAAATAGTTGTAGGGTATTTATTTAAAAAGAAACTAACAAAAATTTATCATTGGTCTTACTGCAGAACCCTTTACCATATGCAGGGAAAAATTACATTTCCTTGTTAAAAAAAAATAATCTTGATTTTTCCAGTTTTGCCAATAGAATAGATTTATTGATTGAGTCTGGTTTGCCAATTAAAGTACATCCTCAGCACCCTAGGTTTAAATGATGTAAGAATTCAAAGGACTCGAGGGAATTATATGATAAATAACCTCATCACATGAATATATTTAATTTTCAGAAAGGGGAGTTGCAGGTGGGAAGTATCCCCTTTAAAGGGCATGACATTGGCTCTTTGTCTCATTAAGTTGTAGTCGCTCAACCTCCAGGGCTGGCTTTAGATCCTGCCAGAGCAAGATCATTCCATCTCCAAGCTACTTTTAACCAGTTCCACAGAACATAAAAATAAAATCTAACTGTGCACATTTACCCGTTGACACTTGTTCCAGGTAGAGGAGTTTATTCCAAACAAGACAGGTCTACAACAACTCAGTTTCCAAGATACTTAGTTCCAGCTGCATGTTTACCTTCTTCAGACAATCACCTACAATTTCTGAATATTCTTTTCAGACAGAGTTGCCTCTCATCAGTCACAAGCTGAACATAAATAATATAAATTACACATAAAATGCTTTTGAATCCTGTTTGTATGGACTTTTATAGAACATTAAAATGGTGTAGTCTTAAAAGGCACTGTAAGAAAGTGCTTTCTTGGCCAAAAAATTAAAAGATTAAAAAAATTAAAATCATCAACAGCCAGGAATAAAACTTCCACCCTTTAGATTCTGTGTGACATCAGCTCAAAAAGAATATTATTCTTAATGAGCATTCCCAACGCAGAAAACAAAGAAAGATATTACACAAAATATCCTCCTTAGCTGGTTAGGTCCCTGCTTGGATCCTTTCTTTGTAAACACAGAGAAGTTAGGCCAAGGCCACACTGGTATTGGGTACAAGTTCAGAATTAAAATTCTTTAATTGTGCATTTCTTGCCTAAAATAAATAAATAATCAGAGATTAAAGTTTCTTTATTAGGGCACTTTAGGGAGAAAGTTCTAATCACAGGCTTTTCTCAGATAAATCTTATTAAGAACTCTGATTGTATCAAGGATCAAGGTATCAAATACATCTTCAGTCACTCTCATCTTCACAGTTAATTCATCATTATCATAGTAAGTCCACTGTGGTTCTTCTTTGTGGAGTTCCTGAATCTAAAATGTAACAGATATGAAAGTTAATTTCAAGAAGAGGAGCAGGGTCAGTCCAGGAAGGAACAAAGACACTGCACCTAATCCAACACCTTTATATATGCATTGTTAATTTAATATATCTAATTTAAACCACACGAGCTGGAAATCCTGGATTGTTACTGCAAGGGTACTGAAAAAGAAGGCAATAACTTGAAGTTCTGAAGTTACTCTAAGCAAACGTGATTCTCACAATAGCATGAGATTTTCCAGCTTAGACTTAGAGAAAGTAAACAAATCTCTGCTTACCAGAATAAGGTCCACTCTGTCCCTCTTACAGTTTCCATACCTGGTCATATTAAGGATTTTTCTTTTCATTTCCAAGTCATTCTTTTCCAGGTTCATTATTTTAATAATTTCATCCTGAACAAACATCTACAAACCAAACAAAAATGCTGAAAAGAATTCTTCTCATAGGAATTCTGTCACTGTGAAGGTTGCAAATGACTGATAGGTGGCAGTGTGAATATCCAGCTTTAAATCTAGAACCCTCCCAGAGTTTAGGGAACAGATCCAGAAGCAGCTGATCGATAGTGGCCAACTAACATATTTTAAACATGAGATTGTGTTAAAGGTGACAGCTGAAACAGTCACAACCAAGAGATTTAGAAGCACAATTCCCATTCCTCTACCCAACTGCATACACCTGGAATATTCAGAGTTATGAGGTCAGCCTACATTTACTCAAGCATTTCAAAGCTATGCTGTTTTCTTCTCTAATCACCTCAGTTACACTGTCAGAATCCTCCCCAGTTTCACATTTGTCTCTTCACCATTGCAGTATCTACTCTCTTCACTGGCTCGTTCCCATACACTTCTCATTTCCAGAATGTACCTTGACATCATCAATAGCTCTTCTGCACCGACCTCTGGAACAACATGATCCCAATTTTTCTTTCATCCATGGAAGTGTGTTTGGATTTTCAGGTGCTCTGTATTCTGCACACAGCAGCTCACGGGTCAGATCAAATATAACCTGTAACAACACCGCACTACTGACAAAAACTGCATCTGCCCTTTCAAAGTTGTCAGCACTTATGAAGGATGTTGGGCTGGTGACAGTAAAGGTTTGCAGCTCTATGATGCACCTGCATTGCTGATGATGCTATAGCTGGTGTCATGATGACCATGGCTAAAGAGCCTGTAAACCTGCACGGCAGGAGGCGTGTGACAGTAGTGTGTGAACAGTAAAGTGAATGTCTTCCCCTGGAGACAGAGGTCCACAAAACTCGATAGTTTCAGGATGCTGAGGAACACAGTCTGTCCAAACTCAGCAAGACATTCAAGGCAGGACACCTGGACTTTTTGAGCTGCAGCTTTCCAAGAAGCCTGGATTTTTCTGAGCAGACCCAACCTAGACACTGGGCTTGGTGTCCAGGGTCTTGTGACTGATGATGAGCTCTCACAAAACTTGTACCACAGCAGCAACATCTATTAGCAGAAATATTTTGCAGTAGAGTACCAGCAGCAGTATATTTGCAATACCTCTTGCAGTGTTCTTCTAGCTATACTTAGTGACAGCAGCTAGAATAATATCAAGTACTAAACAGTATTAAGTACTCCATGAATCAGCCAACAGAACACTGGAGAAGTTTAATAACAGTGCTTTAAAAATACCTGATTATACATCCTCTTGCTTTCCACTTCAAGATCGTTCCCTTGGAGATCATTACACTCAAAGTTCTTTGGCACACTGATTCTCCTGAAATTTGAATATATATTATCTGGGGTCCATAATTCTTCCACAGCATGTGCAGATAATTTCTTAACATAAGAAGTGTGATGTGGTATCACAAGAGGTACTTCCACAGTTCTCTTCCAAGGAGCCGAGTGCCACTGATCTAATTTGTACAAATACTGCTTTGGTGTTTGCCTCACCAGCATGTGTTGGTCAGACTTAGGCTGAGCAAAGTCTTCAGAGCTTCCAAAAACACCAGCATCAAGGATTTTTATAAGGAGCTTCAGGAGAGGGGAGAAAAAGAAAAGCCAGGTGACACAGTCCATTTTATCCCACGGTTTTTAGAGATATTGTGCTTATTAGCAACTGATTAAGGTTACACTTAAAACCAGCATCTTACTCATGTGCTCAAAGAAAGGTTTAATGATAATTTACCTATTTTTACTGTATTTGGCAAAATTCAGAATTAGAAAGAATGCTAAATTTGGAGTTCTATGAAACATGTTTATCCTTTGAAACATTTTTGTTCTGAATTAGGACTACTCTTCTCACTCCCCCAAAGCAAAACTGGTTTGATTTTTAACTTTGTATGGAATTCCCGATGGAATGATAGAAACTATCTGGGCAACACAAGTGCTTCTGAATTTCAGAACCAATTTCAGGTTCAACATTTAAACAGGCAAAAACTTATTGACTGTACTTACTGGCAAAGTAGCTGGAGAAGTCTCTGAAGATAAATGAAAGATCTTGTCTGCTTCTGATCCATGTTTTCTTTTTATCTTCTTATATTCTTTAACTGCATCTGCTACAAATTTAGTTACAATTCTTTCTGCTACCGTGTGACAGCCACAAATGCTAAACATATCAAAGTCACAGAGTAAAACATCAGAAACCTTTGCTGATTGCTCAGATAAGATCGCAACTGAATTTTCTTTGAGGGGGAACAGTTTCTGATTGTCTTCTCCTCTCAGGCCTTTGCCAAAATTCAGCATGTCTTTTTCAAAGGCACTTTTATGTTTGCATTGAGCTGTTTGTGAAAATGCAATTAAAGTGTCAAACAGAAGTTTTCTACAGAGTTCACTTGCAATGTCATCAGCAAGTATATTTCTTTCATGATCCTTCACCAAACAACAAATAGTTTTGCTTGTGTTTATCTTATCTGTGTTACCAGTCTCACTTTTCACTCGAAGCATGTCTGCGAGTATCCTTTGTTTTATTTGTGTCAGATGTGGCTTCTCTTCATCTGATCCTAAGCACGTTAAGTTAGTTTTTGAGAGGAATTTGTTATACTTAGTCCAGTCAGAATGCAGAAGATTCTGCCCTTTTCCAGACAACAAGACAGTGTGCAACCTAAACTGGTTTTCTTTCACTTCTGAGCCTCCTGCACTGTTTGTGTCTTCTGCTTTCTGCTCTGTAAGCCCTCCTTTCTGCTTCTCTTTAGAGAATTTGCAGTCTCTTTTGAAGACTTCATCATCCTCAGAGTCAGAGTCTTCATCCCCAGTAGAACTGGAACAATTTTCATTAGCCCCCATCAAGTGTGAAATCTCATCAGGTCTGACAAAGATACCACAGTGCTGGGCACACTCAAAATACTTCACCCCTTTGTAAGTTCCAGCATTATCACCTTCAGCTTTGTCAAGTGCAACACCAGCCCAATGACCACTATCAAAGCAGGTCCGTCCTTTGAACTTTAGGGTTCCAGGTTGGGTCTGCTTTACTAACACTCTGTCCCCAATTTCAAATGCTAATAATGGGTCATCACTGTCCTCCTCAGCTTTGGGCAGCCTTAAGTATGTTTTGCCTTTCATCATGAAGTCAGGACTCTCAGTGACCTGACCAGAAGTAGGATTTGACACAGGCAGAAGCTCCAAAGACTGCAATGATGTCTCACGTTGGTGTTCTAATAAGTCCTCTTTCACAGTAGGAATTCCTTTAACTAAAGATTGTTCCAAGACACCACCCTCCTGAGGGGAAAAAGCACCAGTTGTCTCTTGACTGAGCAAGGGAAATTCTTCAGGCAGAGCATTATCAGGTAATGGGGGCAATGCATCCATTTTCAGTGATGTATCTTCATCCATACACTGTAGAGTCTCCGAGACTGTCATTTGTTCTGGTGGAGATGGAAAATCATCCATACTGAAAGTAGAATCATCATTTTTCATTGTATCTGCACCTAGAGGGGGAGGAGGAAGATCTTCACTTGGCAATAACAAATCCTTTTTACTAGAGGATGGCAAGTCAGCACTTCCATAGGATAATAGTTCATCAACAGGAGACAGTATTTCTGACAAGGTTTCCATATCAGTTGGAGGGGGACCCTCATCACTGATAAAGGTTGTATCATCTTCACCTTTGGAAGAACAGCTACCAGCTTGAAACAATTGGCTTTCTGAGGAGACAGAAGAAAACAGTCCCTTCCTTGCTTCCTTTATGGTTTGCCTTTCAGAGGCACCTTGATTTCCTGGGGCCACCCTTTGCAAAGGCTCAGATGAACTGTTTTTTTCTCTATGTACTTCCTCAGATAGTCCTGACATGTATGTGGACACGCTGCTGAGTTTGCTGGATGTGAGGTTCTCATTTGAAAGCTGTGCATGACTATTTTTGCCTTCTGAAAAGGATACGTTTGTTGAAGCTAGACATGGTAAGAATTTGTTACTTGTAGTATCTTTATCAGGTGGAAAAGAGCCAGCATTCTTAAGTTGGTCAGTAACCAAATCCGGAGGTTTCAAAGAACCTGTCAGAGGAAACTCTAAGTCTCTGTTTTGATCCACAAAGAAACTGTGAACTCCCAGATCCCTGTTCACTCTGCTAGTTGTAGAATTAAGTTTGTGCTTTTCAGAGCTTTTAGGCAAGTAAACATCATCACTGCATGAAGAGCTGGCAACTGCATCTTTACCATGTTTTGTGATCTCCGGAGAAGAGGGCTTGTTTCTACTGCAGTTTTCTGAGGCATCTGAATGTGGCTCATCCATTCCCTTGGCAGGGTTGTCAGATTGGAAGGAATCTGCTGACTTGGATTTGGAGGCATTTGCTTTGTCCAAGGGAATGAAAGAAAGCAAATCATCAGCACAGCCATGATCTGAAACACCTCCAGAGTATTTCTGGGAGTGTGAAGTCTCAGTGCTGTCATCTTTGGGTACTTCATGTTCATATTGTTGGTCACCAAGCAACATTTCCTTTCCATTACTTATTGCTATTAGTGTCTCTCTTGAAACATTAGGAAACGCATCCCCACTGTCATAGACAAACTCTTCTGGGACACTCACATCTGTGTCCTTTCCACTCTTCAGCTCTAATTCAGAATCTGAACTAGAGCTTTCTGAGATGTCAATCCAAAGTGCAGACACTTTCTGAAATTCTGGGAGTGAAGACTCTGACTTGGCACCATCACATCTCAAAGAGAAGCTGTTTGCCTTGGACAGCGATTCAGTGGAGGTTAATCCTTCAGAAAATGCTTTTAAATTTAGTGGTTCATCAGAAGCTTCATGAGAAACGTGATCCAAATGCTTGAAACAATGACTGTCATCCACCTGATGGATCTCATAAGGGACAGGTGTTTCCATTTCTTTAACTGGAACATATAAAAGAATATTTTAAAGTTAGCATTTCAGAAAAAAAATATAGAAGATGTTACTGACAGGTAACTTAGGATTCAAATCAGTAATCCTCACATGTAAATTGCATTCAGAAGACAGTAGCATCAGTAAGTAGCAGCCAAAATTGGAACTATTTTTAATAACACTGTACCAAAAAATATTGCAGACTTCTCAAAGATGAGGAACTCCATCCTGCAGCAAAACCAAATGTAATAGTGTCCAGTGTAGTTGAGCAGAAGAGTCCGAATGCAGGATTTTCATCAAGATATCAGTTCAGTCCAGTTTTATTTTTTCATACATCTTACTTTGATTAAGAAATATTAACTGACAATAAAACCTGGAAACAACAATAACTCCAGCGTGTCCTGTTTAAGTCTATCTTCAACTGATCTATGTTCTTTTTTAAAAGAACACCCTTAAATTATTTTTTAAAATCCCTCAGAAGAGAGTAAATTGTTAATGACACAATCAGAGTAAGTTATGATTTTGTTCTCAGAAAGCTGTGTAATCATATCTCATAATAAACCTTTGAGAGATCTCCATCTTGCCTAGAAGTGATTTATAGATCGGGTGCAGTGAGCAAGACACCGGTAATAAATGAGAAGATTGTCCCTCTCCCTCTGTCTGGATTAACACTTGATTGAAGTGGTCGAAACAGATTAGACATAATAGCATTAAATATGATTTACCAGTTCCTTGAAGAGTATTTTCTGCCTGAACCAGGCATAAGTTACACAAAGTAGAAAGCACCCCCAAGCCTTTCACTGTGAACTTGCCGTCACATGGATTAATATCTTCATTGTCTTTAGAATCTGTCGTCGGGTTTGTAAGAAGTGCCTTTTCTTCCTGCACAGATTCCTAGGATGTAAATGAGACAGAGTTGGCAGAAGGGCACAAAAAATAGTTAAGAGATAAGAGATTAAATCTACATGTTCACACTAAGATATCTAAGCACATATGGATTCCTATGCACGTATCCCCACGTTGGGGCTGCACAGGACAGGGGAAAGGGACTGGTTTCTGCAGCTGGGATGAGCAAATCTTAGTTTACTGCTCCAAGGACAGGTTTAGTTTCTCCTGGAGCAGCACAGCACTTACAGGAGATGACAAACACATTGTCACCAGTTATGAGCAGAGAAAATGGAAGGGACAGGAAAGCTGTGGTAAACCAACCCCTGTCAAAATTTAGTCTTCAGCTGATGTGCACATAATCAACACACAAGACTGATTTCTACTTGCTGTTCCTAACTGCCAAATGAGTCTTGTACTGATCCTGTCTGAAGGCAAATATAACCTGGGGCACCCTTTCTGTTGGCAGAAATGGAATTCCCGAGGTGATCCTTACCAGAAATGCACACTTTCTGCTTTCTCTTGCAGTGGGTGTGGATACAGGCTCTTCCATCCTCACTGAATTCGTGTGTTCCACGGGTAATGAAACGTGATCCGGAGCATTAAGCTCTGAAAGGTACAACATGAAGTTACAGTGTCTCCCCTGCTGAATTTTTTTATTTAGCTCAGTCAAAAAGGCTTAAAGCTATTAACATTTGACTTAATTTTGTCCTACACATTCCTTGTCACACCAACAGAAGCCGAAAGGACCCATGACTATTTCTCCAAGCATTGCCTGACATATCCAGTTACACAGCAGCAACTGTAAAGCCCATTTCCAGAAATTCCTACACTCTTTCTCCCTCTGTCTGCAGCTGCTACCTCAACAAAACCACTTACACCCCTGGTACGCCTTCTTGGTAGCTCTCAGCATATGCTGATACCAAAGCCCAGGCTGGAGGTAACCAAGGAACAGATCAACATTACAAGTTCTCTCTCAAGGGCTAGTTAGCTTGACAGTCCTCTTCTGAAAGAGCATTTGAGCCTCTCCAAAGAAGCACTGAGACTTCAATCTCCACCCTAAGTCATTCACTTTGAATGGTCAAACACTGTCTTCTCTATTGGGTACCTGTCTTTTGGGAATCTTTAAAGACAGAGCCTGTGGTTTGACTGGTTTCACAACACACTTTCTTAGCCACTATTTCGGATACATCAGGACCCAGTACACCAAGGGATTGCTCCAAACTCGGGGACTCCTCTGCCAGTTCCCGGTATCTTTCAAGTGTTTTCTTGTTCTCAGTAGAAAAGCTGTAAACAGACAAGGAATTAATGTCTGGGAGTTGGTTTTGTATTCAAGTTAATCATGAAAAATCTGTATGAAGCCAATAAAGGTGTGAATTAAATGCTATGGGTACTATCAAGCACTACCTGAAGAGTGCTCACATGCAGATCTGTTTATAAACCAGCAAATTAATAAAGCCAGAAACACCCTGAATAGTGCATTTATTTCTCCAGTCCCCTCCCTCTCGCTTCATGCTGTATTTTATACAGTCAGGTTTCTAATCTTCATAGACAAGAACAGGAGGAGACTGAAGAAATCATCAGCACTGAAAAGGCAAACTCAAAGTCTGAACCCGTGCACCTCCTCCATTTCCAGTCAATCACATGGCATCAGATTCCAACAGATCTCCTTACACTTTCCACTTTAAATAGAGCACCACAACTTCATGGACATTTGGGACATCAGATACCCATTGTGAGGGGGACTTTGAACTTTCTAGATGGTCTCCTCACTGCACAAGAGGCAACACAATTCACACTCCCAGGCTTTTCTGTTCATGGTACAAGTTCTGGAGTACACAGCTGAGTTATTCTGTCCAGAAATAACAGTCATCTGTGTATGGGTGTTTGGGTTTGGTTTTGTTGTAAAAAAAATCCCAATAAAAGTTTAAAAAGTGAAATATTATTGAATTGATTAATATTAAAATTATGACTGTCTAGAAGCTTTTTTTCACTGTGAAAAAAAATCAGGGAATTCAAATTAAGTAACCCTCATCAGAAAATATATTCCCAATTCTTAGCTGAAAGTGTATCCATTTATAATTATTACCAGTTTTTATATTCCTTGTTTCTAGTATTTAACACCCATTAATAAAACCCCAAAGCAGCAGCTTTTTCTGCATGGTGGTAATTTAGTTATTTCACTCTGCTTTCATTTTTAAGAGTACTGCCAATTCCTTTCCATCCCCTTCCAGCCCTGCTTATTAACGAGCAGTGTAAGGTCTAAACATACCTGCATGGTGGATGGAGAGCAGAATTACCACTGTGCACTCTCCCACGGGAGAGATCTAGAGATGTGTATACACAGCCAGAACTTGGGCACATCATGAGTTCCACCAGGCCCTGTCTGCTCTAGACCAACGCCAATATTCACTGTTCTCCTATGAGCAGGCTTGTCACTAATAAGAAGTGAAAGCACAGCCAAGAAACCTTTTAAAGATTTCTGTGACTTGTAATCAATAACAGCATGAATTATAGATCAGTTCCATGCAGGGATTTATTTGAAAGCCTTTCCCTGTGGGGACTTAAGTAAATGCACAATCCTGACTCACCAGTCTGCTAGAGGTCTGGGTAACACTGAATTTTTTTTTTAATTCATATAGATAAATATTTGTCTTTAACTGCCTTTATTTTGGTATTTATTTTTTTTAAGCAAACTAGGTTTTTATTCATCTGCCCCTGCTTTGGAAGCCTGTTTTGAGCAGCATGGCTACTCCTGGGTCCTCATCTGCCCTGCTCAGCAGGAAGCAAAGGAGATGCAGAACAGCCCGACTGAACTCCTGAGTACCACTGACTGGGGGTGTTCTCCATGACACCTCTGTGCTTCAGTTTAAGTGTAAAATTAAGCCCCGTGTAGTACAAAAGCCTTCTCTGGTTAAATCCTCAGTGAAACACAAGCCTGTTCTGAAGGGTTAAGTGGCACACAGGCCTAGAGCCAGAGGATGACAAAGGAGTGAATTTCACCAATTAAATCAATACACTTCCACTCCTGCTGTATGGATGTTTTGAAGTCTAATTAATATATAGTTGCAGAGTGTTTTGAGTTTGCACTTAAAAGCCATCATGGAAATGTGAATTATCATTAGCAGTTGTGTAGCATCATTAAAAGCCATCCTGGTTATTAGTGCTATGCAAATTACCTCACCCACGCCTGATGTCAAAGTTACAGTTGCTTCTAACATTGCAGTGTCAGACCTCAGTCCCACAGACTTAGACAGCTAACACACCTTAAGGTTTTATAGTGCAGGTAATCATATTAAAATGTTTACCTGCTTGCACAAAAATGTGGATCTTAAAATTAATCTAAAGCTTGCAAAGATTAGCTTTTTAAAGCCCAGAGGATTGTGACACTGAACGCAGGAGCATGGAGACATGCTAACGAAAGCAGAACAAATATTACTCCAGCTCTTGCACACAGAATTAAACAGTACAGAAGTACTGAGATTATAATGTAACTCCCTGTAACCACCAGGAGTATTTTGGTTTTATTTAACATCAGAAGAGTCCCTGCTAAGTAGTTGGTGTAAATACTGACTCGAACAACTTTGTTTAAAGTCCTCAGCTATCACTGTGGAAAGGGTTTTACTTACCCCTCATATTTCTTGCTTTGTTTATTCTTTAGCTGAACACAACCCTCTCTATTCCCTGCCAGATCAGGCCTTCCTGGGTGGGATGTCGACTCTGCTGAAGAGGAGCGTAACCTGGGGCTAGAAACAAGTCTCATTGTCTCCAGCTTTATTGCTTCTTCGGTTGCTGGGCTCCTTGTAAGCTAAGAGGAAAAGGTAACACAGTTTCACCTGGGTTCCTTAGCTGGAGTGTCAGCTCTTAGTTCAGCTATTACCCACTCAAGACACCCACCGAGACATCTAGTGACTGTGACAGCAACTCCTGCTTCCCAGACAAATTATGCATCTTTTCCTGGAGTTGTGCTGTCAAATGCTGCATCTTTAAGATTTCTCTTTGCTGCTTTAATAAAAGCTTTCTTTCTTGATGGGCTGCCCTGTAGATGTTTTGCAGGTGCTGGATTTCTGCCTATGCAAAGCAGAAAAAGAAAGGTGTAAGAGAGCCAAGAGAGAAGAGAGACCTACTTTAGAAGGTGTATAGTATTTCTTAACATAAGGCAACACAAAATACCCTGAAAATTCAATAGGCAGGTTTTATTCCTCTATTTCTGTAAAAAAAAATTTTGTAGTTATTTTTTTTTGCTAATGCTGACCAGGGGTTACATGTGAAAACTACTGACAGGTAAAGGGATATTCCACTGCCTGAGAGATGGCATGTCTGAGGTGCCACCTTTGGAAATGAATTATCCTCAGGTTACTCAAAATTTACAGGATGTTTGCAGTTTGCACACTATTTACATAGAAATTCCCTGAAGGAAAGGCTTGTGCATAAGAGTAGGACAGAAATTTTCTGACTGAGTGTAATTATGAACACAGCATTACTCTCAGTAATGGGAGAACTATAAAATTAGCTGTCGGATTTAATATATTTCAACATCAAAAGCATAAATCTGCATAAGGCAGTGAAAACCTACATTATAGGACCTGTTTGTTGTGGCACAAATAGAGAAATCCACAATAATGGTGAAGTCTCATTAGAAAAAAAAAGCTTTCTTTTCCAAGATTTACAGTCTGTTGATTTTGGCACCAAAAAAACCCACCTCACAATGCAGAGCAGAAAAATGTGTGTGAAATACAATCAGTTACCTTTTTTTAAGCAAGCAAGCAAGCCAACCCCAGCATCTCCAGCCACCTCCCTGTGCTGCATCCTCCCACTGTTTATAAGATGAAATCCAGCTCCTCTTGCTGCAGTATTTACCTGCTCCTGTTTCAGCTCCATTAGGATTTTGTGCTGCTTTGCAGCCATGGCAGAGGCTCCCTTACTATCCTGCAGGTTTTCCAGACAGCTGAAGACCAGAGAAGGATGGGGATCACAATCAGATAATTAAATACTATTAATTTAATGCTCTTCAGAAACCAACGCCAGAAAGAGGAGCAAAACTCCTCTCAAAGCAGCTGTAAAAGCAGAAGTAGCTGTGGAAGGCTCTGAAAAAAGTCCTGCTTGACTTGGGGGACATCTCCCGAAGCAGTCAGAATTTCCTGAGCACCCAGCACCAACTGTTGAGGGACACCACATCCCAGGGGGTTCAAACTGCACCAGTGTCTCAGCCCAGTCAGCGCTGAGGGTCACCTCTCTCACCATCCCCAACTGCACCTCAGCCCACACACACAGAAACAGAAACATAGCAATGTCTGGGTGGGAAGGGGCCTCTAGAGCTCATCTGGTCCAAGCCCCCACTGAGAGCAGGGACATCCTCAACTAGAGCAGGGTGCTCAGAGCTCTGTCAGCCTCACCTTGAATGTCTCCAGGGACGGTGCCTCAACCACCTCCCTGGGCAGCCTGTTCCAGGGCTCCACCACTCTCCTGGTAAAGAGCTTCCTCCTTATTTCTAATCTAATCCATTCCTTTCTAATTTAAAACCATTGCCCCTCATCCTTTCACTCCAGGCCTTTGTAAACAGGCACACACCCGAGGAGGCTGCAGCAGGGAGCTCAGCTGTGCTCTGGAGAGATAAAAACTGTGCAGACTCCTCTCCTACTTCATCAGAGGTGTGTATTTGCTCTCTTCCTGAACTGGGACAGTTTTAATTTCCTTGGGCAGGCAGCAGCACCCCTGCCTCCTGCTGAAGGACCTGTCCCCCTGAGGGCAGGCCTGGGGTGTCCCCCCTCAGCATCTCCCCCTCACCATTTCTGGTGGCCCAGCCAGGCCAGCTCAGCCCTGGCTTTCTCCTGGAGAGCTTTTTCACGGAGCTTGAGAAGAGCAGCCTGGTGTCGAGCTCGCAGCTCTTCCCCCCTCAGACACTGCTCCACCATGGCCAAGCTGAAAGAGCAGAAGGTGCTGGAGCCCCCATAGTGCCGGCCGGCTTCACTCCACTGGGGACAGAGCAGAGCATCGTCATTATCGCCAAGATGGTGAATTCAATGCGGGGACTAAAAGCCAAAAAAATTCCCCCCTCAAACCCAACACCCCTCAGAGTAGTAAGGGAGCTGCTGTG
>VWZY01012552.1:46558-59324 GCA_013399075.1 Chloroceryle aenea
TGCTCTCTTCCTGAACCGGGACAGTTTTAATTCCCTTGGGCAGGCAGCAGCACCTCTGCCTCCTGCTGAAGGACCTGTTCCCCTGAGGGCAGGCCTGGGGTGTCCCCCCTCAGCATCTCCCCCTCACCATTTCTGGTGGCCCAGCCAGGCCAGCTCAGCCCTGGCTTTCTCCTGGAGAGCTTTTTCACGGAGCTTGAGAAGAGCAGCCTGGTGTCGAGCTCGCAGCTCTTCCCCCCTCAGACACTGCTCCACCATGGCCAAGCTGAAAGAGCAGAAGGTGCTGGAGCCCCCATANTTCACTCCACTGGGGACAGAGCAGAGCATCGTCATTATCGCCAAGATGGTGAATTCAATGCGGGGACTAAAAGCCAAAAAAATTCCCCCCTCAAACCCAAACACCCCTCAGAGTAGTAAGGGAGCTGCTGTGACCTGGCTGTCAGAGCTGGAGCCGATCCCTTCACTGCTCGCGCCAGAGTCGGCCCCTGCACAGGCCTCTCCGTGGGGAGAATTCACCAGAGGTGACAATGGATTGGAGGTTTGCTGGTCACGCTCTGCTGACAAGGATCCTAAGGAGAAGATTTCAAGTCACCATAAGTCCAATATTTCTCTGTAACAGAAGGAAAAAATAAGCCCCCCAAAATGGTTCCCGCAATACACAAGTTCAAGGTGCAGAGACTCAGAAGCCAGGCCCTTGGAGGGCCCTCAGGAGNTACTGAAGGTAAGAAAGAAAATATTTTCTTCCTGCTGTCAGAGATACTCTAGCAATTCCAGCCTTCACAGCAAAGTCCTCTATGGAGGTCGAATCTGTTTCCAACTAGCATGGTGTTCATTTTTATGCACTATTGGAAATGTCACCTGTGCAAAGTGGGTGTTTCTGGTAGTTGTAGCCGTAAGACTCTAGAAGTGATTCTGAAATCTTTAATCTATGAACATAAAAATCTGTATATACAATATTTGCATTCATGCCAATGTGTGTGATGGCAAAGCAAGGTGAGGAAAATTGTGGTTTCCCCATAACTTTCAAAAGGGCTTCTACCTTCTGAAGGAATTGCAGTCTCCCCCAACACTGGGAAGATGTTTAAACTGTGGTTTGTGCATAGATGGGAGTAGGAAGACTGTATTACAAATATGGACAGATAGTCCACAGAAGAGATTTGAATGAATCCAATGGTTTTAACATAGTTAAAGAATGTGGTGGCCACATAAACTGTTCTTAAATGACTTGAACATCCATTTTAGAAACAACACAGTGCAAATGCTTTCGTGCCCCAAGGCATTTTTAAAGCCAAAGCACAGGCTAAGCCACCATTTGTGCCTTGTGTGCACTGCCTTCTGTACCTGCCAGAGGTGTTGTCACCTTCCAGTTGGCATCCACTCCACGTCTGCTCTGCACAGTCCAGTCTTGGCACAGAAGGATAACTGCACTTCTGCAAACACAGAAACTGCCTGTAGCCCTGAATGATCTATTTGAAAGGCAGAACTTTTAAACTTCCCTCATCTTCTTGGGAAAGTCCTTCATTGGAGACAATGCTTTTCATATGCCAATAATTCCTAAAGAGCTGGGTTACTACAGAGGGCGAGATAACTGTGTGGGCACGTGGAAGGAAGGAAGTGTAACAGCTCACAAACAGTTGTGTGTTTCGAGCTGCTTCCATGACAGTCAGGGTATTGTGCTCATCTTAACTGCTTTTAAAAAAAAAAAGCATACAGAGAGGACTTCCATCCAAGTTGCTCAAATATATTGAAGAGAGTAGCCGAGCTAAACTGTCCTTCAAAGCAAGTGATCTCGACATAAGGAGAGTTTGGAACTGCACGTGAGGTCTGAGCTTGTGTTTATGAATGTGGGGCTAAGTTCTTATTTTGCTACTAGATGATTTCAGAAGCTGAGGCTGGAAGGTAAAACACAAATACTTTGTGGTCCAGATTAGTATGTCACTAGGCTCTCACATCTGAGCAAGTATCACAGTAACTACCTCTGAAGGACTTGAAAATCCTCCTCTTGATATTACAGCAAAAGCAGCCATAGGCACCAAAAGCTGTAGTACCCAAGTGTTTTCAGGTCCACAGTCCAAATGCAGCCTAAGGGATTCCATTACCTGAGAGACCTGGGCACTTCCACAAGGTTACCCTGGTCCACAGTTTTTAATCAGTTAAACAAACACCTCTTGATTTAGAGGCTCCAAGTGAGAAAAAGCAACAGTGGGGTGGGGAGGAACCTGTTTCTGAACCCAGAAGCAGTAATAGAGGATCTGAAGCAATCACTTACCTCTGAACTGTGCTGAAGCAGGTCACTCAAAAACCTCTGGCTTTCCTGAACCTCTAGCTTTGCTTTCTCCCTCAGCACTGTGAGCTGCTCTTTCTGCTGAAGCTGATGCACCTTCATTAGGAAACAACACACTATAGATCATATATTTAACTAAGTCATGTGATTCTTCAGAACTGGGGGGCAAAGGGCAGCAAACTCTAAGAGAAGGCAGCACAGGTATCATACAGCCACCCCCTCTCTCATCCCACCCCCCTTGCAAGGCAGTGCCAACACTTGCTTTGGCTGCAGCAGAGCAATGTGTTCTTGCCCACAGGTGCTAGAATGGGTTCTCCAAAGAGCAAAGGAAGGGTAACACCTCTTCTTAATGGCTACGTGGGGCTTATAAACCTACTGCAGAGTCAGCTGATGGCAGTTGATGGTTGCTGACTACACCTGAATCTGGGAGTAGCTGGCACCTTTCCACCTGGCCTTGTAGAACCGGGGTTGCTCTTTGCTTGTTGCGTAAGTTGCTCCCTGTACCTTCAGTTTGTGAGCCAGGAGTAGGGAGGTTTGCCTCAAATTGTTCAGGTGGCTTCTGTGTTTCTCTTCTGGTGCTGTGTAGTGAGCCTTTCCCTCACCTGCAGAAAAATCAGTGAATCAGTGTTAATCAGTGTTAATTAATCAGTGTTAATAGTCACCATTTCTTAATTAAAACAGACAAAAAGAAATCCTAAAAAGTCCATGCTCCATCTAGTAGGTGCCAGCTGAAGAATGAAATAATCTACCAGCATTGTGGTATTTTCAGAGAGGTCCCAGAGCATCTGCTTCTCAGCTTCCATCCCAGCATTTCAGGCCTGTTCTCAAAACCTGCTCAAGTCCTGATACACAGGCTTAGACAAGGGATCACCAAGAGGGAAAGGGGGACGTGCACATTGTTCCTGTGTTTTCCTCTGGAATCCCCCATGGGCCTATTATTTGGAAGCCTCCCAAATCTGACCTCTGCCTTTATTCCTGGGATAACTCCTCTGCATGCATTTACTTCTTCTACAACATTTGAAGAAGGACAATGTCTCTACCTACATCTTGTCAAGGGATGGAGGTAGGACTACATCCTACCTGGAGGAAGGGTAGGACTCAGGAGGGCCTATACCAAGGAGAAGGACTAGGGAGCAATTCCCATCCTAAGCCTGAAGTCCAGAGCATGGATTATGGTCACTTTTGTTTGCACAGCTCCTACACTGCTCCAACAGGGTCAGACCCACTCGTTATGAGAGAAGAAAATCTTCCCAACCTGGTCCCCTCTCTAACAGCTTTGTGTGTGCCCCCTCCTCCATCTTGCAGCTTCTCCTTGATTTCTCTCTTTTGTCACAGGGGGGACAAAACACTTTTGCTTTTAAGTAGGGAAACCAACTCTTGTTCCAGGTGGACCTATTTCAGTGCTACTTCCTTACTGTACCACCCCTGTCTGTCTTTCACAGTATAGGTGATGTAATGTTTACCTCTTGGCTGCTTGGAGCTTCTCAGATGAATTGCTGAGCTTATGCAAACAGGGTGCGTGTTTACTCTGTGCTGTGCCACTGTCACAGCAACCAGAGTCATAAATGAATTGAAGTGTGGGTCATAAATAGAAATAGGTTTGACTTGGAAACTTGAGACAAAAGCTGTATCCCTACTGTGCTCATCTGAATCCAAATTACCCCAGGATAAGCCCACGACATGCAAGGTTTGGCTTTGCTTTAAATGCTGGAGGATCTTGAACATGGAAGGAGCAGGGACGTGGCTTCTTTGCATGCCAGGATGCTTTTTGTGTTTGCATGGATGTGAGCAAAATAAAATGTTAATGCTTCAAGCCTGCTGCAGATTTTCTGTTAGAATGCTGCTGTGTTTTTATAAACAGCTTGGCTGGAAATTTAATTTCCCTCTTGCAGTGCTACTACAGGAGGCTTTTCTTAACCCCCTACTTTTCAGATTCAAGAGACTGGATGAAAATCTCATCTTTTAGTTTGCTAATGCATATCTCCTGGTTCTGAAGGGTTGTTTGGACAGGCAAAATTATACAGAACTACCTAGAAATCACATGGCCAATCAAGAGTTTATCCTTTAAAAACTAATTCTGTATTTACCGTAATCTTTCTAATTTTGAGGACTGATTCAGACTCTTTAATGCTTATGGTTATACCAAAGATGATTTTGTGAAATTGTATACTTTGGAAAATCCTGTGGTGAAAGAGCTGTTGTTTCTTTGGGGAAGTTTTATTACAGGTTTTAGGCAACGTAACAGAAAAAAGACTAGTGAAGTTCTTCAGTGGGTATACAGGCAGCTCATCACTTTCAGAAGCCAGGAGAGGATGCTGCCTTCAATGCTAACAAATAAGGTCATTTTATAAAAAAAAACCAACCAAAAATAAAATTTACAAGCTAAATTTATTCATGCTAAGTTGTCTGAGTAGCTTTCAATACTAATACCTGGGCCATTTGGGAGTATGGTAATCTATTAGGATAGCATTTAAGACTGGCAAGTGTTTTCACTTTGTGCCTCAAGCTAAACAATGTTCTTCTCATTCTGCTCAAGGACTGACCAGTGGTATTGATGTCAAAGTGAATAAGAAGTTTGTCCTGATCTATTTTCACTCCCTTTGAAAATAATATTCCTAATTGCAGCTATTTTCAGATGCATTTATTGTGCTGCAAAACCCTGCGTTAAAGAAAATACCATCTGGCTAACTTCACGTCCTCTTATGTTATGATGAATGGCATTTTCCTGCATACCCAGAGAGCTTCAATGTACATACACTCTGTCTTTTAAAAAAATGCTATTTATTAAATCACTTTCCGCTGCACCTGCAGAATCTCAGTAAAGCCCTGTAGAATCTCTGACATATAATTAAAGAAGCTGGGCTAAAAGTCTCATTTTTCTAATCACTTGAAGCTAGGCAGAAGCACTTACTGCTGCTTTACTCAAGGACAGCTTTTTCTCTTTCTGCCCATGTCAGCAATCAGTCCAAACCAGTTATTCCAAAAATACTTGCAGCTTCAGATGTAAGCACAACTTTGACTCCATTATTGCCTAGAGGGCTATGAAGATGGGGTGTAAAGAGTCTTGAAATGCTGCTGCTGTGGGATGGAGCAACAGATCCAGAAGGAATTGACCCATTTGATATCCAGGTCAGGGCAATCCTTCCCCTCTTAAAATTACTGTGCTAGCTTAATTGCTTTATTGTGTTAGGTTGTTCTTCAGGTAAAGGAAGGGATGGGTGAAATACCACCCAGGCACTTCAGGACTTTGTTAACAGGCAGGAACTGAGCTGTAGTGAGGGCAGGTAAACAGAGGTACAGAAAAGAGGTTGGCTAACTCCTGATCACAGCCGAGACCACAGCCCAGGCAAACAGGATGGCTGTTGGCCCTTCTTCAGCCAAGAGCAATCCCTAAGCAAGACACTCTAAACTTGTAGACTGTACTTGTTTACCCAGGAATATCAATGAGCTGATCTAAATTCCTGAGTGTCTTGGAGAATCTGTATTTCCACGCCTGCTGAATCAGGTTTTTTCTCTATAAATACGTCTGGTATCCCACTTGTCATTGAAGAGTAGCTGCTTGCTGAACAAGGGGATTAATGTGGCCCGTGCTGCTCCTCTCCTCCACATATTTTGTGTTTATATCTAAATCCTCTAGTGCAGAGGGTTGGTCAGAGTTCAGCTTCCAGCCAGATGTTGCAGCACATGGCAATACCTCACCCTGCTGCTGCCCCTTCCACGTGTGGCACGTTACATCCAGAGCAGCAGAGCAGCTTTTGCTGCAGGCTAGAGAGAGCTGGGCCAGAATCTGGACCTAAGCAAACCCCAGATTTCTATGGAATGTTCCTTCTATTCCTTATCAATTGCACTTGGGGTGTGCCTGTTGGCAAAGGAGTAAGAGATGCACACGTGTGTCCACGTGCTCTGCGGGGATTTTTGACAAGTAACAGCACACTATGGGATAGTAGCATCGAGAGGAACAAAGTCCTGAATTCTCATGCCCACGGAGGCTATGGGACGATTTATCAGCCAGCTAACAAACAATGCAAATGGAGCGGAAGGAAAGTCGTTCAGAGGGAGAAAAGTGGTGTCGAAGGAAGAGAGAGCAATTCTGCAGAGCGATTCCCGTGTTGCCTGTCACAGAGTCAAGAAGCCTGCTCTGCTGCAGCCCTGCAGCTGCTCTAGAGCTGTGTGAAGGCTGGTGATGGAGCTGACTGAAGCTTCACCAGGCAGCAGCTTTGTAAAACACAAGAGGCAGTGTAGGATTTTGAAGCAAAACACAAAGAGTTGTCTTATCTCAAAAACTATCAGTCGGAGGGCAATTAGCTGAACCCGTGCTGTTGGTGCTGCTGTGCTGATCCCACTCATGTCATCATTCTGGCTCTGCTAGAAGCGAGAAGGCAGCTCCCTCTAGCGATGTGGATACGTCAATCAGCAGTGAAGGGGAGAGATGCTGCATGTAAAAATATTTCCTTTGTAATCCAGGTGAAAATTTTGCATTTTAAGACTAATGGAGAGCATTCCATTTACTCTCCTATTACCTGAAACTGGTAGAAGTGTTTAAGCTTCAACATTTAGAAAATTCTTTTAAAATATTTTTAATATTCATCTTAAAGCTTGCTCTTTCTCAAATACAAAAAAGGAGACAGAAGTCTGGCCCGATGAAATGAGCTTTCTGGCTCATTTAGTCCAGCCTGGCTCACAGTCCAGCCACAAGGCTGTAGCAAAGGGCACAACAATGTGGGTTTTTAAATCACCTACTTCCCTTAATTAATAGCAGTACAGATAATTGGGTACTCTGGGCGGTGTTCAGAGGGTGTGCTGCAGTATCAGGGAACGTACAGCTCATCTTCTCAGCCCTCTGTGGAAAAGACCTGGTGGTCTGGGTGGAGCGATGGAAAGATCGTTTGTAGCGGTGTCTCTGAGACAAACGGAATGTGCAAACCACTTCCTCACCAGCTCCCCTGGTCCTACCAAGTTTTGTGCCTAAACTGATGAGAGATGCACATGAGAGCTATGGGAAATACTTTCCAGTGATGCCTGTGGCGATGATTTGTGTTCATCCCCGTGTGTGCTCGTGGCATTTGCAATTCTGGATTTTATACTGGCTGTGTTTAAAAAGAAAAATCAACAATTCAGGACAAGTTCACCCTCTTCCTCCAGGTAGCAGATAGTTACTATTATTTTGTGAATATCTGCTGCTTCTGCTGTGCTTTGTTATGTTCAAAAGTGAAATTTATTATTTTGCCAAGTATGCCTACTACAGGATTTTTTTCATCTCTTTGGCTTAGCAATTAGTGGTTAGGTGATGCCTGCATCATTTAAAGGTAAATATTTCTGTTTTGCAGCAGTTGTTTAACTTTAAGCACATCATTATGCTGCGTGTGGTGACTTCTGTGTTCTCTGAAAGAGAGCAGAGTCAACTGCTGGTGTGACGCCTTCCAGCAGACAATGCAGCCTCAGGTCTGAATGCCCTATTCCTGAGAGGAGTGGTGAACAGATCCACTTGTGACCCATATTTCAAACGCACATTGTCTTCAGAATGACAGTTCTGTGCCTCATCTGCAGCAGCATGGCCCGGAGAGGAACTGCTGGCCTACAGTCAACCCTAGGGCTTGAGCTCCCTCAAATTGTATCAGCCCCTGCAAATGGTCAGAGAAAGTAAAGGGTTCTCCTGACAGAAACACCAGGCAGCAGTTCCCAGTGGTCATCTACTGAATAGTGGATGGCAGAGTCTTTCTGCCAGATAGCTTCCAGAATTGGAGCCCTTGGTTATTAATATTAAATAAATACAATGTCTTCTGCTTATGGTAAACACTCCAGACAACAGACTTGCTGTCCAATCATGTAAGATGCCCTCCTAGTCTCTGGGGGGTGGAGAGAAGCAGAGTAAACAATGCTGGCTTCTCCACCACCTCAAAATCCAATATTATGTACAAAATTTTGTGGGAAAAACAATGAAGGATCCTTAATAAGAGGAAAGGCTTTTTGTAAGTACCCTCTTTGAGGAAAGGTTATCTGATCTTGTTCTTTTGTCTCGGAAAAGCCCTTAAAATAATGCACCATCTGCTACTGTTTGGTGGAGGCAAGCAGAGACCTTCAGACAGAGCAGCCTGCATGTGACTGTTTGCCATTTAACCCTTTCGGCCACAAACTTCCCTGTTTCTATGCAGACATTTGTTCTGAGCAGAGGTGGTGATGCCCTGAACCCCACCCCGCTTGGCCAGCCCTTCAGGGTCCTCAAGCAGATCTCTTCCTTCAGCCTTTGTTAACCCCTGTAAATGTTCTGTGCCTTGACATCTTTTGCTGTACAAGCAGGACCCACACTTGGGGTAATTATGAAGAATTAATTACAAGGCTGCTCAAGACCTTCAGATGAAGCTGCAAGGTGCTGAAAATGCCTCTGAGCTGAATGAACAGTGTTTATTCCAGGGCTGTCTGTAGCTGTCCCAGTGTCACTCAGCACAGGAACATCCTGCGAGGGGATGATGCTCTGGTGAGTTCACACCACGAGGCAGCACAGCTCTGCACAGAAAAGGCAAAGTGTTCCTGTTGTATTGTTAGTGGGGTGTCTCTCAAACTGGACAGGCTGAGGGGACATTTTTTTCACATATCCATTCTCCACCTTTGACATCTGGAGTTCAACCCAGCTATCTGAAATTCCCCCTCACCCTAGGAATTTTTCCAGCCCTTGTCAGAACCATTAGCAGAATTCTCTTGCAGTGAAGGGCTGTTCATTCTTTTGCAAGACTGTTCATTCTTTTGTTCATGCTTTTGGCTGCACACTGACACTGAGGGAAATGCCACCTTACCGAAGTCCTGCTCAAAACCATCGTAGTGAGTCTCAGCTCCGGGGCTCAGAGCGGCAGAGAGCTGTAACCGCAGGCTGTCTGGTGTCCTCAGGCTCTCTCTGGGAGTCTGGGTGGCAATTTCCTCTCGATTCTGAGCTTTCAAAATAGTCCCACACCAGCAGCGATTCCTCTGAGCTGCGAGCTCTCTCTGCAGACTGTGCCAAGGAAACAACAGCAATTACTTGAGAGGTTTTGAGCTCACGCATGCAGATAAGCAGTCTTTTGAACTAAAAAAAGATTTCTTTTTAACAAAGCTATCATTTATTCAATTTTGTTAAACGGAAACAAAAGACCCACTGAAAAGTCATACCTGCTGAGGTACAAAATCCCCTTTCTCATACCTGGACGCTGTCAGGAAAGCCACCACCAGTCTTTCCCTACTCTAATCACTGCTCTGGAGGAGCTGGATATTTCTCAGCCTGGTGGCAAACAGAAACAACAGCCTTGCAGTTCTGAAGTGTAATTTCTGAGGGCTGCACTGTACAATCCGTGCCATTGTTGGGACTTGGTTGCACAATCGAGCTCTGGCAGACCTTGGCGAAGTTATCTGAAATCCTTTTAGGAACACAAAGTACTGATCCCTGTTCCAGTGTTTCTGGGACCTGTGCTGAGCATGGCTGTAGCCCAGCTAAGGTTTGTTAGGGATATATACTCCCTAATATTCCAAAGCAGTGTCAGCACCAAGACCCACAGTCCTGAAGAAGATCTCAGCTAACTGGTTTTACTTGCTTTTGATCTGTAACAATCTCAGCTTAACCAAAAAGATTAGGAAGGAAGGTGTGAAAATGGGCATTTATTGATCACACCTCAGCTGCAACACTTGTGGGGACCCTGAGACACTCAACTGGTGACAGATGTTTTCTTTTTTATACAAAAAAAAAAGCATGTGGATTTTTTTTTTTATCAGCAATCAGCTTAGGGAAATCTTATTTCATTTTTTCTTGTTAATAAGCTTTTCTTTGTTTTTCATGACCCAGAAACTGCTAAAACGATTAGAACAGCTTCCACTAACACGTCTTGGATGTTGTCTTCAGGAAGTGGGAGCAAAGGTGGATGAGAGAGAAAGGCATCACTTCAAAAAATGACAGATTTCTTAAAAGCAGTTCTAATATTTGTTAGGCAAATGCACTGAGTGTTGTCTCTGCGTTTGTGCTGGGGTAGTTCTTTAGCTGACAACGCAGTTTCCTTTGGCTCTTGAGAAATGCCTGCTTCTGTTTGGAGAGACTGATGCCAAGGTCCAAATCCAGCCGTGCCTGTTTCCTGGGAAGGCTACAGCCAGTGGCAGTGGAAGTCGGTGTGGGTTCTACAGGAAATGCTGGGATTACACAGGAGTGAGTGCACCAGCGACCCCTCTCCTGACACAACCAGCTCTGCAGCGGGCACAAGCCATCACCATTCCCAGAGGAGGCTCTTTGGATCGGCACGGATCCGCCCAGCAATGCTCCTCCAAACCTGAACTTAGGACAAACGGGTTATGAACTTTTTGACCCTCAGGAGCGTAACAGAAACCACTTCTACAGGTAACTGACTCCAAACAAGGCTGCAATTGCCTGCACATTTCCTGGCAGTTTGGAGAATTCCCATCAGTGAGTCATTTGCATTAGCAACAAATCCCCACCCGCCACCCCTGTGGACAGCAGAGCAGCCGTGCGTGAAACGGGAATGTTTCTTATGGAGAGAAGCACCTGCAGGCAGCGTCCTGTGAAGTTTTGTGTGCTAATCAGGAGGCTGCACCCTCCCCTCCCTGCTAACGCTCCCCCGTGTGTGCTTCGTGCACTCACAGTGCAAATGTGTCTGAGGCAGGAGAAATTGAGACCCTGGGAAGAGTGTTCCTCAGTCACATCTCTGACACTGCGTCTCCATGGGGCTTTACCACGGGCCTTTCTCTCTGATCAGATCATAGCTGTGTGCCCTCAGCAGATGTATGAACTGGCTGATACTGGAGCAGCTCCAGGAACAGCTGAATCACGGGACACTCATGTTGTCCTTACTGGGATGTGCTGCCCACTGCTGAGTCTGGACTCGGTCACAATACAGAAACACTTTCCACTTCTAATGGCTAAATACAGGGATATTTTATCTGCAAGTAGCTCGCCTCATCTTCTGAAACAGCACTTGCAACCGGGTTGTCATTTATTGTTTGAGAGGTTTTATTGTTGTTTCTGTTTCGTTTTTTTTTCCTGTGATGCTCTGAGGACTTTGACTCTGCTGCTCAAACACACGGGAGCTTTGCTTTCTCAGTAATTGCACTGCCCAGCAGATCAGTGCAATCTGTCTTATTTCTACTTTGTCTGACACTTGTCCATTACAGCTGAGGGACTATTTTCCCTCAGGACCTAAGGGGGTTCTGCACCTACCTTCCATTACTGTGAATTAGAGCTGCATGCAAACATGCAGGCATCGAGTCAGGAGTGATGGGCCCCACTGTTTTCCTCAGACTGGTGGGCTGTGCTCTCCAGGGTGTAGAGCACACACGGCTCTGACTCTCTCCACTGCAGCTCTGAGTGCCAAGTGCTCATGTTTTAAACATTTGCCATCTCCCGTGACAGAACAGCTCCATAATCCTTGCAACTGATCTCTCAGAGCAGAAATCAGCCCAAGCTTTGTGACCGTGGTAGTTGCACACAAAGCACAGGGCTTTAACTCTCAGTAATTCCAGTAATTACTGTTCATAACTTTGGTAAACTGAGCTGTCCGGACTTATCGCTGCAGTTTTCCTTCTCCTCTCATTTACTTTGCACTGTAAAGCTGCAAACAATATTAGCAAGGATATTGTGCCTCATATCCTGCCTTCAGTTATTGAAACTGCTCTTCCCACGAGAGCTGCCTGCAGTTGAACTGGGAGTTGAACTGCAGTTCAGCTGCAGGTAGGTTGGCGTGGCCAGCTCAGTGCCGGGCACATTGAGCAGAGCCACAGCATCCCCACCTGGGCAGGGATCCTGCAGCGCTGACACCTCCACCCTTCACTCTGGGCAGGAAGATGGGGACGCGGTGGCCAGTTTGCTGCACACGTGTCCTTTCTCTGGTCATGCCTGTCCAGGTCATAGGTAATCTTCTGGGGCTCCGGGGATTGACTCTCTAAGGGAAGACATCTCTGCAGAGCCGTGCGGCCCCTGCGGGGACTCAGGCTTTGTCCTTCTCGTGGCTGTGCAGTTACCACTTGTGTCTGAGCCAGCTGGACCCTCCATAGTCCTCCTTGTCACCAGAGATGACCCGACTGGGGCAGGTACATGAATGTGTCTTTGCTCTCTAAGATTCCAGCAGAGGGTTCTCTATCGATTGTCATCTACATTGAAGATTTAATTAACAGAGGCTGGCTGAAAACAACCCGCGTTAATGTAATCCCTTTTTGCTAAACTTCCTGCTTCAAAACCTGTTTTCCATACTAATCGCCTCACTCCGACGTGTGTCTTGTTTGAGGAACTTAAATGTTTGTCAGTAGGTGCTGCTACACACGCACACCCCCTGTAGAGCTGACTCTTTCGCATGCTTTTGGGGCAAAGTGGCTGGAAACAATTACTAAAAATTAATTTCTAGTATCCAGTTGATTAAATCTCTCCTTAATCCCCCGCGAAAAGGGGATCAGTGGAGATTTGACTGGGTGCTCATAAAGCTCATCAACTTACTCCTCTGCCAATGCCGTGTGTTAAACTGC